>OU015501.1:102101486-102571486 GCA_907164885.2 Dolomedes plantarius
GAAAACTATTGTTAAACTAGTGTAAGCTAAAATCTGGTGTATATTATCAAATTATCGGTATGTAAATTAGACTATCATAAGCCATACTGGATTTTCTTTCAGTTTTCTACGGTTAACAATGTTTTTCGAAAAAATAATTTTGCGAGTATGTTAATATGACTGACATGACTGACAACGTAAATTAATATAACAAGTAAGGTTTTTTGTGGATAAATCTATATCGTCTATCTACAGGAATGCAACACGAATACATGCATAAACACATCACATCATAAAATCCAAATTCAGTTCAAAAGTTGGTGTAAGTAAAGCTCAATTTTAATTCCATTTAATTTATAATACAACATACGCTATTAATAAAGTTAAAAAATTTCAGAGACATTTCATTTTTAGACATGGTAGATGTTAATCTTGTTTAGAAGAATGAACAGAAACGAAACAACGTAACACAAGCGTCAACTAACGTAAAGGCGGGAAAAAAATAAGGAAATTTTGGCAGCGTGAGTGGTTTCTTATCTTTACTCAGCAGACTTTAAATAAATCGGATTGTACGAAGAAATTTACATAACAGTCTGAAAAGAGAAACAATATTCTTGTACTGCTTCGTTTTGATCATAAAAAACCACTTAAAAGCTTAAATAAATTACGATTTCATTAAGATGTTTCAAAAAAGAGACAAACTTATATTTTAAAAATTTATTTAATGTTCCGCCGTCAATTAAAAGCAAACGTTTAAAGGCAAAAAATTTTTAAAGGGGGAACAGTCTAATGATTGAGTCTTCATCAAGATGATAGATGGTACTTTCATGAAAGAGATTAAAAATGAATGCAAGAAAAAAAAAATAAACCAGTTCATCTCACTAATCCTCTCTAATTAACTTTTGTTATTTAAAAAGGTAAAATTATTTCGCAGAAAATTTAACTTTAATACTGCAGAGATGTAAATATTAAAGTATTTATTATATTTCTTTTTAAGTGTACATCTCATAGTTCCTAAAGGCCAAAATTAACGTTTGGTCTCTAATTTTCTAAATGGTTAATCTAAAATTATCTGGCACATGTTGAACCCACATAAAGATAATATCCCTGATAAGGTATAAAGGACATGTGATGCTAAATTTAAAGAAAAGAAATCCTATACATTACAGCTGCCTGTGAATCTGCCAGAAAGGTACAGAATTTCAGGAACTTTAACAATTCTCTAAAGATGGGTCCAAAAGTCTCTCTCTCTCAAAATTATTACGATTTTCTCTTGCAGATTTAAAGTTTCGGAAATATTTCAGTATGGAGAACATTTACGTAAATTTTCACTTCGCTTGAAATCAAAGACGCAGGTGATACGTGTTTAATTTTAAACTAAAGTAAAAGTAAAATATATTATTATGATATAATCTAATACATAGTATTTTATTAACATCAATTCCACAAATTGATGTTAATAAAACTTAAGTTTACTTAAGAAACAAACTTAAGTTTATTTAAAAAGAATGCTAAAGTTACACAATATTCTTTCAGTAAGATACCAACAAATATTTCCTAAAAGTTTAATAGAAAATTTAGAGGTTTTATCTTACACTAAAATGTATACACTTTATGTAATTTCTTAAAATAAACAATATGTATTTTCTTAAAATTAAATAGAGAAACCAGATGTATTTGACTAAAAAAGCGACTTCGAGTTAATCCGGAAAGTAACAAGTCATTATACCCAAGGGGTAATTTAATCAAATAAATTGGATCTGATCACATGAGTCCAAATATCATTTTCTCAAAATGTTTTTAGTGATCATTAGTTAAAATTAAATTAAAAGTGAAATGATTGATAATTCACTATTACGGATCTGTACTATATTTTTGAGGAGGAATTTTCTACATCCCGAGTTTCATCAAAAAAGCTAAATGCGAACGATTTGCCATCCCCCCCCCCCCCACCCCCATATATATACACTGAAGTGCCACTGAATTAGGGATATCAAAGCCTATGCAAATTGTGTAGCGCTGCGCATCATGTATGCGCAAGTGAGGGCGCTGTGGTAACTGCATATATAGCGCGTACTGTGGTTGTTCTGAATTAGTTGTTGGAATTGCCAGTATGGGTAAACTGTCTGATTTAGACGCCTTCGATCACGGTCAAATCGTAGGTGCGCGACGCATGGGCCATTCAATTTCCGAAATCGTCAGACAGCTAGGATTTTCAAGGTCGACAGTGTCAAGAGTATACCAAGAATACATAGATGGTGGAAAAAAAACTAACGATCGGGCAAACTGCAAAGGGCAATTAGCCTTGACAGTGCGTGGTGAGAGACGGCTCAGGCGTATTGTACGTAGCCAGCGAAGCCAAACATTAGCTCAAATTACCACGCAGTTTAATAACGGTGCCAGTCGTACAGTCAGTAAACGGACTGTGCAACGCTCGCTTCACCGTATGGGTTTCGGGAGCCGTCGACCTACGAGAGTACCATTGCTCTATACTCGCCATCGGGCTGCACGTCTTGCCTGGGCAAGAGAGCACAGAGACTGGAGTGTAGAGGACTGGAAACGAGTAGCATGAAGTGATGAGTCTCGATTCCGACTACTTAACGCCGACGGGAGGCTGAGAATATGGCGTCAGGCTCATGAAGCCATGGATCCTGCATGCCTGGCTGGAACTGTACAAGAGCATGGTGGCTCAATCATGGTCTGGGGTGTTTTTTCGTGGCACAGTTTGGGATCTTTGGTGCGTGTACCAACCTCATTCAATGCAATTCAGTACGTAGAGTTGCTGGGTGATCTCCTCCATCCGTTTATGCTGTTCTGTTATCCGTACGGTAATGGAGTTTTCCAGCAAGACAACTGTACCTCTCACAAGTCCCGGTTGGCTACTGGCTGGTTGGATGAGCATTTCTCTGACTTCTCTGTCATGAATTGGCAACCTAGAAGCCCAGACTTAAATCCTATCGAGCATATTTGGGATGTTTGGAACAAGGCGTGAAAGGCCATCACACAGCACCAAAGAACCTTACTGAATTATGGACAGCTTTAGCCAATATTTGGCAAGCCATTCCCGTGGAACGTTTCCAGAAACTTGTTGAATCTATGCCTCGTCGTGTGGCAGCCGTTATCAAGGCCAGAGGAGGCCCAACTCGTTACTAGGTAGGTATCCCGTATTCAGTGGCACTTCAGTGTATATATATATATATATATATATATATATATATACTCTTCGCGTTATTTGGTACATTTTTGCACAATACACAAATAAGGCGGTTAGATGTACACATATATAGTTATTCATATTGATTTTTTTAATAAATTGTTTCAATTTTTATACTAAATCTTAAAAAGAATTAATCTACACATTTTTAAATAATATGAGGGAAATTTTGTTTTATTTGGCTAGAAAAAAAATTCGAGGCTAAATGAATATAACTTGAAATATGTAGCAAAAATTTCATCGAAAAATAAAACAGATATCCAAAATAAAATAAAGTCCAAGGTTGAAATAAATCAACAACTGGATATAGTAATATTGATTGACTTTTATCAGAGAATGCCCAGACTCCAGTAAATATTTTCCATGCACAAACCCTAGTTCCTCCTTTCATATATTTTATAGATGCAAAAAAATTAATACTTTAAAATAAATTGAAAATTCTAATGTTATGGATATGTTTTTCAAACTAAAATTCAGTCATAAAAAGTTTTGTGACTAAATTTTTGCTTCCTGAACTCTTCCAAAATTTTTAAAGTTATGGGAGAAAATGTATACTTCGATTGTAAATTTTAAGAGAGAATTTATGTAAATGAAGTTCTTTGAACAATCAAATGCGGAATATTATCAATAATAAAGTCTTAAAACTATTTTTTTTAATAAGTAAGACTATGTATCCATTTCGCAGCTTGAAATTGCATGCTGGCCCAAGTTACCTGTTCTCAAAATTCTCCTTCATTAAAAATTTCACGCTTCATTTCCGGAGTCCATTTACTTCTTGAGTGTCTTTATGCATCACGCTCTTCTTATCTCGGTTTCAAAGCTATTGTTTTTTTAGGACACGTCGGAATTTTTGAAAAGAGGGAAAGGAAAACCCCAGGAAAATGTAATATTATAGTTGCGATATATTACTTTGCAATCTAATTCGATAAATTATACCAATAATTAAAAAATTAATTAAAGCAAAGGTTTTTAAGTGTGAATTTGTGTTACATATAGATCCTTAAAAGTTTTAGGAACTAAGGTTAGAAGGTTTTGTATATATATAGTCATATACTGTTACGCATTCATATTTTTTTTTTATATACACATTGCTTTTCCAATATCTCTTTGATCCCTTGCTTTTCCAATCAGAGTATGTAACCTTTTTGTATTGAAAAGACTTAAAGAAAATTTTTTTATCCCCAATTTTATTAACCAATTTTATTAATTGATTGTTCAACAATCATCGATTTTCCTTCCTCTGTAATAGGTGAAATGAAATATCGACTCAAAAGAGAGAAAACTTTACTTTTTCTTAAACAATTAACACACATTTTATCCGATGAAACCAAAAGCGATCTTTTCTTAAATACTATTTTTGTTACACGTACTCATTTCTTCGTAATGCCACATTCATCGCACCTTTACAAATCATTCTGTAATCATTAAGATGAGTTATTATAATTCCCTCAAAAATACTGTTTTATTCAAATGCGCATTTTCTCTCGACATTCGACCTGCGAGATTGGTTGGATTGTTTGAATGGGGGCACTGTGTAGAAGAACCAACATAGCTATCTGCTGCGACCTCATTTGAGACCGAGCGATATCTGCCGGGCTCGTCCTCTCCTCCCAGCCACATGCTAAATGGAGGGACTTAAACCGGCGTAGGCACGAAGATATTCAGTTGCGGGATCCTAGCCGAGCAAACCGAGAGGTTAGCATATAAGAAACCGAGTTCCGAATTCTTATATGCTAACCTCTAGGTTACCATGAACAAAAAAAAATTTTGTCAAAATAAGTGTAATCGCTTCTACAGGGCTTAATTTTCAAAATAGGTAATTGACGTAGCATTCCCTAAAAAGAAATGGGGAAAAAATCGTAAAATAGTGAAAACATTCCTACTTATAATAAAAGAAGTGCGTATCAGTATTTGATATCTGTAGTATCAAGCACCTTTAGCTATAGGCCATGCCTGATACCAAGGTATAGAAAGAGTTTGCATGGAAATTCCAGAGCGACAGGCGCACCCCCAAACGGTCTCGAAGCAAGATGGTCAGTTGAGAATTGGGAAAGTCGAGGTAGCACGAGTCAGGCAAGAAACGTTGTGACGCCCTCTGTGAAGATTCTCAGTCAGCTAGAAATACTCTTAGCGAGTAGGCTAAGAGTGTCATCATAAAGCTTCTGTTGTGTGCAAATCACTTTGTTTCTTTTTATGTATATGTTTGTGTGTCAAATCCATTAAATGTCTTTGTCCGAACGGTATCTCTTCATTTGAATGAGAGAACGGAAAAGACCACTCGAACCACGATTGTTACAGTATCTTTTCGAATGATCCCGTGTTCGAACGTCATGGGCATTCGTTAGTGCAACTGAACCGAGCACTGATCTGCCAATCTACTGCAAATCAGACCATTTTTTGAAGGATGGAGATCCCAGATTCAACTCTGCTTGCTGTATGTTGTTATTAGGGATAAACACAGGATGTTGGATAGAATGTGCTTGTAATGTTTTCTATAATTTTTTCTGAAACACACATATTAAGTAAATACATCACTCGTCTCGTCAGAAAATTAATGAGATTAAAACCTCATTAGCATATTCCACACGCGTATGAATACATGCTGAAATAATAAGAAACAAACTGAAATATGTCATAAGACAAGGATATCATAAGATAGATAAAAACTGCATTCCTAATTTCAAAAATTAAAAACTTGAGCTAGTTAGCGATTTTACTCGAAATGCACTGGAAGTAAAAATGTATCATGTAAATATATGTCTCCTAACAGAGAAGTCATTTTATCTCTGCTTGCGTCCAAATATAAAATCCAGACGGAACAAATATACGTATTATTTCAATATCTTCTTTTATATACAGTCAAACCTCGATATCTCGAACTTGAAGGGAGAGACAAAAAAATTCGAAATATCGAAAATTCGAATTATCGAAAATCGCATATTATCAATAGTAATAGAGAAAATAAAGATTTTTTACGTGCCTTTTTAAAAAGTAATCCATATTTTTATTTTAATAAACACTATTTACAAAATTCTTTGAAAAAAAATTCAATTGTTGTTTGCTTCAGAGAAGAGTCTGAAATTTTATCTATTACACTTTCTAAGTGGACAATGGCTTTAAATGTGTCCTCTTACCTATCTGATTGACTTTCAACATATCTCCTCAAAGCGTCCACTGAAAATAGTCCTCCTTTGTTTGTCACATTCGGTGGCAAATGGCAGATTTCGTCCTCCTCTTCTAATGATAATACAAAAGAAGCTTTCATCTGACCGATGATGTTATTGTCCTCCCACTGACCACACACTATTACCGTATCATCTACGACGACAGTCATTAAATTCCATGTTATCGAGGTGTATGAGCATCGAGCACTAGCTTGAATGCAAGACAGCACAGCACAGGCATGCATTCACACTTGTAGTTTTTTCTCAATCCTTGTTGCAATAAGAAATTCTACAATCTTGTTGGAAGCCACCTACCTCTTGATTTTTGTTCATGCCTTCCTTTCCTGTTTTGTTAAAACCACCCCAACCCCTCTAGAAAGTTACCTTGGAGAATAAAAGTAGAAAAGATAAAAGAAAGGATTGATGGTCACTGCATATGCATGGCAACTAACTGAAACGAGATAAGAAAACAATAAACAAGAATTTCAACTCCCATCTTGGTCAAGAGAAGTTGTCATTTCATTGTGTTATCTTCCGTCTTTATATCCCTTCTTTTAAAGTTTATGCAGGTTTCACCACTGTAATGTTTGAATAGCTTTTCTATTTTTTGGATATTATTTTTCTTGTTGTTAGAAAATTTTTTCTTCTCCCTTTATGGAAAAAAATTCAAGTTATCGAGGGAGGAGCCAAAAAAATTCGCCAAATCAAGGTTTTTTAACATTGAGTGCATAGGAAATTTGAAGGGAATTTTTATTTCTTCGAGATATCGAAAAATTCGCGAAATCGAGGTTCGAGTTAGCGAGGTTTGACTGTATTATATGATAGCTCGCTCTATTTATTCATAAACAGCATTTACATAATTAGAAATTATCCAGTGTTTCACGCTTACCCGAAAGATATTAGATTATGATACAGTTAGTAAATAATCGAATTTCTAGTACCAGCTTAGATATAAATAGGTATATAACGGGGCTCTGTTTCGTTAGTACTTATAACGCAGTCAGTAAGTAATTGCTCAATAGCATCAGATTTATTAGGTGAAGTATGAAGCTTGTTAAAGCGATATATTTGAGGAACATTTGCAGATCTTCAGTTCCAATTTTAAGCTTAGGAGAATTTTCTCTTCTCCGTATTTTTCTGATCACAGAAAAAAGTGAAGGCAGAATTTAATTAGTACAGTCGAACCCGGTTATAGCGAACCCGGATATAATAACTCACGGATATAACGAACGAAAATTTTGGTCCCGCAGTTTTCCTATTGTACGTAATTTAATTAGTGGTGTGTCACTTTAATGTAATCGGATTTAAGGCGATTTACTTCATTAATGATCATTTTTAATAGATTTATCATTTTTTAATACATTATTATTAAATGCACTTGCACTTATGAGTTATATATTTTGTGAACTAAAGCATTTTTCTTAACGGTTCGAATATAGCGAACCACCGGATAAGCGAACAAACTTTGGTCCCTGAAGTTCATTATAACGGGGTTCGACTGTAAAGGCAGAATTCTGTTTTCTACATTTGAAAGCCAGGTGATGGACGAACGGCTAGGCGCTGATATTCGGTTCACGTCTTGTGAGTTCGAGTCCCTCTGTTGGCATGAATGTTTGTAGCCCGTTCGGAATCGCTTTAAACTGTAGGTCCCGGTATAATTAACCCCCGTGTAGCAAAAAGTTGACTGTAGTGCTCCAAATCAAACCAATCTACATTGAAATAGATCTTCGAATGCAATGTGCAGGTTTGTCAGAAACTCTTTTTTTTTAATTTTATGTTTTAAAAAAACAATTTTAATTCTGTAGTGACCAGAACGTACAAACAAATTCTCAATAAAAAATTAATAATTCCCACTAAAAATTGTTTTATTCCCACATACATTTTTTTTCGACATTCGTCCTGCGAAGTTTGTTTGTTTCTTTGGCCACCGTGTAGGAGAACCAACGTCCCCCAAACCATCAACCAAAAATTTAAAAGTTAAAAAACTACTCCTTCTCTATTTATAAGTGTACCTTTCAGACGCAAAGAGGAGAATTCAAAAATATACATTTGCTAATATTTGATTAGAAAATGCTGAGAGAAAAATTCCCCGTCGGAACTAAAATAATTGCGATATCAACTATGCCTCACTTAAAGTCAATACTTTCCACTACCGACTGTTGTCATAAAGAATGGAAAAGTTTCCAATCACATGGCGGGGGGGACTTTTCCTTTCCGATTCAGACAGTTCAAGACTCAAATATAAAAATAGGTAATATGACCGAAAATGATCGATTTACACTAAAGATGTATGGCTACATACGTTTGGTTTTCCTGATATCCAACCGTGCATAAAAGCTGGAAACTGGGTAGGAAGGAAAAAACTCATAAAAGCCACCCAAATTTAATATTTCTTATAATACTTCCCTACACCATTCTATTGTATCTGAGTAAATAAAAATCCATTCCACCCTTCATCTGTGTGTTTGGTACACATACAAGAAATTTTGAATATCTTGTAGGTGTGCCAAAAATATCAAGCGATTAAAATTCAATACGAGAGATTCCAAAAATATTGGATATGGGAGAGCTATAAAATTGTATGCAATGGCTTTAAAAAACAAATTTTCCACCTACTTTTTAAATACAACAACATATTTGTGCTCCAACTTTTGAAAGTAATGATAACTTGTTTAAATATATTGTTTTGAATCACCGAAATCATGTTACTTTTTCAACAACGAATAATTCTTGGCAGATGCTCTTAATTCCTTTCTTACGTTGGTAGTTCTCGATTTGTGTAAAGTCCCTTTCTTTTCTTTCCTAGTGCAATGCTTTTAAGTGTTGCTCATCTCAGAAACTTGGCCTAGCATCTCATACTCTTCTCTTTACGCCCTTTACTTCTTAAATCTTGTAATCATACTTAAACAACTTTCAAGAATATACAGTCCGTTTGTCCCTGCTCAATATAAAGCACAAAATTACAGGAATTCCACCCACAATTTTGAAGCGGAGGAATCAGTGTTTTGCCAAAAAGTACTGACGCTCTTTGATAACGATCTATTTCCTGCGTGGATAACTCTGCTAGATTTTTGTAAATTCAAATGGTTAAAGTAACAGATAACATTTTAACTTAAAATCCCTCCAATTTTATGAAATGTGCAATTTGTTTTCCAATTATTGTCATGTATTATTATGTATATCATTTCAGCTAAAAAAGCCTTTCGAAATCTCAGGAGTTGGCTCTTATTTTCAGGCAACATAAATTGTTTGAACTACTCCAACGCCGTGAGGTCTATCACCACAAGGATGTATCCCTTTCTAGTTTCTAATACCACTTTTAGGTTCTGTTTCAATGTACTTCGAAGATGTAGTTAAACCATTTATGCTACAGGGCTATACCGTAAATGTCAATGAAGTACGTAATGGAACACTGGTTCATTGGCCATATCATTAACTGTGACGCTGAATTGATTCGTAAGACTCCTCATACACATTTTGTAGAGTGAGAAAAATTTTAAAACTCTTCATCGTTAAGGAAAGAAATATTTTCTTAATCAGGGAGGGTACCACCTACAGAATACAAATAGGGTTAGACATGTTGAGCGATAAAATGTATGTAGTTTTCTATATGCAAAATCTAGAAGCAAAATAAAAACATGTAAAAGAAAACTCCCGAAGTTAAAAATGTTGTTTCTTTTACTTAGGATTATGCTAATTATTTATTTATATGGTCTCTATTATTCTAGAGATCTCATCTTACAAATTGTATAAGTTAGAAGTTTTTTCTGCTCCGTGAATTTTATTTTAATTAAAAAGCTTAAGGGTATAATTGTAGCACTTAGAAACTATTCGGAGATTTTTTTTCAGATTACTTAGCTCTAAAAATACATTCATTGGAAATAAAATACGGACGTCAAAGTAATTAATAGCCAAGGATTCATGGTTTCATACATTCATTTACTTTTCCGGTTTATGCTGTAACAATAAGTGGTGGAATGACTAAAACTATTTGAGGTTCATCTGAGCAGAAAACTTACAATAAAGATTTCCAGTGATAGAACCCGAAATGATGCATTCCGTATCCCTGCATATTAAAAGTTCCGAGTGGGAAATATTCACACTGTAACTGATTGTATAAACTTCTTGAGACAGTTGATCGTTATCCCACAAACTGAGACATATCGAAGCATGCATATATTTTAGCATCTCTGCGACCAAGTTTTAAGTTATAGATCTAAATTTATCGAATCTCCGCAAAGGTTTTCCAAGAGAATTAGTGTTTACCCCCACCTCTAAGACACAACATAAAAACGCAGCGTCTAAGACATAAAATACATTTGAGTCTTTTATAATGAAGAACGACACAACGAAAGACAAAATGTTTTCAGCCTAGAGATATTACGACCATTGACAGCGGAATAGAATTAATTCGAAACTTTTATCCATCATATAGTTTAATTTAAAACCTTCAACCGAATACCAAGAGTCTATGTATATTATCCGAACTCGGAATCAAGGTTAAATGTGAAAGAGGGAAACTGAGAATGAAAGAAATAATATAAAAACAGTAATATAAATAATATAAATAATATAAAATATGTAGACTGTACGGTATAATTGTTTTACTCCTAAACAAGACGTTCATTATAAAGTTTTTAATGTCTAAATTGCCTTCAAAATCTGTACTCTTATATTTATTCTGTCCTCCTAAGCATGAAAGACGTATCTCAATTTTTTTTATGGTTTTTCTTGCTTAGTAATGTTTGTGAGCTACCTGACATTATTCCTAAGCAAGAGGTCATATCTTATTTAGAAATATGAAGAAAAAACTTTTAATCCTACATATTCAGCAGGTGCGAGATTGTACATTTACAAACACGTTCATATCCAAAAGTTTCAGTTTTTTGAGATACGCTTCTTATGCATAAGACGACAGCATGGTCTTCCAAAAAGCAAAAAAATAATACTACAGACTAATTTCATATAAAAATAGCATTGCATTTCTTTATACGAAAGATAAAGAAATAACCATTTTAAGCATGATAATTTAATAAAAAATTAATATTCTTGTTCTGCGAGTTTTTAGAGATTTAAGGTGGGATAATATCATCATTGGAAACAAAGCAGTTCGTACAAGGACACATTATTGTGTATGTATATTAGACTTCATAACAATAGATCTCATCTAAGAGAAAAAAAAGCATAAATTTAATTTAGTATGATTGAGTAGGAGATTTGCCACTAGTATTCTTATTCAAAATACAACAACAGCTGGGCAATTACAAGATATATCAATATGTAAACTTTTAATTTTCAAAGATTAATGTAAAAAAAACCAATCAAATGTCAAGATTGCAGAATACTTTTATATTGACGCTATTCCTTCCATCTGACCCCGAGCCAATAAGAATGTTCATACAAGCCTGGTAATGTGACTCTGTCATGGCCACATGAATGCTTAGCTTAGTTACAAATCAAAATCAATTACCCATCAGATATTTCCTTATTTTTCAACCTAAAATCCGTTTTGTTTAAAATTATCTTTCTTGGCGCAACTACTGGGCAATGCTAGCTCAAAAAGTTCATACTGCCTCCATTTAGGCCACGAGAAGAATCGACAGAGTTTAAGTGTAAAGAAAATTACTCATAAATAACGAGGCAGTAATTACAAATGGGGATTATTATCCGATAGCGAAACAATAGGGCAGTGTCTCGCAGCATGTGACATCTCACTCTTGCAGATTTTACTTCTTGTTTGGCCAGGAGTGGCAAAACATTGCATATTTAACATGGCGTTCAATGAGCATTCTTACAGCTTGTTAAATAAAATGCTCTCAGATTACGCAAAGTCTTTAGATTACGGGAATCTAAACAAAGGTATATCACTAAATTAACATTCAGGTACAGCCGGAAAGGTTTTATTGAGTAATGTGACCCGTATTTATTGGACAGAGGAAGACTGGAGTTACGATACAAGACGCTGGCCTGAAGTAACTTATCCTGATATCTACACTATCTCAACATAATAATAATCATTCTCAACGAAAGAATGAGTATATTCTCTTAAACCTTGCGGAAATATTGAAAACAAGTGTTAAATACCTGTTACACACAACTAATATGAGAATTTTATAAATAAACTTAAATATTTAACTCAAATTAAGGTATCGTCCAAAAACACATGCAAACGCATAGGAACGGTTTCTGTTTTTCTGCCACCCGATAATCACGTGATCTATAGTAGACGAAAACTGACGTAGCCAGTGACGTGCGACGTTTCGCTTATTCATAGAGAGCTTTGAGCGGAGAGAGTTGGATATCTGCTAAGACATGGGCCGAAGAGCAGTTTTTTTAAAAAAATAATTCACTGTCAAGTTAAAGCAAGCGGAAACCCACAATCAAAAATTGGGCGATTGAATGGAATAGACCACGTGGTTCAAATCAATAGTAACCTCTTAAGAACGTCACAATTTTTAGAAATTCATGTTGAGAATAAGAACATAATTTATATTTTAATTGTAAATAAGTTGCTTTAAACTCGGATCGGATAGTAATTAGATTGTTTACTAAATGAGCTGTAGTGCCTTTTACTGTTGAATCAGAAAATAAGTATGAAAATTAGGTATTATTGTAGTTGAAACTCAATCGACATTACAAACTTCCATCTGCATCAAAACAAGCTGGTAAATTTTAAAGTCAGAACAAAATTATTTTTTGTTTCTAAGCGGAACTTTTCACATTTTCAAAATAAGATGCTTAGAAACATGTATTTTCCGTAAAAAGTATTTGAAATCTATACCGCCCGAAGTCCAGTAGTTTCAAATGTGATATGAATATAAAAAGATGTCGGCGTTGAAATTCAGCGATAGTATTTGATTTTAAACTTCACAAGAGGGTAGTTTTCCAAAGTGTTTCAGGAATAGTCCCATAAATACTGATAGATTCATCTCAGCATTCAACCAATCATATATCTATAAATATTTGCCTTTTCTGTAACATATTTCACTCACACAAGTCGTCTTTACAGAAATACATCACACGGATTGCATACCTTCATTACGAAATGTATTAAAACACGGCTAATAATTCTCCCTCTACATTTTATACTTGTATATTTCTCAAGACATCATTATTCAAGAGAAAATATTCCCGTTTTTAATTAAAATGGTTATTTTTAAATGCGTTGTTCAACGTAGGCTCACTGAAATTCAAGGGGTCCGCAATAAGGCACTTTAATCCATGTCTCGGAACACGCCGGTTTTCTGAGTTCGTTTGAAGTATTAAATTCTTCAAATCAATTATATAACATTTTAAAAGACTGTAACGTAAATCATAATAAAATGTAAATCATAAATTATTTCCGTCTTAGAATTAAACCCAATTAGTCCAGTTTCCTTTCTATATATGCGACCGAATGTATAATTCAGATGCCTCAAAATTCTTACCATACTTTCAAATAACATTTATTTCAATCTCTAAGCTCTTCTGCTTTAATCCAGTATAGAAATATAATATATTTACTTAGTTGCTGAGGGACTCCACCTGTTATAGCGACGATTAATGATGATTGATGAAGTTAATAAGCATTTGAAAACGCTGCCTGAGTTTGAAATATAATAATAGGCATATATCTGTTAGTCGAAGCATAAATACCGGATTGACGAAAAGCAGAAAAACCTCTGTAAAAAAATTGCTAAATTAAGCTTCCAATACAAGCAAACATAAGAAAATAATTTTTACAACCGGGATTTTAATTACGCACTTCATGCGTGAAGAAAAACGTAATTTTGTCTTTTCTTGCAATTCAAACTTTTTTCACCCAGTACACTTTACAAAGTAATAGAAAACGCGTGACAAATGTTCTGTCAGGATTATAGTCTTAACTACTTGATTATTTGTTAATTTCAAGTATGTCGTTTGTAGAGTTCGCTTAGTATCATTTATGCTGTCTCATAAAATCGGTTTCAGTTCCAATTTTCAGGAATTTTTTTTCCGTGAAAGTATTATTCGTGTCTGACTGTAGACGAGATTGAAGAAGTTCTGAGACAAGACCATAAGAATACGCTGGATTATCTTGTGCAGATTTTATTGTACAACTTACCTTAATAAAAAAACATTTTCGTAGTGAATGAATAAATTATATGTATTTTAGGTAGGAGAAAAGAAATTTCATCATTTTAAGATTCAGTTTGGGCTTATCGGTAGTAAGGGGTTATATCAGAGATCTAATTGAAGTTTCTTTAACACTAGAGCTACCAAGACAGTCAAAATGAGTAGTCCTAGCCTTGGTAGAAATATATATATATATATATATACACACACACACACACACACACACAGGGTCTGTCCAGGAAATAATGAAACTAATTCCATAAAATTCGTCTATTGAAGATAATTTTACAGACACTTAATATTCTTCAAATAACCTCCTCCTGCATTAATACATCGTTGCCAACGGCTCTGCCGTCCATTGATGTCCGCTTGGAAGTCTTCAGCTGAAATGCTGTTCAGAACGCACATTACGTTTTTCTGCAAGTTCCCAGATTGTCAAATCGATGACCTTTAAGCTGGATTTTAACCGAGGGAATAGAAAAAGTCCGGCGGTGACAGATCGGGGCTGTACAGGGATTGGGGCAGCGTTGCGACGTTTTGTTTTGCCAGGAACTGAGTCACTTTGAGGATGTGTGGACCGGCGCATTAACGTGGTGCAGAATCCAATTGCTTGTGAGCTTCGGGAGGACGCGCGCGATTCGATTCCTCAACCTTTTATAAGTTCCAACGTCTCCGCAATCATTCAGACACGCATCCGACGATCAGAGTCTAAAAGCGCTTTAATTTTAGCCACATTGTCTAAAGTTCGAGAACTTGATGACGCTCAGCGCGTTGATCGACATTCTCTCTTCCGTCTTTAAGGCCTTGTGCCACCTTAACACTTGAGCTTTGGACAAAGAATCCTTCCCGTAGGCTTCTTGTAACATGGAAAGCGTCTCAGTGGCCGATTTGTTTAGTTTTACACAAAACTTATGGTGTATCGCTGCTCGACACTCCGCTGCATTCTGAAAACTTAACACCAAATTCAGACACGTGTCTGCTTCACGAGCGATCTCAGCGCTGCAAAGGCTCAAGGCCAACCGACTTCCACCAGACTCTGCAGCTGACAGCCCCCACCACCCATACCGTCCGCAAATTCCGCTCCTTTGGCCTTCTGTTTGGCGCGAAAAATTGTCTCATTACTTTCTGGACAGACCCTGTATATAAATTGTAGTTGTTCTAATGTCCACGTGGTCTATATCTATTAAGTGAATGAAATGTATTATACTCGCATGAACACTTTGATTCAGGGTAAAAGTAAACATAATTACCGTCAACTGGGGTAACTTTGGTCCATTTTTCAAGTTTATTTCACAGAAAAGCAAATAATAGTTGTAAGCCAATTAAAATTTGATATGGTAAGTGGTTTATATTATTTTAAAACATATTAACTATAATATAAACCATTGTTAAAGTATACATACGAACTTTAACCAATTTTTTATTTTTTTTAAATTTTGGGCTAAGTTGCCTTGAGTTGGGGCACCTTTGGTCCAGCTCTTTAAAACCAAACATTTAAATTGCTGAGATGGCTTAGGCCAATGTTAGACCATGTACAAGTGTTGCCAAATTACGTATCAATAATATCTTATCTAATCCGAGTTAATCTCAAGCTTAATTTGGAAAAAAAAATCAATAAATTAACATTTTTTTTTCTATGCAAAACTGATTTTATTTTTAAATTACAAGTGGAATTTTCAAAGAAAAGAAAATAATAATAGATAAACAGTAAACAGTAATTTAACAGTCTTGTATGTTTTGATGAATTGATAGTCCAAACTATAGAGAAGAAACATAATCCAATTCTGGAACAATAAACTGATTCCTCGTTGACTCGATTTTCAGAGGATCGATTTTACCGCACACTTCTTCCCACCCATAATTTATACATTCTTGTTTTTCTGGCCAACGCCAAAATTTGAGTTTTCTTTCCATACATTCCACAGTCGGTCCGATGTCTGTTAAACTTAAAATCTTTCCAGGATATTTAACAGCATCGTACTTCACAATAACAAATCATCTACAGCATATATGTACAAGTTCAGAGCATACAAGTACAAATTCAGAGTCAGCCTGTCTTTGAGATTTATTTGCTTGTTTGAAATGTTTTTTTTATTACTTTCTGACGAGCTGGAACATTGTCATTTTCACCTCTTTAAAACTGGACCCTTTTTAGAAGTAGAAGGAGTAGTTGGAGTAACTTTGGCCTAACTGCCATGTTGGGCCTAAGTTACCCCAAGACCTGGGACAAAGTTTGCCTAGTGTAGTAAATATTCATTAGTTGGCAAACTACAAAATAAATCAAGATAATGACAGTGAAAATATTTGAAACAATTAATAATAAACTGAGGCAATTCGCTTACCTGCTCTGAATCACGTACTCTATCACATTTACAAGGAAAAGTTGGAAGACAACAGCAAAATACGTTTTAGTGATACCAAAGTGGAGCAGCACTGCAGATGTGGTAAATTGAGGAACTACAAGACAAAACTATGAAAAAGTCAAGGCAGTATTGCCACCTATTGGCCCTTGCAATAAATAAGTGATAACTATCCTTTGTGTAGATACAGCACATACAATCTTTTTTCGTTTGTTGGGGCAAAGTTACCCCAGTTGACGGCATTAAGAATTTCAATAAATTCAATAATTTTTACCTTGGGTATTTTTTTCATTTACTTCCTCTCTTAAGAAAATTCTTTTTAGAATTTTCTTACGAGACAAATGTAACTGAAAAAACTCGAAAGGTTGGTAAAATAAACTATTAAAAATAGGATTCGAACGAATGTTTCAGTATGAAGAATTTCGAACAGCATAAATTTAAGGCGTTTTAGATTTCAGGCGTCAAGAAATCTATATTTTCATTATGCTACTAATTAATGCATGGATGATCACGAAAAAATATTTGCATCAAAAATAGCACCGTATACGTAAAAATATGAACTATTAAATGAGTTACGTAGTGGAATTAAAGTGGGTTGAATTATAATATTCATAAACAATGAACAAATTTTCAGTGTTTCTTCAGGAAAAACTCATATATTTTTTTGTTTACTAGACATGTTTACATTATCACGGACAGTTTGTTTTTATTTTAAACTATCTAAATTATCCTCAAAACGAATAATTAAGAATTCAAAGTAAGTAAAACAACAATTCATCAACAAAATATTAAAGTGCTCAGACTCTCTTAGTACAACTCCGTTACGTGTCTTAGTATAGAAGCATATTAAAATCTGTAAAACTGTACTATATTTCACTATCCCCCAGTTTTACATTGATTATTAAAACACATAATATTGATTTATGTTTCATCGTAACCACAATCTAATACTGATTATTGAAATATAGGAATATACTTTATAGTAAATAAAGCAGTTTTTTTTAAATTCATTCTAGTTTTCATCAAATAATGTTTATTATTTACTTCTTCATATATTCCAACGTTTTTTAACTAAAAGGTAAATATGAAAAGCAAGCTATTAATATAAAATGTATAGTTGGCTTGCAGAAAAGCAGAAAATTAATAAAGTTACTTTTACAGAAATGATTTCATTATTCCCCAGTAATTCTCTAACCCATTTACTTTCAATTCTCAAAATTATAAGCTTTAATGATCAATAGAACTCTCTTTTCTTAACGATATCTTCCCCTCGCGTGAATCCCCTTGTTATTTGAAATCTATTCCCACATGAATAGAGAAAAAATTTATCTCCCCCATTAACAGTTTTCGTGATTTTTCTTTCACATAAATTAATGAAACTAATAGTTTTTCTTTTCGTCTTTTTTCACATATTGGTGAAGAATATTACCTTAATCTCGAATGCACAGCTTTTTCTTTGCCGGCTTTTGGGTAAAGAAAGCACCATTCCCTTTCTGACAAATTTTATCACGTAATAAAAGTAGTTAGGAGATAAATTGTTCGAGATAAGCCTTATTTTTGCTTGTATCATTTTATTAATACAAATGCTAGTAAAAAAGCTGAAAATGTTTCATAGCGAGGATTATCATAGCTTTGATTTCATAATTTATGAAAAAAAAATTTCTGCTGAAGTTTTTATTCTTATATATTTAAAAACATTTATAATAAAACATATTATCCATAATCAAGAGATTATTTTTTAGAAAAGGGTTGAAAATAATTTACAGTACGAGGCTTTTCCTTTCAAAAATGAAAAATAGCATTTAAAAATAATATTATATTGCAGCAGATACATAAAATAAAAGCATCAAAAAGGTATACATGGAAGGAAATACATATCAGATGATGTGTTTCGTTGTTATTTTAAGGCTTTTAGAAACAACATAGAAAGGTTTGGTCACATGGTAACAAAGAACGTGCGATTGTAAGCTGCTTTGGTGGATAGAGTCTAACAACAAAAAATAATTTAATGCATTAAGATTACGATTTAATTGTGATGTTTAAAATTACCTAAATAAATATTGCTTTTATATTTAACGGTACATGGAGCCTTGATTCCCTTGAGCTTTAAAATCATATTCCATAGCAGGTTTGATGCTAGTTACCATGAAGTCCAAAAACAGTTTAATATTCTTATGTCTCAGATATATTATTATTAAACAGAAACATTAATGGGATGAGTATTTCGAAGCATAAATGTATTGGTTCTGATAAGGAATACAACTTTGTGTGAAAGATTTTAGTTCAGCCATGAAGACTGAAAATTGTTGAAAACACTTTGTTTTATCAATATCTATTTAGAGATCTGAAACATTATTAACAACTGTTGATGAAAGTTTTGTGATACTGATTATAAGTATATACTTTAAAATGGTAAGACATTAAATTTTATTTAAAAAGAAAAAATAATAAGTGATAAAGAAATCTATAAAATGTGAAACGTGTACAGGTAAGGAACTCGAAAGATGAGGACATCATTAGGATTATTCAGTTTGTAGAGGTTAGAAGACATCAGCTCGATTGGCAAAAGCTGTTAAAGTGGCGTCGAAAAGAATTATATATATAATCGCCGTTGTCTGTGTATAACACTTCCGGGCTGTACTCATCTTTCAATTGAAGCCCTCAGTAAACAAATGGCCGGTTAAGCCTAATTTCAATTTCAGATGTGGATCAGAATTTTTTCTTACCTAAAACTAATATCTTCTCCATCAAATCACGTTTATTCAGCCTATTTTTCTATTAAACATCCAGAACTAAATAAAAATTGAATGTTTTTAGCTGTATATTTAACAGTTTTTTAAAAATCTGTTTACTTTTGCGATGAATTCTGAAAGTAAACAAACTTGAATGAATCAAGTAGCTCAAGTATTCATATCGCGTAGTGAGCTGTAAAAAACTGGATTGCAGTCTACTACTCCAATCGCATGAAAAACTAAATAAATAAAAAATAATGAAAGGGTTTGCTTTTACAAGGTGTGGATTAAATGCAATATTGTTAGATAATTCGGGATATTTTTTAACTTTCATATACTTGTCCCATTATGACGTCATTATTAGTATTATGACGTCAAAATGACGGGTTACCTTCTAGTGATAGTAGAGCGTTACTAAAAAAATTCGTGGTTGAAAAAAAGAGCAGAAATAACCGTACAGGCCGAAATCTTGTGCTGATGATCCCAAAAAGAAATGGGAATACAGAATGGGAAATTTCGTCACATCACAGAGACTGCTTCGTTGGTCTCGAGATCAGAAGACCAGGGCTCCAATCCAGGTTCTTGCATTAAACCCTTAATTAATGCACTCTCTTACATGTATATGGAGACTATATTTTAAATTTAGAATTCATTTAAAATGATAATACTGATGAGTTTTAAAATAACATCATGGATTAACATTATTTGTATTTGAAAAAATTGACCAACAAAATGAAAAATATTTATCAATGAGACTTTGACATAGCCAAAATTTTATTAAGAGGTATAAGAGTGCATACAAAAACGTTTTGCCTATTTTCATTACAAAGGGTATGATAGAAATAGCATGTGAAAAATTTATGTTGCAAGAACACAAACTCATATACAACGAAAAGAAAATTAAAATAAAAGTAAAGCGAGGCATAGTTTTCTAATCAGAATACTATCGTGCGAAATTCAGATAAAAGGGCTCCCTGTGGTCGATATACACAGAAAAGGTTCTCTCATGCATAATAATTTCATATCATGAATTTAGATCTTCGCAACAATTATGGTAACAGCAAAGTTTCCTTTAAAAAAAGGAGGAAAATACACACCAAGTACACAAACATAGAATTGTACACGATAATTTTTTTTTAATTACTCTTACATATAAGGCTATGATTTTCATTGCAGTAAAGGTATATTTATTTAACAAACGCTTTGTCAGAAAAGATTTATTTCATACAATGGTTTATATAGACAAGAAATCAATACAATAGACTAAACTAACAACGTATCGCCTCTTGTCAATATACTTGAATAGTGATGATGGAGCTTCAAAAGGAATTTCATTCTCTGTCATATTTTATATTCAAACATTACTTAATATCAGTCTCAACTCAGTGTAATCAGAATTGGGTTGAATCAACCATTTAGATATAAAAGTGTTAAATATGAAAGACCAAATTAAACTTTTTTGGAAATTTAATTTTCAGCAAAGAGAATTATATATTTGATAGATGATGAAAATCACGTTCCCACTGAATTTTTCGAAAAATGAAGAGCAAATTTAAAGTTACTTGAAATTGCATGAGCTCTTTAATACAGAATTCTCTTTAATACAGAATTTGTTATGTAATATTTGCATACGTCTTTGAACAGAGGAAACGAGATTAAATAGGCTGAAAATAGTTTCTTGTAAATAAAGTATTGATTCGGGAAATACTGGAGTTATGTAAGAATCAGATGTTAAAAGACCTAAAATTTCAATAAGTGTTTATAACAATAGTTTAAATTTTTTACGGAGAAACACCTCAATGTCATATATATTTGCTATCAATAAAATAAGTAGTTCCTCTTGCAGATAATTATAGTTAATATTTATTCAGTGCCGTTAGAAAAAGAAGAATGTTTCTAATGTGAATTAAATGAACTACACTTGACAAAACTAATATAATTGTATTTCGAATGTAATATTCTGATCCTGTAAAGAAAAAATCACTAATGTTGAGATGCATAATTAAATTTTTCTACATTATACGCTGAACATAAAGCATATTTTAATTGATAATCCAATATTAAATTAATCGTTAGAATGTTCTACCATTTCGTGAAGAGAAAATGCTCAATAACTGTTATTAAATCTGCAACATATTACCCAGTTACTGCTGCTGTATTCAAAAACTTGTTTGTTCAGTGTCACCAACACCTTTCTCATTTAGAATGACTCATAACCGTAGGAGTGCAAGAGTAACTGACCTAGGAGCGGCAAGATAGAAACATCTTTGCGGGAATTTCCAGTAATAGACAATATATAAAATACCCAGGAAGTAACAACGCTACACATAATCTTGGGTGTTTCTAACATTTTGAACTCTCGTTTCCTTCATTTATATTTTCTACTTCCCGTAATTAGTACCAAAATTGTAAAGACTCACGTTTGATCACACGTCGTGAAAATCTTTTATTTATTTATTTTTTAACACTATGCACGAGGATAGGGTTCGAGTGAAAAGAAATATCTATGGATCCCTTCGGTGACCTCAGTCTTGTTGGGTGTACTGCCAGAAAGGTACCAAAGAGATTGGAAAACTGTTGTTCTGAAACAACAGCGTTACAGAATTTACAAAAACTACAACGTTTAAAAAAAATGAGGATACAGAAGCAACAGAGCTATGAATAAAAAGTAAAACTAGAAACCGAGAATGCGTTACGTTGTAATAATCATCTATGAGATTATTCATTGGACCATCACAACACGATTTACTAACGGAGAGGAAGTACGTCTGGATTGCGCTGTAATTTGGGTGATAAATATGATTCTTGATTCTACACTTATTTGCATAAGAAACAACCTGAGACAAAAAACGAAAAGAAGCACCATCTATAAAAATCAATTTTTTAAAATTTTTATTTCCTCTAGTCCAATTTTTTTCTGATAATCAGAGGAAGAATATCAGAAAAATATTCTTCCAACTAGAAGAATATTTTTCGGATTCAGAAAGATGATTTCTTTACAATTTAATAGGTGTTGAAACTTTCAACCGGTTAGTATGTGTTAGTAAACTAAAAATAAATGTGTTAGTAAACAAATAAAAATATAAACTGAAATTTCCGTCAAAATAATGAAGCTTGTGTTAGTTTAAAACCTTTTAATAGAATACCATCAAAATAATTTTGGAATATATAATTTAAGACGACTTTTTCCTAAAAATATTCAACTTATCTTCAAACTACCAAATTAGGATGATGTAAAAAAAAGTCAATGATGTATTAAAAAAGTCTACACTAATTGGCGAATTGTAGTCCGGAAAGGAAGTTTAAAATTAACGCATACGCGAAATTAACTAGCAAAACACTGGTTTTGACTTACCATTAAAATTAGGTGAAATATCGTACTTTTACCTTAAAAGATGGTCACAAGATGACATTAATAATGAAATCAACACCACTTATCATAAAAGTAAGAAAAAAATTCACACAAAATTTGACTGTAAACCAACAAACGTAAGTTGAATACTTGCATGATAATCACATTTGACTGGGATTAGAATTTTTTAAGTAGTATGTTTCCTATGATAAAACCCACGGATAAAACTAGTAGAAAATTAAGGACAGATCACGAACAATCATTTAAAAATAGTTTAAAATGCACAAAATAAAATTGCAGCTATCTATAAAAAAGTCAAAAGTTCAAGTTCAGCATTACAATGTGTTTATTAAAAAGAAATGAGATAGCAAGCTACATGTAGTCAAGGTTAGAAAATCTAGTAACTGATTTTTATCGGTAAAAAATAATGAACTGCTGAATTTAAAGAACACTAAAAAACCACGATTTAAGGCGTCTAACAAATTAATGCTAGGCTATCTTGCCATGAAAGTTTACAAGGCTATAGCCAAAATCTTAAATCATCGATGGTAATGATACTAGAATCAAGGTCACAAAATTCTAAACATCCGTTCTTGATACAAATAACTCACTGTCCTGAAAAAAATACAGCTTCTTTTATTTTTGATGATTTTTAACAATATAAATACAAAAATAGTGGTATTATTAGTATGTTCTCGTAAACAACAGCAAAAACGAAAGGCTATATATTCGAAAGCTTCTTTAATATTCTGACACCATTTTAATATCCAACCCGAAAACGCAGAAACATTCAGGACTGATATAGAATTCATTAGTTTAAATAGAATGAAAATGTGCATTACGCACTCTCATGAAAAATGAGTTTGGGATGAATCCATGAACTGGGGTGCCCGAGGTAGCCTAGTGGTGGCGCGTTGGGGTTGCGTACTGGGGGTGCACAATTCGACCGCCACTCAATACCTTCGTGTCTAGGACGGATAGGGGCACGTTCAATCCGTAGACTGGAAAGTCCTTCTAGGAGGTAGGTAGGTGGGTGGGAGGGAGAAGGTACGAGCCCTCCAGAAATGTCAAAATTGAGGTGGCGCCTGACTTAAGTTAGATTCCGACCCTTGTGGTGCCATTGTAAACCGATGCCGCATTCCTCTGTCCGCAGTCGATACCTGATCTTTTATGTTTCATCCAGGGGGGGACATTTGACCCCTTATGGGAATGAACTTATCCCAAAAGGGGCTTATAGGATAGGTTCGTCCGGTACTCGTCATGCCTTCTGAAACCAATTAACGACGGGTACCGAGGTACCACCGTACTTGTGATCTTCTAAAAACCGCAAGCAAGTTTCAGCGATACCCCATTTCTTACAGTCTAATGGTGCATATACATTGGTGCAGAGTTCTCTGCCTGTGCCTTGGGGAATCCAGTGATTTATGTTCTCTCTGTACTATGCGTGGATCGCCTCCTCTGGCGGTCCATCAAAGAAAGGGCGGGGGGTCAGCGGGTGAAATGGTGTCGAGCGGGGTCGGGGGAGACACCAGATCAAAGAAACCTTGGGGGAGGGAATGGGGGTGGTTCTAAATACCGTGTCTAATGTTACCGTGACTAATGTGATGACAGGAGTCAGGGGTATGCAGGCAGAGAACTCTGCGCCAATCTATATGCGCTATTAGAATAAGTACAGAATAATATCATTTGTATGTAACATTTAAACATTTACAGAAGCAAAGACTTGTTAGAATTGTAAGGAAGGTTTTTCCAGTACATACTTACATTGAAAGTGACTCGGAAGTTCGTTAGCAATCATTATTTAAATACCATTTACACACCATACAGGACCAACTTAAACTTTCCAAGCCGCAAAGACAAATGATGCTTATCACGTTAGTCTCTGATTAGTGATCATGGGAAATTTTCTTATTCTCAACAGTTCTTATTCTCAAAAAAGATAAAGCATACCTGAAGCTATCAGACTTAATCCTCCGTGAGCGAAGGAAATAACTCAAAACCAATTACCCATTAAATAAATTATAATTTCTGACTTTATGAGAGCGAAAGTAAGAGAGAAAGCGAGTGAATGAAAATTTTGTCGCAAAAATTTAATTAGATATATAGGGTGATTTTTTTTTAAAACTGACACTACTCAGAGCCATCTGTAGCGCGTTCTATCAGCCGGAATTCTACCAAAATTGATAGGGGGACTAAGGATGACATGGAAAGAGTTTCCGTGAAGAAGAAAAAAAAATAGTTCCAAAAGTCTCCGATAGGGGACGATGTGGCGCTGTTGTTGTCGGCGCACCCGAGAATTTGTATAAAAGGCAAGTAAAACATGGTCAATTCACTATGCAAGCCTACGTTGGAAGGCGTGGCCTATGTAACGTAGTTACAACATTTTTCCTGATGGTCCTGATGGAAAATGCAAATTCGTGACTAAGTAGTCGACAGCAGTGCCAGTATTTTGGCCTATAAAGATGGGTGCGGAATCTGTTGCGCCTTCGCTTTACAGAAGAAAGGGTCATTAGTACACTTTTTTCCACTAGCATGGCCACCTCGCTTCCCGGACGTAATCCATGTGATATCTTTCTGTGGGGTTATTTAAAGTCTAAGGTGTATCTCGGTGAAGTCTCGAACTTGGCGGCCCTAAAGGACAACATATCCTGCACTTTGATGAACATTCCTGGTGACATGTTAGACTTGGCCGTTGAGAACGTAGTGTTCAGGATACAATGTGTCGTCCACCAGGACTGTGGTCACATTGAAGGAGGGAGAAGTGATTTGCTGCATAAAGTGGTATTGCAGGGAAATTTCTTTGTTATTCATTTGTCTGCTTACAACTTTTTCGGTAGTGATCCCTTATCTTTGTAGCCCGAAATAACTGGCGCTGCTGTCGACTACATAGTCGTGAATGTGTATTTTGATGTTTTACTTGCCTATTATGCAAATTCTCGGGTGCGCCGACAACAAAAGCGCCATATCTTCCCCTATAGGCGACTTTTGGAACTAATTTTTATTTCACGGAAACTCTTTCCCCATGTCGTCCTTAGCCCCTCTATCAATTTTGGTGGAATTCCGGCTGATAGATCGCGCTACAGATGGCTCTGAGTAGTGTCAGTTTTAAAAATATCACCCTGTACTTTACATCTTTTCATTAGAGTAGATAATTGGACAAATAATCATTGTGACTAGCCTTAAACTCCTTATATTCTCTTCCTTTATAAAATGTTTCAAGCTTCTAATCCAAGGGGCGTCGATAACCGAGGTTTTGCGCTGGGCCATTCTATAGGCCCTAGTCCAGGTCCCTAAATCTCGCATTGTTGCAGAGTTCAATTGAAATAGCACTTTTTTGCTGACTTTCTATGTTGTTACTTGTTCCAATGAACACTAATTTAGAGCTTATTTTTTTCTGAAAAGACAGTAAGGGATAACTGCCTCGGGATATTATTTGATTCGCTTAAATATTAATGATCAGAGTGAAACCCTTGAAAATAAACTAGAACCTGCTTTATTATATTTTAATGACATTTTGGAAGCCCTTGACGTTGTACTCAGGTTATTGTCTGTTAATTCTGTACGACATAAAGGAAATTAAATATAATAATCCTGAAAGCTAATATCTAGACCTTTTTATTCTTGAGAATTGTATAAGATATTTTTTATTAAACTATAAAAATCATCTGAAAACAAACAGACAGAATAGACAGCGGAAGGAAAAAAAGTGTATGTACAAAATAAAACAAAATAACCAAAATTGATTGAAAAGGGGTAAATGAATGATTTCGTTCTTTTTACGTCCTTTCTTTCAATAAAAAGTATGGAAGTTTAACGACATCGAATAGTTTTGATTACGGTAAGTCAAGTTCAATTGCTGAGTTTCTTGGTAAATTTATGGTCGAACAAATTTTATCACGGGCAGTAAATTCGAATCGGTAAGAACTTTTGTTTCTATCACACTTTCTAAGTTTTCGATTGGTTCTTCAATGTACCTTTTATGTGGAATATACTTTGAGGAATAAAATTCGCAGTGCTTAAAAATAAATGAGAATAAAATCAGCCTTTTAACTTCCAGGAAAATTTCGCGAGGAAATGTGGTGAAACTTAGCCTTCTAGTCATAATTTTAAGAACAATAAAAATATGCTGATTGCAGATTTTTTTTTTGCCCGAAAAATCGGTAATCAGCAATCTGTAATCTAAAGTAAACGAGCCTGAAAAGCTTAATGTTTAATATCCCCAAACAATAATTTTAAACAAAATAAGATCTGTGGTTAGTATAGAATAAGAGTTTCAACTCCTATAAAAACAAAAGAAAAAAAAGAAGAAAATTGAAGTGTCAGTCATAATGCATCATAAATTCGTGCATCAGGAAATAAACAATCTCTTAAACAGTTTTTTTTAGATAAGGTGGCAGCAAACAACAGGCTTCCTAAATAGTATAAAAAAATATATCACAAAAGTGAGTAATAGTAAACCTTGAGGCCACACATTTCTATTAATTGGTCTTATTGTTGCCGCGAGTTTTTGGCTCCCTTTCAAGAATATTTATCGTTTGAAAAAATGAATGAAACGAGAAACGTATTGTATTTTTTCTGTTGAAAATTGCGTGATGTATTTTTTAAGTTGAAGCAAATCACTGCTAATTATAATCGGAGTTAGTCATTTTGTACAACTGGTATCACTTACCTGAATGTATTCAAACCGGGCGATAAGGGATTAAAATAGTGTGAACTGTAACTGACACAGGTATTTCCAGTGTAGGTATGTTCAAAGAATATATATAACTACACTTATAAACACACACACACACACATATATATATATGTGGGGTGCCTCCTTTAGATTATATGTGGGATGCCTCCTTTAGATTAAGCTAAACTAGTCGTCTGCTATAACCAATCTAGCACCCCACATTTAATACAACACTCAGGATGACTCATAAATAGTCTCTCACTAACAATAACAATAGACATTTATTTACTTGACACCACATTTCACACTCATAACACATAACATATAACAGTTGACGTTTCAGTAATAACAGTATTGCCAAGAGCTCTTAACACTTGGACTTCTGGAGTCACTGAGACTCTCTCAACTAGATTTGCCAAGCACTCAACCAACTTGGTCTTCCTGAAGTCACTGAAACTTCTACAGCACGGGAGCTCAATATCGCTTCCCTGCGGCCCGTAGCTACTAGCTAGGCCCAATCCCCGGGGTCTCTTTCCCCGTTCTCACTTAGGAGCACCGTCCTTTGACACTAGCACACGAGAGCCTCTGCCCTGCGTCGCCTCCAAAGCTTATCTCCCCTCAAACATTTTCTCCCAGTTCATCTCTAGGAATTCTGGAAGCGCTGTCGTCGCATAACGTACGCGGCGGCATACTGCTCATAGCCGGAGCCCTGGGATAATACAATCCCCATATATATATATATATATATATATATATATATATATATATACACACACACACACACAGGGTGTCCAAGTTACACATTTCAGAACTTCTAAGAGGGGTAGGATGCATCCTGACGACTCGAAATCATATAGCAATGTGGGGTCGGAAATGCTTTCCTGAAGCGGTGACGTACACAGAAAACCATATAGAAAGAGACCGTAAGTGGATAATCGTTTAATAATAAATGTACAAAACCAAAAGGTACACGGGTTAAAGTAAGTGTTCGAAGTTTGTTCCACCGACTGCAATGCAGACCTCACATCTCCGTCGCATGGAATTCCGAACATTCTGGAATAATCTAAGCTCATCTCGAATTTCTCCGGCAGCTACTGAGATTCTTGCAACCAGCTCCTCACCATTGTTAACGGGGGTGCCATAAACCTGTGTTTTCATATGCCCCATAAATAAAAATTCGTATAATTAGCCATCCTACTAAGTCTGAGTCCTTGTGCGAAATCACGATTCCCTGCACTAACGCTCGGAACTTTCCCGCGACGCCATCTACCGCTTCAAGAAAACATTTCCGACCCCCCATTGCTATATGATTTCGAGTCGTCAGGATGCACCTTAAACCTCGTAGAAGTTCTGAAACGTTTAACTGGGACACCCTGTATATATAGGGTGTCCATAATTAAAGTTCCACTTTCAAAAGGCTGCAAAAAAAGAACCACTGGTCAGAATGACTTCAAATTTGAACTTAATATACTGGAAGAAGGGGGAAACGATTTGGCATAATAAAAAAAGAGTTCCAAAATGTTACAACGCCATCTATTGATACATTTTGGAACTTTGTTTTATTATGCCAAATCGTTTCCCCCTTCTTCCAGTATATTAAGTTCAAATTTGAAGTCATTCTGACCAGT
The DNA here is from genome assembly GCA_907164885.2 of Dolomedes plantarius. Lineage (NCBI taxonomy): Eukaryota > Metazoa > Arthropoda > Arachnida > Araneae > Dolomedidae > Dolomedes > Dolomedes plantarius. The sequence continues at coordinate 102,130,685 of OU015501.1, forward strand.
GGGTCTTTTTTTGCAGCCTTTTGAAAGTGGGACTTTAATTATGGACACCCTGTATATACAGGGTGTCCCACTGTAACTGTAACTGACACAGGTAAAAAAGAAAGCTCCAAAATGTTACAACGCCATCTATTGATACATTTTGGAACTTTTTTTATTATGCCAAATCGTTTCCCCCTTCTTCCAGTATATTCAGTTCAAATTTAAAGTCATTCTGACCAGTGGTTTTTTTTTTTGCAGCCTTTTGAAAGTGGGACTTTAATTATGGACACCCTGTATATAAAGACACGCATACAGGCAGGACAGGACAGACAGACAGACAGAATAGATAGGCAAGCATACAGACAGATATGTCAAGTGTAAACCGATCAAAACTTCGTGATGATGGCCTCGACTTGTGATAGAAGAGTACGCTGTGCCAAAATTGATTGCCATCCAACCAAATTTCAGACCAAATTTTAATCTTGGAGGTTTTCTTTACTACCAAACGGTTACTGTCATCTCTATCCTAGACCTTTACTTAATATTTTGCCCGATTCCTTCTCAAATAAATAATACTCTCATATTTAAAAATCTTTATGTAGTCACTTAAAAATGGACGTAAACAAATAGTATACGAGACTGTATTAATAGATGCAATGGGTGCATACAGACTATGTAGCCCATATTTCTACTATTACTAAGAATGAAGTCCCATTTAGTAACTGAACTGCTATTAACACACGGCAGGTGAAAAAAAAAATGAATAGACAAAAGGTCATGGAAAACACTCGCACTGTTGAAAATAAAGAAGTATTTTTATGAGATTAGATTCATCGAAGCATAGATACTACCATCAATAAAAATATTCACAAATGTAAAACCTTTATACAGTTTGGTAAAAATAAAGTGAGTTCAAGAGAGTTCGCTGAGGAGGAGGGAGGGGGCTGGTTATTAGCTTAATGGGGCGTGCACTGAACATTGGTAAGGATAATGACGGAATTGAGGGTTACCCTGGCAAGCAACGTTTTCTAAAGTTTCCCTATCAGGGTGAACATAATTCTCGCGTACGTATCTGTGGAAAAATTTAACGGTTAGATACGTCTCTTCTTAGTATATATATCCATTGCATGGTTTGCCGTAGCAAATCAAGAGCGAAAGGCTCGACGCAGAAATTCCCTAATCATTCAACTTACACCATTGTAAGTAATATTAAAAAAAGGTAATCACAAAATATTGATGCAATGAATTGTATCCAATTAATATACTAAACTTTAAGTGTACTTTAAATCTTTTTTCTCTAAAAGTTTATAACGGTAAGAAGTCCTACAAGTAAAAAGCTTTCCTATGTTTTAGGACTAAAGAATCTTACATTCATCATGTACCCTACTTGGAATTGAGAAGAATACATGTGTAAATTAAAATTATACGTTATTTTTAAAGACATAAGGTGTCTTTACGATCTCTATTAAGTTGAATAAAATTGCTTTGCCGTAATTTCGACCACAAGACACGAAATAAAATCAGTCAGGTCTCAGTAGAGCTTTTTACAGTTATTTTCACCCAGGAAAGGCACTTCTTCAAAAGCGTTTTTTCCTGATTATTACATTAATTCAGACGCACAAATATAATATGAGTGTAATTATATCTGCAGAACACAAAATTATTTCTGGATGGCTCTCGTAAGTTAATCTAACTGAAACATCACAGATAAAAATGGGAAGTCAAGTTACAAACCCACTTGCTATCACTGATCTCTTTAAGAAATTAATTTGACAGTCCTTAATAAAACCAAATGAAGACTTAAACTATTTTCACTTCGTAACCTATATTACTAATAATAAATGTAGGGTTAATAGGTACTGGAGTAAAAAAAAAAAATTGAAAAGAGAAACTGCAATTTTCCCACAGGAAAAATATCGCAATAACCATTCGCCAATGTATATCCTCCCTTTTTAAGGATGACCAAATCTAGCCTTGACACAAGAGAACATATTCTCGTGTTATTAAACAATTATGTAAACGTTGAAGTATACGCCAAGTAGGCTTTATCTATACATCGATTTAAATCTAAATTGACTTATTTAGTTTTATAGCTCTTAAAATGTGAAACCCTTTGCAATAATTTCACGAATGGCAAAATACGTCTGTACTATATATTAATAATTTCAGGCATGGAGAAAAACAAACCGCAATCCATTCCTGAGATGTTTTACTAAAGAGAACCGGAATATATTCACGTCCGCTACAAGAGTCATTGTGAGTTTCCGGTATCGATGAAGACACAACAGGCCTTCCTGGCGGAATGCCTATTGTGTTTTAATTCAAAGATCAGAGAGGAATCAGGTACGAAAGCCCAAGAGACTGCGTATAAACTAAATCAACTGTTTAAACGGCTGTACTCCTCCTCGATTTCCATACGCATTTGGCTTAGAGCTCCAAAATTATGTAACATCCTAAGCTCAAACTGTGTGACGTTTGCTAGGAATCTTTTCATAGCTCAGGTTTTTCCACAACATTCCAGAAATCAGAATAGGTAGCGACGATTCGGCGGAAACGATACCAAAGAAGAATAGGAATGCCATCGATGTCAAATACAGCACATACACTGAGACTGGTATTGACGAACATTTGGTTATTCCAAATCACACGTGTATTCAATGTTGCCCGAATATTGTCTCATCAGTGGGCATGATAAAAGATATGAGTTAACGGCTTTCAGTATTCAGTAATTTTTTTTTATCTGTTCCGAAATCATTCTCCATTTTGAAGCATTGCAGGACTGAATGCCTAACAATCCCTTGCTGGATTCTTTTTCACGCTACAGCAATGCATAAAGAGGTTTTACTTCAATTCAAAAGTTCCAAAGTATGAATAATAAGTGTGCTAATCAGTTGGACTGCCTCAAAAGTGTAGAAAGAGACAAAAAAAAACATAAAATACAGTGCATGTGATTATATTTCCTGCCTGAACGTAGTTAATGCATCTATGGTCGAACTGAACGCCCTGAGTAAAGTATCTCTAAACATATTTATATGGGAAAATAGTTTCAACCATTATTATGCGATGTGGTAGGTTAGATACTTTCCATACTCCATGTCAAAAAGATTTTACTGTAAGAAGTTAAAATTTAATTAACTTTCATTCATGAATGTAAAAGGTGTTGTTGTTGTTGCCGGAAATTCCATACCAGGTTCATATAGGCCTCGGGCTGAGTAGTGCGGCTCCGGTTAATTATAACACCACAAGGGTCGGAGTCAGACTTGGTTAAGTGCCACTCAAATTTTAACAGAGCACCTCCAGGGTGACGTCTGCTGGAAATCGTACCTTCTCCATCCAGTGACCTCATAGGAGGACTTTCCGGTCTACGGATTTAACGTGCCCATATCCGGTCTAGACACGAAGGTATTTAATGGCGCTTTTCGGGATTCGATCCAAGCACCCTCAGTACCGAAAGCCGATACGGTACCGATTGGCTACCTCTGGCCCACGTAAAAGGTACACGTGTTGAAAGTATAAAGAGAAAAGCGTTTGGCATCTACAGAAAAATTGATCTAATAATTCTAGTGAATAAGGTGAGATGTAACTGGCCAATCTGAGTGTAAGTACAACTACTACTATAGACAAACGGTTCGGTCAAATTAGAGCTAAGGACATTCTGTTATGCTCAGATAAGGAATATGGCATTGAAAGCGCTAAAAGAGTTATACGCTCATAGATTTAAAGGCTTCAGGTGGATTGAATTGAATTTTTAAAAAAGAAGAAAAATGAGAGAGGAAGGCGATGTTCCACCCATAGTTAAAATTCAAAAATGTAAAATTAGTTTTCTTTCAAAGAGTACTTAAAGATCAAAGTATGATAAAATATTTAAAACAATTTTTTTTTGTTTTGTTTTACATCATAATATTAAATAAGCCGAAAAATCAATTTAAAATATTTTACACGCATTCTCTTTATAAAAAAAGTTTCAAATATAATTTTTTCATTCTTTCTTAATCTTTATTCTTTCTTTCTTTCTTGCTCTTAAACTACGGAATAAAATACTATTGAATACAGCTCCATAACAGAAATCTTAATTTTATGAGCAGGCTTCAAAATTTCGGAAGAACAACACCCACTCTTATTTCTAAACAGCAATCACTCCATCAAAGCAAATTATTACGAAGGAGATTTTATAAGAGAGAAGTTAAGTACCTTAAAGTATTAGTTATCTTTACATGTCCTTCCGAGAAATATTAGAAACCATGTTAAATAGCATTCCATGGATCATATGTAAAGATAAATTAACAACACTCATATATCACACTAGGTAAGGAAACAAAGTTAATTACTGTAATGTAACCCCTTCCCCTAATGTGGATGTCAAGTCATGCGACTATTTTAGGAAATGTCTATCGTAGACAGTATTTTAAATTATACCAGAAAAAGCCTTTTTCCTTTTGCTTAGAATGCATTCAGCTCTATGATTAGCGACTAGCACAATATTATAAGGGGATTTACAGTGAAGCATTCGTTGTGTCCGTGACCATGTCTACAGCGTTCTCATGCGTACAAAATATGGCATGGGACGCGCACTAAGCTGTTATTTAAATTTCAGACTCGGGTATGATATATTTTGGGAGTGACAACATAATTTCATGCCTCAAAACATACCAAATGCTACTAAAGGGTCTTCGCTAAAGAATAAATCAGAAAAACTGACTTGAGATTGTAAGATCACGTTCAGGAAAATATTTATCCACGCAAAAGAAGCTGATATTAATCACTGGTAATGACTGTTTCATTTTGTCCAATAACTTTGTTTCATCCCTATAAACCAATTTTGGTTTTGTTCATTTGAATTTTGGCATCATACAATGCGAAGACGATTTGTAATTTCGACAAACCGGAAAGGCACCCCTTTCAACCCTCTCACAGAAAATTAGAAGTTCAATTTCTCAAATCAGTAGAAGATTTCTTTGGGGGGGGGGGATTTTTCGATTTCTTAACCCAAATAAGCATTGTAGTATATAAGTAGACCTTAATCTCAAATGAATGAAACCCAAGAACTCTTTAACACATCTGTCTTGACTAGCAAAGTCCAATTTTGTGTTCACAAGTGGAAAAAAATTATTTTATCTAACCATTTCTTGGTTAAAGAGCTTTAAGAATTAGGAGAGACACCTTTAGATTTCACATCATGTTATCAGATTATTGATTCTGGTTACACCCTTACAACAAGTAATTTTGGAATAGATTAGTTATTACTGTTTTCTTACAAAATATTGATAAAAAACGACTCTTGATGTTTAAGTCTAATTTCCCAATCACTACATTGTCCCCAACATCATGGTAATATATTTGTGTTGAGTAAATCCATAATTTATTATAATAAATTTCTACAGATCAGATCGTAAAATTAGCGGCTAACCCTCCCAATTACTGAAATATCTATGAATACCATAAGAAAATTTCTGGGTCTCTAATTCTTCGCACAAGAACCGAATTTTACATCTGTATCAACTTAGGATATATAAACATCCTTCGTTTGCATATGAAGCATAATTAAAATTCTATGCAGACTGATGACTTTAAAATAATGCCATTTCATAAAAGGTTCACTTTTAAACAATTATATACAGGATGTCCGGTCTAAAAGTATCCAAAAGTTATGGCTTATTTTTATGGAACTAGCCATTAGAATTTTAAAAAATTATTTAAATCAAAAGAACATCTCACCAAGTTTTAATATCAATAGATTTCGATGTGTGCACCTTCACAGTACGACAAACGTCTAAATGGTGTTACAGCTAATGAGAATTTCGATAAAAGAGGGCTCTGTGCACGCCTCTGAAGTTTTGAAGTCTGTAGAGAATTGACCAGCTGTACGGAGAGATCAGACGATGATGTAGCAAGTTAGCTGTAAATAATGTCTTAGATGTCTGTCCTTGTTTTGCTATTATAAATGCTGTTTCTTAACGAACCCACATCAGACAATATTTTGAAGAGACGTCTGCTTTGGAGCTTCACAAACGGTAATCCTGTTCTCTCCAAGTGACGAATTACTCTCCAAGTTATTAGAGTCTCCAAGTTATCAGACGAATTATTTGAATGATACGTTTCTTCAACTCATCCATAGTTTCAATTTTTTGTTTATACACTAATAACTCTTGATATGCTACGAAACACTTGGAGAGAACTGGATTACCGTTTAGACGTTTGGCGTGCTACAAAAGGTGCACACATCGAAATATGTTGATATTAAAACTTTGTGAGATGTTCTTTCTATTTAAATAATTTTTTAAAATTCTAATGGATAGTTCCGTAAAAATAAGCCATCTTTTAGCCCGGGCACCCTGTATATACTTCGTGTAGTAAAATATGTCCATAGCGCTTTAGAAGCCAACCGACAACATATAATTCAGCTGCATGTAACACATCCTCATGTAGATACGGAAGTCACTTGCCCTAACTTAGGTGTCTTCAGCGTACTTACCCGTCACTGTGGGGTCTCTAGCTTGTAATCTGCAGTACTCTAGAGACGAAAGAATGCCAAAAAGGAAATATTTTGTTAGTGATTACTATCATTGGATATGGGATTCCTCTATCTAAGGTTTGTTCATGCCAAATTAATCACCATCAAGCCATGCACATTTTTCAACAAAACCCGAGGAAAAAGCTTGTTTATTTTTGAGTGAGCTATATGGACTACACTCTTTCATTCAACAGGGACGATTAAGAGAAATTTAGTCTGAAAATGTTTCCCTACAGCGCGCTTGTTGAATATGCCACGCTGCGGGGCTCATAAAAACGGCTAAAACTAAGTAAATGTTTGATGTGTATGCTAGAGATGCCTATCTCTATAAATATAAATAAGTATTGGTCTATGTTCTGTAACTGATGTTTACCCGTTTGTAAATACACTCTTATTCAATATTTAAATATGTATTAAAGTATAGTATTTTTTCAAAAACAGAGGATTTAAAATTTTATTAATGTTTAATTGGCTGACAACTCTTATAAATTTTACCTTTCGTTACATTTATTCTAATGTTTTATTCCAGCGTTTTCAGTCTCTTTAACATTTTAATCCTTATCTTTAATTCTATCGAATTTCAAATAAGTTTCTTTTTTTATAAAAAAGAATCCGTTCCTAGTTCATTAAAAAAAGACCTTTTTGTAAAATTTTGGATGTTGTTATGATAATTCTACCTGAAATATAAGCTCATTAGTAAAAGAAAAATGGAGTTTTCTTTCGTTGAAAAATATGCTCCACGAATGCATCGTCACAAACCCTCTTTCATGGGAGAGCACTCGGGAAAGGAGTGCATTTTCAAATATTATTTAGGTCGCCAAATGTCATTGCTCAAATCCACATGATTCAGTATACACAATACTTTCTCTTTAACTACATTCACAAGTAAACGCCCACACAGCCTCAGTTTTGGAAAACTGCAGTTTTTTAGTGAACAAACTGAACTGATTTTTTGTTAAGGCTTTTCAAAAGAGTAACAAAGGGTGCAATTATTTCTATAACATTTTCTATTATAACTGTTAGAGTAAATAGATTTTATATTCGGTAGTGGCAAATTTAATAAAGAGAAAATTTTCGTTGCTAAGTTAAGTTAATAATGACTTCATGAAATTTTTGAAATCATCCAACATTTTTAATCAGTTTGATAGCAGATAGCAAAACCACAACAGATACTTTTGTAAGGAAACGTGACTTTTTTAAATATAAATTTATGTCATTTAAAAAGCAAACATTGAACATTTTCTTTATAAAAAGACTAGCTGAAAACTCGTACTTCGCTACGGTGTACGTTCAAATTAAATACAACGGTCAATGTATGCAATTAATGCCAAAAGAAAAATTATATATATTTATAATAAATACAATGATCAATGTTATGCAATTGATGTAAAAAAACGAAAAAAATGTATTTATAAAAAAATCGTAACGGATATTTTTATAGACAAAATAATGTAGAAAAAAATATTCAAATTAAATCTAATAGAACATACTAAAGAATATAGTACAGTTAATATAGTACAGTTTGAGGAACATTTCTTTTACTGTATTTTAATATTTTTTTGGATAATGTCCAATCGTCTGCCGCATTAGCAAGAAATTTTATTTTATCTATTTCGTTGTTATGCACGTGACGCAAAATTAGTGTAAATTATCACAAAAAGAAAAGAAACCCCGTGATCAACTTTTAATAAATTGAATTCTAAAAATTAATCTTTAAAAGTTCACCAAATATCAGAAAATGGGGGTAGAGATTCGAAAAAGATTTTATTTTAAAGGAAATTTTATGATCTTTCTAGTGATATAAATTTTATAACCGTCGAATTATTATTTTGAATGCAAACTTTAAAGAATGTTACAAAATCAGCTTAAAAATTTAATTTTAAAAAAATCTAAGAAGAATTTTTCAAAAATCTTTCTTAGTGCATCCCTACACTATAAGAGGAATCGCCATGCAAAATTTCAGTCCTTTAGGTCCAGTGATTTGGTCTGTGCGTTGTCTGTCTGTCAGTCAGTTATGGAACTGTTTTTTTATATAAAGATGAATGACTTACCGTTTCAGTGATGAAGAATTGTGTAATATCCAGTATTTATTAACTCTTTTAATTACTTTAATTCATGCAACAATTTGAACACTTTTCCTGAAAGAAAAGTATGCTAAAAGTCTGAACAAACTTATCAATTCTTTCCGACTTATATGGGATTCATTGATGTTGGTTTTGTAAAAATAAATTTGAAGATCTCTTGGAATTTCATAATTCAGAAATACTTCATTTAAGCATTAATTTATATTCAAATGGTAAGTAAAAATTTGCGTATAACGTTAAAACTTCTAACGCCGTTGGTCACGGAAGATTACGTATAGTTGTATGTCTTACCTTTATTTTACGAACAACCTAAACATTTTAGGAATTTTATCAAAGGCCACCTCCTCTAGCCGAACTTCTGAAAGTTAATAGAAAAAAATTGGAAAGCACTTGTTTATATAACATAAACACAAATCATTGAGACAGTGGAAAAACAGTACGCCAACATTATAAAAAGCTATACATGTATATTATTTAAATCAATAAAAACCGTTAAAGTTGATAAAACAAAGTTATGTGCAGTATCGCACAATACAGTACAATACTATGTGTTTTAATAATTTAAGTACAGCTGTAATCTACATAACTAAAAAAATTTACTACTTAATAGTCGAGGTCTGATTGTATATATTATAGTGTTACTACAAACCAAACGCTGATCATTTTTTAATATCAGTAAGCTTTCAGAGTCAAACAAAACGTGATTTAAGTTTTGCAGCTTCTAAAAATCGGTGTTTAAATAAGTATTCTGAAGACATAAATATTATCGGATGTTCTCTCCTGCACCTGAATAAAGAAATATTCAGCTTATTTTAGTCATTTTCTGTCAAACTATATTTAGCTTTATGAGGAAATACTTAAAAAACGCAACTTTAAACGTTTAAAACATTTGTGTTTACCAACAGATTTTGCTTTTGACAGGCAACCAAAATAGACAAAAGGTTATGAGGTCGAACACTGGCGGCTTGCAGAAGGAAGGACGATACATGTAAGTAAACTGGAAAGTGGCGATGAAAACGGAAAAAGATGACGCAAAAGATGACGTCACTCACATCCTCAATTACGTATTCGATATATTGTTAGTGTTTTACGTGATGTTGATAACAATCAATGCCCTAAAGAACTTAATAAAGTTAAATGCCAAAGAATGAAGTATTTACAGCTACAGGTGGCGCGTGATAAGATATTTCAATAGTAAGGATATTCCCCCTTTTCCGTCAGGCTCAGGATGGGAAAGTTTTTATGCTGCTAGCGGAATCTTGAGTGTTTCTCACGCAAATGCATGATGCTGGGAAAAGTGTAGTGCACTAGCCTTTCTTTCCATAAAATAAATTTCTGACACTTTAGAACTTCGTTGAAAAAAAGTTCCGAGAAAAATACCTTCTTACTCGTACATTATTTTTAAATAAACCTTTTCATTTATGGCGGTATAATGGATTATTTTTTAAAGGAATTTTGTGTAATAATTAAATACCAATAGTAGTTCATTTTTTGTAGTAATTAAATACCAATAATAGTTAATGTTGTTGAAATTTAACCTCTATTTTAGAATTATAAAAAGACACATATCTGAAAAAAAACGATCTCAAATGATATACGCAGTTAGCTCTGTTACATAATGTCATTGTTAAACCTTTGGATTTAAAATAAGGTTCTATAAATTGTGAAAGGTTAGAAGATTTGTTGATATTATTATTATGATGTTACTCAAGAAAAGAGGTATGATCCTTATTTGTTCAGAGGTTATTTTATGAATATACATTCTAAGTCCCACACCTTCATTAACTGATCACTTGCTCAATTGACTTTATTGAGATAGAAATTTTATAGTATTATTTTATGCATTATGATAAACATTTTTTTAAAATGCTAGGTTTTATAAAAATAAAATCAAAGAATGGAAATGATCGAGTGACTAGACGTGTACATGAGAGATCCTCCCAAAGCTTTTGTAATAAGATGAAAATTAACCAAAAATTATTTTCATTATAACAGCAAATTCTTGCATACTTTATTACATAAAATGAACTTGAAACAGAATCACAGACAGCCATATCCTCTCAATATCGTAGCAAAGGGGGGGGGGGGGGGGCAAGGGGGTCTCTCATGCCCCGGGCGCCACTCGCAGAGGGGCGCCAATGTAAGATCTATATATAATATTACTATATGTTTTCGAGGTGGATGCCAATATAAGGTCTATATATTATATTACTATATGTTTTTCGGGGAGGGCGCCAATATAAGGTCTATATATTATATTACTATATGTTTTTAGGGGAGGGCACCAACATAAGGTCTATATATTATGTTACTATATGCTTTTCGGGGGGGGTGCCAATATAAGGTTTTTATATTATGTTATTATATGTTTATCGGGGGCGCCAATATAGGGTCTATATATTATATTACTATATGTTTTTCGGGGGGGGGGGCGCCAGTTATGCTCGCTACGCCACTGTATCCTCTTAAGTTTTATCCAGCATATTAATCATAACATGTTTATGATAAATATTTTTTAACGCAGTAAGGTCACTTTGTTTGTGATTCCTTTGCGTAAACACTCTCAGTCGTAATTTTCGATTACTTTCAAGTTGATTTCTTAAAAATGATTTGTCATATAGCTCTAAATTTCGTTAACTTTCATAACTGAGGCAGGTTTAAAAGAAAAATATACAAACAGGAAGGGATGTAAGAACAAGAACTTCAGACGTGATCTCCGACAATCAGTGCTCTTGAGTTATATTTTATATATTGATTATAACAAGTATATAACAATTTGTTGGAAATAATACAGCCACTTTTTTATTAGAGGGGGAGGGGAGAATTTCTGGGGGTAGCCATCCAAAAATATTGCAAACTCTCAAATTAATTACAGACATCAATACCATCGTATATCTCTCCATTACGATTAACTTCTTAAGGCTGCAGTGTACTATAGGATTCGCTCACCTCAGTGTTAACCTATGGAGAAAATGTATCCATGGATTGCCGACTTGGATTGAAAGTTTTTTTAAAATTGTACTCCGTAATAGAGAAAGAAATTTTACACTTTGGGGGCATTTTTCGTTTTAAAAAATGGAAATAATATTTTAAAATTTAAATTATTAGGGGGGGGGGAGAAATCTGGTATATTGTGTTTTAAACACTCATAAGATACTTTGGTGGACGAAATTTATAAAATGAATCCTGATGCATGAATCTACCAATTTTATTGGATTATTAGCATTTATGTAGCTATAAATAGTAGACACATTTTTCTTCATAGATTAACTTTGAGGTGAGAGAATCCAATAAGGTTAGTACACAGCAGCCTTAAGTGAAAACAAGTTTGAAACGAGTGTCAAAATTTTAAAGTTCCCCTTTACATTTAAAAAAAAATTATACTCTAATGAGAATTTTTATTTTCAATTTTAACATATATTATCAATTACCCACACAGAACATATCTACTTAATCCCCCTTCAAAAAATAGGATTACAAACAAGCAAATAAAAAAGTTTTAAAACTTGAAACATTTAGAACTTACATAAATTTGGAGATTTTATCTTCAGTTATTAATTTACACTTATTGTACTCGTGTTAAGTTATCATAGACACAAAAATTGATGTATAAACACTATATCTGCATTACGCCCCCCATCATAAAGTTATTTTGCTCATAAAATGGATTAAAACTAATAAATTGCTTAATGCATCTTTTACTACATTTTGTACTTTTACTACATTTACTACACTTCATTCACAAGAGCTGTATTTATACGTCAATCAGCTACAGCTATATGAATATAAAAGTTGTCTCTCTGATAAAGGCAGTCCTTTTTAATTGAAACCGAAAGTATTTTACCGTGACCTACGGTCACGAACTGAAACTCAGTAAGCATAACTTAAAAAAGAAATAGTCTTTTAAAAACACCGTATAACGGAAGGAAACGCAAGAGAACGTCATTCCTATCATCATTTTCTGATGACGTAAGCTGCGTGCATGCGTGCGCTATCTTTCTATTAGACCTTAACATTAGTTCTACTTGAAAAATCCTTTCATGGTGCAACTCGCTAGAGAAAAAGAAATGCTGTTTAGAGCTCTGATTTTTTTTTCTTTCTTCGCTGGAATCTTGGCTGGAATCCTTATGAATTAAAAAAAAAACCTTGAATACAGTCGCAGGACAATTACACTTTTATAGTACAAATGTAACAGTTTAATCTTATAAAATTATCGATAACAAATAAGTAGAATCCTTGTTAAGGGATTCCAGGAGCATTTTTTTCACTAACATTATCCTTATTCCGAGTTTAAAGTCTTTTCTTATAGTTCATGCAGCTAATAATTTTCAGGTCTTAGTCGATGATCTCTCATCTACAAGAAACGTCTAGAGAAATTCAAAGATATTTAAACAAATGGATATTAAAATTTACTTTTGCAAATATTTATTAACACTAAAAAATTATGTTTAACCTACTGACAGAAACATACAAACTTAATTCTATATAGGTTTTTAGACCATGTCACTTTCCAATTCAGCCATAAATATTATATGACCTGAATTAACACTGTATATGAAGAAGGAAGACTGGATGTACTTAATTAATTGGATCTTTGCATGGGAAATATGCTTCTATTCTTGAACTATTAAAATTTAACCATACAAAAATTGTTAACAAATAAAATGTATAGTGATTCAAAGAGAATTCCTGGTTATTTTTTCTCGTTAAGGCTTTTATTGTTCTGAGTTTAAAAGCGCAAATAATTGTGAGACTTTTGATCGATGATTTCTGTTCAAAAGGAAATGTTTGCTGAGAGAACTAATGGATAAACATATAGTTGTTGCGATTTTAAATAGTATAAAAAAGAAATATAAAAGAATAAACATTTCTATTATAGATCGTTTTTTAGTATTATAAACTGTTTATAAATTACTGACAGAAAACTAAGCAGATCAAGCTATAAGGGGTTTTAGACCAAGTTCAGTTTTCTTTTTTCATTAAATATTTACAGAATCAAGGATGCAACCCTTCTAAATTCAGAAAATTGGGTTACGTCGTATATCTCTCAATAACAATTACAAATCTACTTTTTAATCCTTTAATACTCTAAAAGTGCTGACATAACAAACGCTAGTTATCATTAAAGAGATTTCTAGCGACATTTTCTCATTAGCTTTTTATCCTTGTTTTCTTAAAACATTTTTTCCTCTTTAAGGAAATCAATAATTGTGACGTCTCTACCCGATGATTTTTATTTTAATAGGAATTGTATGCAAAAACAAGTAAACTATTTTAATTGACAGATGAGGTCACGGTATATGCTATAAAGAAGAATTAGAGTGAAAATAACTACTATGGATCGTAACGTCTGAAATATGTATACCTAGACTACCCACTAAAACCTCCAAAATTAATCTTTAAAATGTTTTCAGACCATGGGCATATTAAAAAGAGTGGAGTATAAAAACATTCGTGTTATTATCATTTGAATTACCGTGTAAAAGTTCCCCTAAAAGACCCGATTTGAAAGCTTTCATTGCGTGACTTGCAAGAACATTTAATCTTGTTAATGTAGTGGGCTTCTAGGGAAATGATAATGCAGCTTAGTTACCTTGAAACAGTTGACACTGTGAAAACAAATTCTCAGATGTTTTCAGGGCTTAAAAGTTCGATTATTTTAAGTAGATAAACAACTTGAGATATTTACGGTAATAAGTTTGTTGTTGTCAATAAACTTTTATGACTCCATACGACTGAAGAGGGTTTTTTTCTCTTGTAACTCAAATAACTATATTCATATACTAAATTTATAACAGTAAAATGTTTATTTCTATTTAGAGCTGTGGTTCTACAGAAGGTCGTTCGCACTTTATGGAAACGATTTTGATAGTTAAGTTTTATGTATAAATACCATATTTTTTGCGGCGATTTGCTTCTATCTGATTTCCATGGTTCTTGACAATAGCTCTGGCTCGAATTTTCCCATGAAAGTAAACTTTTTGTTAGCACTTTCATGTAAATTTTACACCATTCCTCTTGGACCGTTTTCCAAAGTCCGTTCAGTGTTCTTGGATGCCGTTTTCGTAAGGCTCGCTTTAATAAACTGAAAGCACAAAAGTCCCTTGGAGAAGCGTCAGGTGATTTTACAGGTATTTCATTAAATGGGATACATTTTATTCCCGCTTCTGGTTCTTTCTTTGCTAAATACGCGGCAGTTGATTTAAGGGTGTAACTAAAGGCTTTGCGCACATGAAGCTGAACTTTATCAATGTCCTTTCCATATAAAACTGGAGTTTTTTCTTCAAAAATTGGTTCTAAAATATTCTGCTGATAATAGAGTGAATTAGTTTTGGCTTTACTTGAGACTTTTTTTATTTTTAATTTGCCGTTGTAACAAAATCCTACAACTATCATGAATCCCTTTGGGAACTTTTCTGTACACTTACGAGGCCATTTCGTACGGTCATCCCCGTCAGTCGAGCAATAGAAAATTGATCTTTTTTATTACAGTCACTTAAATACATCCATGTCTTATCGAGTGTTACCACAAATTTTCGTTTTTCAGCAACTAGGTGTTTTTCATTTAATTTCCTACGATTTGTTTTTCTTTCAGCAATATGCTTTGGCAAAAAACAGATGAATTTTAGATTTAAACATCTTTTTTAACTTCAAATCTTTATGAATGATTTTACTTACAGTGCCGGAAGATATTCCTACTTTCGATCCAAATGATCTTTGAGTCGGCTTATTTTCTTTTTAGGATCAGAGACTTTACTTTCTTGATATTTACCTGCGTTCGAACAATCTTAGGATCATGATTTCGCGATCATGTTTTCATTTTTACTTTCAGTTAGACTTTTTTTCCATTCACATTTAATATATTATAAATACCTTTTTTTTGAAATATCATAACCACTATTTTTACACCGCTTCATAATTTGTTGAGACGAATATTTCTCCTCGTAAAGCGCAGTTGCGTAACATTCGAGCTATCTGTCAATTTTAGGAGCCATATTCAAAATAAACCTTTTATTTTACATTCCAATCAAAACAAAACAGTAGCATACGATTATTCTGAAGTTGCCAAATTTTTATCTTAAAATGCAATCGACAACAATAAATTACAAAATCGTTTCCATAAAGTGCGAACGACCTTCTGTAATCCCGAAATTCATAAATATGGTAGTGAGCGGATGTATTCAAACTTTAGGTATTATTATACTAAACAGATTGCAACTGAAATGTCTTCATTAGAGCTTTCTTGTTTTGTCAAAGCGCTTTTTCCCGTTCTTAAGGCTTTTCGAAACGACGATTCATTTTTAGTGAAGGAGGACAGAGATAAATGTATAATGAATTATCTAACCTAACGACTTACAGATGGCCAGCCGTAAGAACGTATCACAACTCAGTTGCTAACAAAGTTTCTCTCATTCCACCAGATTGAAACCTAAAAAAAATGCTGTGTACTTGGCTTGCACAAATGTAGAGTTCCTCAGGACTCGCAACACAACGTAGTAAAATACAGTACACTCAAACCTGTTTTTGTGCTGTCTTTTTTTTGTGCGATTTTTTTTAAGCGGTATATGAAAATTTCAATCAAATTAGAACATAATTGACGAAGTTATCAATAAAAAAATTAGTAGGTTTGATCGGCCATTTAGTTTTTTCGATTTTTGATATTTCATCACATTACATATACTGATACTGATTTGCAAATAAAATGCAGTATTGCGTCAGCCAATTACAATACATATGTATTGAACTAGTATATAATCGCATTATTTAATTGACGTCCTTCAAAGTGCTTTCATATTCCTGGACCACTAAGATAAGATTCATTTCAAAGCGTAAATTGATGGTAAATTTATTATTTTTTCTATTTAGATATAAATTTATAGGATTTTTATTTTATTTTTAGACATAATCCCTGAAAATAAATAAGGGCAAAAACAAAGCGATGAGAAAGGCAATTTCCTTAGAAACTAAGACTACGATTTTAAAACGAATAGCAGAAGGTGAAGGATCCACAGCTCTTGGTAAAGAATTTGGATTAGGTGAATCCACTATAAGAGGCATACAAAAACGTGCAGGTGAAATAAATAAATCTAGTAATTGTGCCACAAACGAAAGCGCTAAACGAGCATCGTATTCAAGAAACATTCTGATAGAGAAAACGGAAAAGGAGCTCATATTGTGGATTCAAGAATTAACTCAAAAACGAATCCCCATTGACGGAGAATTAATTAAAGAGAAAGTATACGGTTTTATAATCAGCTGAAGGATTTAGAGCCGTCTAGTTCATCGTCTCACATTGGAAGCCCAAAATTTTCTGCAAGCAATGGCTGGTTAGTCGGGTTTTTACAACGACACGCACTTCACAATCTGAAGATAATGGGCAAAGCTGCATCCGCTGATGAAACAGCCGCTAAAAATGATTCTAAAGTGTTAGCAAAAATTATCGAAGATGGTGGATATTGCCCGGATCAAGTATTTAATTCTGTGTATTTAATTCCTAGTTATTTTGTAAAGTTTTGAGTTACTTTCTACGTGAGACTTTTTTTTATGCGGTTCCTATTCACAGCATAAAAAAAAAACTTTTTAAATGTGTTGCGAAAAATATTTTTTATAGCTACTCGTGAAGTTTTGTGCGAATCCACCGCACAAAAACAGGTTTTAGTGTACTACCGATTACATAGGTGAAAATTTTTAGAAATGTATGTTAACCGAATTAAAGGTTTCTGGGGCACACAATTTATATATTTGTTTAATTTACGTGTGTTTCATGATGATTTTTTTCTCTTCAAATTCTCATGTTGAATGGGCATTTGAGTTAGCATGCGTACCGGTATTGAAAGAATAAGCAATGATTATTGCTTACACTCAAAAACACTCGGTATTAAATGGTCTAGGAGTAAATTGGCTCAATTGACTATATCCACCTTTCTACATTCCCGCTCAATGCATTTGATCTTCTTTCCTGAGTTTGAAATCTACAATTTTCAAGTCGCCGCTCCTTCGGTGTAGAACAGGCGTGTCGAACCCGCGGCTCTTAACAGCTAGCAATGCTGCCCTTTCAAGTTCGTAAACTTTATAAGATCTTTCTCCCCAAAGAAAACTATCCCTCTCTTCAACATCTCACCCTATTCCCGTCATCACTTCTTGGCACTAGCTACATTTGTGAACAAGTATTTCCAAAGATGAAGCACTCGAAGAGTAAAATTAGATTAAAAATTACGGATGAGAAACATTAAGGAATCGCGAAGAATAACAACCACTTTCATCAAACGAGACATTGAAGCATTGGTTTCACAAAAATAAACTTAAAACTAGCGGAATGTTTTGCCTTATGTTGCTCTCTTTTTTTATGATATAATAAAAATAAAGGAGGTTTTGTAATTTATATAAATTAACTGTATTATATATTTTATATGTGGCCCAAGGCTATTCCTCAGCCCTAAGTGCGGTCCGGGTAAGCCATTAGGTGTTTTGAACATGCCTTTTTAGAATGTAACACTTGATTAATAGTTAAATAGAATTAGAAATAGCGGCTTTTTAGGATTTACTCTTGTGGTTCATCAATTTTCGTTTTTGAATTTCAGCTTTTAACAACTGAATTGGAGAAATAGTTGAATTGAAGGAATGGTTTCTGATTTGTTCCTTGGATCCATGGTATACTACCGCAGTTCAAGATGAATAGACGAGCTGAAAAATATTCAAAACCTCATATGTTTTGAGAATATTATTGCTTAACTCATTTGTTACTTTAATAAGACTTATTATTTCTCTGGACATTGAAAGATTTTATAATAACTGATTATTTAAACATGAATTCTGATGATAAAATGAATAAGATAAGCACTTTTTTTCTCTTTTTTCGTAAACTGAAAAGGTTGATTTCATCTGGAGAAGAAAAGTGATTGGAACACGGGGTGAATAACCAGTACAATGAATTAAATCGACCAGGATTTTTTTAAAAATACAGGGTGCGGCAGAAAGAAAGTTCCAAGGGTATAAATAAATAAATTAATAAATAAATAAAATAAATAATAATAATAAAATAATAATAATTAAAAAATAAATAAATAAAGTTTTTGTATTTTTCTCAGGTATAAAAGATTTCTTTGTATATATTGCTTTGTATTTTTGTTATCAATGTTCAAATCAGAACGTTCCTTCTGCCGCACCCTGTATCTGTTAGTAATATATTTCTATCAACGAATCCTATAGTTATAAACTAATTAACTTCTAAAATTATATCGCTCGTTTTAGTCAGTTTTAAGCATTACGATAACAAATATATACTAAAACATCGGTCTGTGCTACGTTTTATTGGATATCATTAGAGCATCTTTATTCCTTCTCTCACCAAATTCTTTTTTTTAATTTGGATATTTTCATTAGTAAATACTGAATTATTTTGTTTGCGCAGTGCATTAAGCTAAAATAGTAATAAAGTACTAAAAAAACCAAGCTTTTTCTTATCCAAACAATGAAACTTAATATATTAAAATTCATTTTACAAAGTTTCATAAGTGAATATTTCACAGCTTTTTATCATGAATATTTTAAATAAATTAAATTAAACATCATATAGAAAAAATGCTGACAGTAAAAATTATTGCTGATTTAGCTAATTTATTTAATTAAACCAAGACTACATGCTGTATTCGGCACATTTATAATGCAAATCTATGCCTAATGTTGTTCAAACCTTTCAAACTGATTTTGATCAACAACAAGATTAAATTCTTAGCGACGTTTCAAGGTAGAGCTGCCATATAATGTTTCTAGAATGGATCCGCGAAGCTAAATTGTTATATGCATTAAAAATCTATTAGTTTAAGCAACCTACAAATAATTTGAAACTCATTTAAGGTTAATGAATTTCTGTCGTATTAATAGTGTTTTTAATCAGGTCAGTAAAATAAAACAGCTGCTCCCTCTTATAGTTATTAATAACATTTTGTGCACATAAATCATTACTTTGTAAATTTTGCTTCTGTAAGAGACATTTACTTAATTTAGACACATGCGCCAAGTACAAGGGGGAAAAATAAACAGGTATTTACCAACATTATCTTTGAAAACTTATCATCAGATGTTAAAGAAATTAAATTTTTTTTCAGTGTAACACATTTTACATGCATTTTTACTCCGTGTTTAAAGTATTACTATAACATTATTGTTGCTTTGTTTGATGTTAAACCAATGCAGTTAGAAAAATTTAGGAAATTGAATCATAAGAGACCCAAAACATTAGCTCAGTTTATAAATGTGAATACATAAATTTTATCAATTAATTAATATTGATTTATGACCAAATTTATAAAATATTTTCTTAAACTAAAATCGAGACTGAAGGGAATGTATTAATAAAAATTCAAAAATATATATTTTATAATTCAATATACAATCTCAATATCAACCTTTAAAATTCCTTCATTTACTTTGGTAAAATGGAACCTATACCATAAGATATAATTAAATGAAGAATTTTGCGCGCATATAATTCTTAAGCCATTAATTATGTTTCTTTTAGTTTTAAGGTACGAAAGTTTACATCGGAGATAAATTGTGATTTAATAAATAGTTTTAAGAAATTAAAAGTACACAAAATTTTAAACTAAAATTATTTAGCTATTAAAACAACTAAAAAGGGAATTAAAGTTCTTTAAGATAATAATCAAGGTGAGCCACAACTCACTGCTGATTAAAAATATTCGCAATACATGTTCTTACAAGAACCATCTTCAGTAGTCTCCCCATGAATTAATAGAATAGGCTTTGATGCCCTCTTTTTTTGTGTGTGTGTATTTTATTTCGTTTTCTTCTACACATAAATTTCAGTCTTATAAGTACGAAAGGAACTCATATATTTAATGCATATTTTTTGAAGAAATTGCAATTTCTAGCGTTTTTCAATAGCACCAGTAACTTTTATTGAATGCAGATAAAATTCAACACGATAATTTCAAAATGTTCAAATGGAGCTAAGCATAACTCATTTCCCTTCCACGAATTTCTATCATTGTGGATCGATTTATTTGCGTTAATGAAAAATGCGTCCCATTAGCCTAGAATCGGTAACATAGCCAAAAAAATAATCAGGAGCGGTAGGGCATAGTGTCTCACGCAAACATAATTCAGATCTTTTTCTTCTCAATGCATTGTAGTAATATATGAAGAAACTAAATTTCAAGAAGCCCACGTTCCTGCTTCGATCTACATCATGCAATAACAGGAACTCGTGATAGGAGCGAAATAATGTTGCAACAAAAACAAAGATTTTGTTAAATACGTGACATGAATATGTTAAAACTATTTTGGCTATCAAACTTAAAATCATAGTCCTAACCACAACTCGCCAATAAGCAAGGACACAGCTCAAATTCACTCAAAACCTATCTGTTATCGTATTAATTTCAGAGCCTTGACTAAGAATTATTCCCTGTTCTGATTTTTGGCTAGGCCTCTCGCTCATAAACTGAATGTCGTCGACAACACTCGTCTCAGTTGATCTCATCTAGGAGAAAACATGCCTACACCTGAACTTTCCAAAATTCTACGTTTTCTGATTCGTAATCAGCAAATTCTCTTTTTATATGAAACCAGCGTACTGACGTCGTGGATCCTTCATCTCTCAGTTTTGCATAGGCGGGCAATTGAACTTCTAACGTACCCAGGAATAAGAGGCAAAAAGTACTAGAAAAAGCTTTTTACAAACGAAGGAAAACGACAAGTATTACTATAAAACAAAGCAAATACTTCACAGATTAATTTATCCATTGCACTTAGAAATAGAATTTACAATGGTAAAAATGCATGATCAGTTCAAATATGAAGATGCATAAATAGATGTGTTGTTGTTTGCCAATGTGGAGCACTTGAAGACATTCGCACTTAATCGCTGGTGACTTTAATTGGGTGCACCGTATAGGTGCCCCCCCCCCTTGTGACGTTTCACTTTTGACTAAGCATCCCCAGGGGCGTCATCTGGTGGGGCTTGTACCTTCCCCCACTCTCTCTGACATCATAAAAGTACTTTCCGGTATACGGATTATCCTTGCCCCTATCCGGCCTAGGCACGAAGGTATTGAATGTCGTTCGGGATTCGAACTGAGCACCTGCAGTTCAAAGCCCAACGCGCTACCACTAGGTTACCCCGGGAAACAATTATTTTAACACGAAAATGTCAATAGTATTAGCTTCCTTTATATATTTTGAAAAGTTAAGATAAATTATAAGGATTAAAATTAAAAAAAAACGGTTAAAGACGCACTACTTTAAGTCTGTGTGGCTCATTTTCTATATATAGCTATGTTTTCCTGCAATTATTTTTTATTCGGATCTTGGTACTGAAGTGCTATCGCTTAAATCCTAATTTCGATGCATTCATTAATCTTCAGTCTTATTCAAAAAATGGCTGTTACCTAGAACTCATTAAACTGGCCTGTTTCTTTAAGCAATTTATACGTACGTTTAAAAACTTCCAATCTAACGAATTCCAGTCTTTAAAATTACATTATCAATAAAGCCTATAAAAAGGAATGTATTAAATCAGTTCTAATTATTTATAATATTTTCTGCTCCATTTTCCTTTTTTTAGGGTTTAAAATGTCCCATGAAAGTATATAAATAGACGCAAATTATAAAAAAAAAACCTTCTTAGTCAGGGTGAACACACGAACAAAACATAAAATTGGATTAAACATTATAATCGATTAAAAATCTGATATATATAGATAAATTCACACAGAAAATAAATTAATGATAAAAGCCTTCTCTTCTTACAGATGTTTCAAAATGAATTAAGTTGAAGATTAGGAGTGATTCATCTCATTCTGAACAATATTTTTGTACATTAATTTGGAAAAATCCCCTTCAAAAATTACATGATTCTTTTAATTTCATTTGATAAATAGGTCAATCAGTAGAAAATGCTTAGGAAATATTATTGTAGTCTTTATTTTTTATAACCTGTAAATCTGTACAGAATGAAAAGTGCATAACGATATACTCTAAAAAAGTTCATTATAAATTTCAAACTGTGATAGCAATAAATTTCTCTACAGATGTTTTTTTTTAATAGACTGTAGTATAATATTTAAAAATCTCTCTTTTATACAGTCAATTATAATGTATATATTTGTCTTTTATGTCGTTACCAGGGCCAAAGTTTCAATCATTGATATATTTTTAAAGAAACTTCCCTTAGAATTAGAATGAGGCAAAATAAAATCTTAAATTAACAGCCTTAAATTTTTTTTCTGTCTAAAAATTATGTTAATTTGGGATTTGTAAGATACTTTTTGGTGACTTTTTGCCATCAACGAACTGAAAATATTCAGGATTCAGGTACATTGAAATAATGCTCATAAAACAATATGTAATCCAAGTCAGAACTTAAAAACCTCAGTTTTTCCGAAGAACATACTATAAATCGCGAAGCATGTATCTTGAAAATATAAATAAGCTTATTAAATCAGTTTTTCTTTTATTTTGCATTTTTCAAGCACAGTTGTCTACTCACGAAAAAATAAATAAGCTTCATTTGTTTACTTCCATCTTTTTCGATGAATTGTTCGTCTATTATCAATTACTTTACGTATAGTGTTAATTTTGTAATATTTATATCAATTGAATTTATGTTCATATATAGGTTAGTTTTATTCTTAAAATAATTTAGAGTGTGTGCTGAAGCTAATGATAAAATCCAGGAAATCCTGCAGACTAGTCTACTAAAATATCCTGTGTCACTGATAACCTAAAAGCAAACTTCGAACTTAAAAATAATAATAATTAATTATATACTTTTGCATCGCAGTCAGTATATCAAAACACAACAACATTATTCAATATGTGTCTCAATGTCCCATAATTCTAGTTACCAGTTCCTGAATTACAGAAATACACATTTCTTCAAGAGGCTTTTCCCGAATTTCTCTGTTCTCTAGAAGTTCAAAACCTTTTACTGGTGCCGTAGTTATTTAACTGAAATCATATCTCTAAAAATACTAAACGTTATAGGATATTATGTTTTTAAGATTATAGAAATATTTCCTAAAGCTATATAAACCACTAATTTTTTTTCTACCTAGCTAATATCTAATTAAAAAGAAACTAAAATATAGAGAGGAAATTTTTCTGTCATAATATAATAGAATTGAATACG
This sequence comes from Dolomedes plantarius, assembly GCA_907164885.2. NCBI lineage: Eukaryota > Metazoa > Arthropoda > Arachnida > Araneae > Dolomedidae > Dolomedes > Dolomedes plantarius. The sequence goes on from OU015501.1 coordinate 102,154,413, forward strand.
TTTTTTCCCCTAATGCCTTCCTCAATTCGATAATTTTCTCCTCAAAGCAGACTAGCATCCTTCATACATGGATTCATGTAGTTAATCCTACGTTTGGTCATAAGAACGCGTGCTGACGTCGATTTGATCAACAATTGAAACAGCCGTAAAATATCAGCCGATTCCTTTTGAATTGGTTACCATAAGTCCAAACTCAACCGAACTAGATCTAAGTGATAGGTAACTGAATACGCATGACATCACAGGAAATTAAATGTAACAATTAACTCATTTTCAATTTTTGTAATACACGAGTTTCAGACATGAATAAACTTTGTACTGAGCTTGAAAATTTGTAATAAGGATTTTGAGAAACAGTAAGAAGCCCACATATTCTTAAGACGTTCGAAGTTTCCCATTATTTACGCATTTTATACATTTCCACTTGGTGATTAAAGTTTCCTGATATTTAAACATGATTTAGAAATTTATAGTCATTGAAATAAAAGATACATTTTTCGGATTTTAAGAAATATTTCTAGATAAAGGAAATAATATAATTTTATATCGCACGTTATATGAAAACTTTCAAACTAAAAGAATTCTTCATGTATCAAATTTCCATATATCTTTCATTTTCAAAATATGATGCCTCAATAATAACTTTTACCATTTTTATACATATTTTACAAATATAGTGAAACATTTGTATGGTAGACAGTAATGGCTCCAAAAAAGTGGCTGTTTTGAGGGGTGGCCGTGGAGAAGGGCTTTATTCCATAATATTGGCTATATGGAATCTTGAGCCGGATATGGCCGTTGAATAGGGGTGGCCGTCTAGAGAAGTTTCACTACATATACAGGGGGTTATCAAAATAATGGAAACACTAAGAAACATCATGAAAACTTTTATTAATACCTCCCAGGATCACCTTTGTCATGTAATACCACCAGATTCACCTTGGATTATACAAGTCATGAATAGCGGTTAAGAATATATTATACCATTCTTCAGGGAAAAATCGTGAAAGTTCCTGTAGATATGCTGTGGTGGATATCGATACCTGGCTTTATCCACTTATACACATCACAGTGGTTGGATGATATATTGTCGGGGGGATTGTACAGGGCAAGATAAGATATTTGTCTTCTTTTTCATGCTCTTCAAACCAATACTTGATAGATTTAGCTCTATGTATAGGGGGATTATCATCATGGAGAACGCCATCTCCTGAAAGAAATAATATTTGCACCATATGATGGACTAGTGAGATAAATTTCGACATAGTCCTTCCCATTCAATCTCCCTTTTAGGGTTACAATAGGGCCTGAAGAAAATCATGAGATGACATCCCAAACCCCGATAGATCTACCTCTATTATTGACGGTTGCGATGAGACAGCCAGAATCTTACGCTTGTGTAGGTGTTTTCCAGACATACGGACGTCCTGTTGCGAGGAACAATGTGAACAATGATTCGTCGGACCAAATGCCGTTTCTCGACATATTACTCGACCAGGATTTACGCTCGTGGCACCATTGTAGGCGATAATTTGTATCTGTATCTATTACAAGTGGCTTGGGAATAGCTACTCTTCCGTAAATGCTTTGTTTGTGAAGTTCCCTTCTACCTCTAATGGTTGATACCGGAACATGCAGATGCAGATTGAGCTCTTCGGTCATTTTGGTTGCAATTGTTTTCTTTCTTCATGTCACAATCCGCTTCAATACCTCGTCCGTCTCTTTCACCCAGCTTCCCCTTTCGTCCACTTTTCTGTTTGGCAAAGGATATTTTTCCGTGCACTCTGTATGCTATCATGACTTTCGATACCATAGCTCGAAAAGCACCCATTAGCCTGGGGGTTGCAGTAACATATACTCAATTTAAACGCGCTCTAATAATTTGCCCTTTTTACAAGGTCTGCAAGGTTTGACATTTTACGCTGTTCTCCACAAAAGCACGACTCCCTTAGCTTCATTACTGCTACCTGACAGTAGAATAATACATACACTTTATTATATAAACAAACACCGGTGGCCAGACTTGTTTTTTAAGCAATGCGAAGCACATTCATAAACACCACTAATATTGATAGGTGTTTCCATTATTTTGATAACCACCTGTATATATATATATATATATATATATATATATATATATATATATATATATATATATATATATATATATATATATATATATATATACAGGGTGTCCCTAATTAAACTTCCTTACTTTAAAGTTGTCTACAGTCGAAACTATTGTTCAGAAAGTTATGAAATTTTGTGTAGGACTATTGAAGGCATGGGAATTTGTTTGAGCGAATAAAAAAATTAGTTCAAAATTCGCCACCAGAGGGCGTTTTTGATGAATTACACATTTAGCCAACATTTACTATAGTTAAAAAAATTATTACCACAAGACATGTTCAACATGACGGCCCTCATTTTCAGCTACTATTTGAAATCGTAAGATAGTATGTTCTACAGTTGACCGCAGTGTGTCCGGGGAAATGCTGAGAACATGTCGTGAAATGCTGTCTTTCATATCAGGTATAGTTATTGGTTTATCAAGACTGACTAAATATTTCGCATGTCCCCAAAGCCAAAAGTCGCATGGGTTGAGGTCTGGGGTTCGGGGAGGCCACACATTAGGAAAGTGGCGGCTCATGACACGTTCTTCTGGAAAAAGATTTTTGAGAACGTTCTTAACACGAAGGTTAATGTGTGGAGGAGCTCCATCTTGCATAAACATTGTGCGTGAAAGGCACTGACGTGATTGAAGGTCCGGAACAATTTTATTCGGTAACAAGGATGCATATCGCTCCCCGGTGACCGAGCATGTTACTGGACCTCTAGGACTTAATTCCTCGAAGAAATGCGGGCCGCGAATAAAAAATGCAGAAAATCCACACCACACGGTTACTTTCGGTGAATGCATCGGAACATCTAAGATTAAACGCTGATTTTCTGGTTCCCAAATTCGGCAGTTGTGAGTATTCACCGAACCGTCCAAATGAAAGTGGGCTTCGTCTGTCCAGAGGATATTCCAAGGCCATTCTGCATCAACCTCAAACCGAGCAAGAAACTGAAGTGAGGACCGCTGTCGAGTCTCGAAATCATGTGTAAGCAACCTCTGCACAAATTGAAGTTTGTACGGATAATGCCGGAGGATATTCCGCATGACCTTCTGGACAGTTGAACGGGGCGGATCCAATGCTTCTGTCACACGACGGACACTGTTACTAGCCTGTTCGTTGAAAGCTTTGTACTTTTCCACCTGAAGCGCAACCCCTTCAAACTCCGAAATTTTCGTAGAGTAACTAGTGCTGAATTATCGTTTTGGTAAAACAATTTTACTAACAAAGATCGATCTGGTAATCGTAACGATGACGTTCTGATTAGCAATAGCAAGCACGCTGAAAACAAAATCGCCATGAAAGTTTCTAGGTTTAATAACAGCTTCTGCTCTACGTCGACAACAATTAATTTGCATATTTGTTTCTTCTTGGTTCCTTCAAATCTTTTGTCGAAAATTAGTTATCGAACAAGTTTCCGATCGACTTTGCAATCACTTTAAAGATTGTAGAATTTAATGAGTATGAGTTATTGTGTTAGGGTGACCTATGGATAAAAAGATGGTGAAATGTTAAGTCAAGAACCAGTCGTGAATGTGCAATTCATCAAAAACGCCCTCTGGTGATGAAATTTTGAAATAATTTTTTTTATTCGCTCAAACAAATTCCCATCCCTTCAATATGTCCTACACAAAATTTCATAACTTTCTGAACAATAGTTTCGACTGTAGACAACTTTAAAGTAGGGAAGATTAATTATGGACACCCTGTGTGTATATATATATATATATATATATATAGATAGATAGATAGATAGAGAGAGAGAGAATTCTTTAGATTAGAAGGAAATGTATTTAAAAAAATAAGACACTAACTTAATGAAAATATTAGCATTGACAGATCAAAAGTTCACCTACTTACAATTAAAATTTACAAAATATAACTAATTACAAGTGGCAATTTAATCAAGCTTATTTAAACATAAACATATTAAGCAACGTGCAGTAGACAAGTCGTTGACATCAATAGGGAAACTAGAAAAATATAAATGAAATACCTCAGGAAGAAGCCAAGTTACTTTGTGAACAAAAAGAATAGGAAAGGATTATTTTGGCAGTGACCCTAGTTTCTTAACTTAACTCAAAGAGGAAAGTAAAATAGGATCGTAAATTTTAATAGCATCTGAAAAACAAACGCTTAGCCTATTCAAAACACTGTAAATAACTTTGTATTTACTTTTAAAGAAGGAAAATACTCTTTTAATGGATATGATTTTAATTAATTTTAAATTATTTTCTTTCGAAAAGTGTAATTTTGAAAGATCTCGTAAAATAAATATATCAAAGTGAATAAAAAATACCATTTAAAATTAATGAGAACAGTAAAAATAAAATTTACCTTGACAGAACAATTCTAGTACTTAAAGAAAATGCTAACGATCAAAGAAAACTTTTAGGTGTGTATGACAGACAAAAACTGTTTTGAAGATGTGCTTCTAATTCTTAATAGAAATCCAATTTGAGAAAGTAACCGCAGCTGTTTAAATTCTTTTTTCGACTGCTTTATATTGATAAAGAAATTATCCTTAAATGGAATCATACTTAACACTTTTTTAAATCGAAACAAAATATCCATTTGATTTTTATAGTTTTGTGGTCATTTTTAACTTTGGCTTTTCGTTATATACTTCGCTTGGACCAACAGAATCGAAAGTCTCCATCAAATATGAAATCATTCCGAGATGAAATTCATAATTTTTTAAACAAATTACTGAGACCGGAGAGTAAATTATCTAGTTAATACTGACAGTATCAGAAAAAAAGTTGTGCAAAAAGGAATAATTTTAAGGGGTCCGGGACACATTTAAAAAAAATTTTATTTATCGAGTTAAAATTTTGAATTTTTTTTGTGATGGTCAACCATATAATTTGTAAACAAAATCACATCATAAAATTTCTCAAAAAGTTTTTAAAAAATTTCAAAATTTCAAATTTTTAATAAAAGTGGGGTAATTTAAAATCTGTATTACTCGAAATATTATTTGTCGAATTTCAAAATTTTTTTCATTTAATTAAACAGAAATATATAAATTTTAATTTTAATTCAGCATTTTTTGAAATATTAATTTTTAAAGAAATTAAGAATATTTAGATTAAAAATTAGAAAAAAATTATGTAACTTATTTTTAAAATATCATATTTTCAAAAGTAAATTTTTTTTTTAAAATTTGCTGAATCAAAATTTAAGTAAAATAGTTGAAAAAGACATGTTCCAAGTTTCAACCATTTATTTTTAACAGTTCTTGACTTATAACAGACGAGAAATGAGGAAAAAAATCCCATCATGCAGTAAAACGCACTTACAGGTTTAAACAACGATTGGCTACTATTAGAATGTTGCAAAAAAAAAAATAATAATAATTTATCCTGTTCTAATTAAGAAAGAAACATGATTTAAACGTCATTTTAAGCGTAAAAGAACAAAAAAAAATTTAATGCAATAAAAATTTTTTCGAAAATTCGAACAATTTTGTGTCCTGGACCCCCTTAAAAAACTAACTAAACAAAAATAGATAACTAGTAGTTATCTATTTTTGTTGTCGTGTCTAGGAATAGCGTAGAAAAAAAAAGTCCTAAATTGAACCAAAAGCCTGGATAACAGCAGCTGCCTGATCAGGGGCCTGTGGGCTGTAGAGGAGTTCTTGCGGTGACAAAACAAGTTTGAAAAGGGAAGCCACAATACCTGGAGAGTCAACGATAAGTTCTGGAGAAAGCTGGGTTTGTGTGCTATTTCTACAGTTGATAAAGGATCTTATGCCGTTAGGTTGGATTTTCATACTCTTTAAGTGATTAGTGCTTAGTCTATCTATTGTAGAAGCAATTGTTCTTGAGCAGTTGAAATCCGAAATGAGTGGTTTCTTTAGGGACTGGTTGGATAATTTGCATTTGGCCACTGCGTTAACATCTGCTAGTGTGATGGAGAGAGGTCTGGGCCAAGTTCCGCACTTCCTTGGCCAGAGAGTCGGCACACTCATTTCCTTCAGTATTAACATGCTCGGGGATCCATTGAAGGGTATATAAATTGTATCATAAGATTAAATAAAAATAATTTTTTTTAAATATTGACAGTTATTCTGCCGGACTGAAGAAAAATCTGGTGATGTCGAAGGATTTGGAAGAGCGGTTGGAAGCAAACTTAAAGATCCTCCTGGGAAAGAAAGGCTAGAAGAACTGCTACACTATTCTACAAAGAGGATCTGGTACCTGATATTCTCGATAGCTGTGGTAGAGTAATAGGTCGTAAGATCTCATGAACGATCAGGCTGCCAAAAAATCTGTAGCGGGCCGCAATTTGCCCACCCCTGGTATAGGAATATCCCTTACAATAAAGTTTACAAAGAAGTATTTATCTTTTAGCTGCAGGATAGAAATATTGACAACCGTCCAGAACGAATCCATTGTAAACTATTAACCCCTCCTGTACCAGTGGATCTACGTATGGATCCACTGATGACAGAACTGTAAATTAACTTTTATATGTAATTTTTACATAAATCCATGTAGATATCGTTATATTTCTATACGTATCGATTTAGATATCGTTATATTTCTATATGTATCGATTTAGATATCGTTATATTTCTACGTGTATCGATTTAGATGTCGTTATATTTCTATGTGTATCTATTTATATATCGTTATATTTCTATGTGTATCGATTTATATACCGTTGTATTTCTATCTGTATCGATTTAGATCTCGTTATATTTCTATATGTATCGATTTAGATATTGATATATAAAGGTAACAAAACTGTAAACTTTTTTATGTAATTTTTACATAAATCGATGTAGATATCGTTATATTTCTATATGTATTGATTTATATATATATATATATATATATATATATATATATATATATATATATATATATATATATATATATATATATATTTTATATATATATATTTTATATATATATATATATATATATATATATATATATATATATATCGATTTAAATATCGATACCTATATGTCTTCTTATTAATATGAATAAAAGCATCGCCTTTATCTGAAAACTACTTCTTGATATTTTAAATCTAAATGCCCGAAAAACTGGTTTTGCATGTAATCTTCATATACATATGATGGTACGGAAGGGGTTAAATATAATGTTACTGTAGATTCTCTTTTAATCATTCACTCCTAAAGGTTTGGCTTCAGTGTTTGCCCAAGAAATTTTTGAAAGGTCCCTATATGTTGACGACTCGCTGTAATTGAAGATAACTGAGATTTCAAACCACATGAGTTCGACTGGGAGAAATATTCTTTCCTGGGAGCCATAATAGTTAACTAAAATTAAAAGAGTTTTTGAGAAAGAAATAATTCGTTACTTAGTAAATTTCTAGAAAAAAAATGTATGTACCAAATCTACACAAGCTTTTTTAGGTTTAATAAGTTTTAATAAACTTCAGAATAACAGATATTAAGACTGTAAAATAATGTCAAATTCCTTTTTTGATTAACGTTTAATAACGTGTAAAATATTGTAATAACATACTTATTACTAACTCGACACAATTTTTTGTCTATGTGAACTAATTTCAAAAATTCCAAGGTTAAAAAAAATAATGCTTTTACCCATCAAAATAATATAGGAAAACAAGAGATTTATCACGCATTAATAAATGATATAAAGCTTGTAGGGTTATAGAAAAGTCAGCCGAGAAAAATAGCCGTCAAATATACCCTTTTTTGCTTTTTAATTTCCAAAACATAAAATGGTTTGTTTAATATGTCAAGTTTTTTCTGCAAAATAATAATTAACTAGAAATTAATTTCAACACTGAAAAGTTATTCCAGTATGTAAAGCTTTTTTCCGAGGAATAGTAATTAATCAGAAAATAATCAATTGCTTTTGTTGTAGTTGACAGCGAAAGATTCAGTGAAAGCTGTATTCCCTTTACAGAGAATTATAGTTAAATCAACTTAGGCATGATCGAAATATCATTTGGATAAAAGGGTCTGACTTGTTATCGTGTATAACTCTCATATAAGAGAAATGTAACACATTATTGAATACAGCATTTTTTGTTATGATTCATACACGATGCTGGAGATATTGCACTCCTTGTTGTGGAATTACGGGATCAATTCAACCAATGTATGTCACCCAAATAACTGATATATGCAACAAAGTTCAAAAAAGATCGTATCATCAAATTTTCAGTCATCTATATATATAAAACTGTTCCGCAACTGACTGACTGACAGATAACGCACATACCAAACCGCTGGACCTAAAGGGTTTTCATTTTGCATGGCGATTCTCCTTATAATGTAGGGGTGCACTAAGAAAATTTTTTGAAAAATTCTCCTCAGATTTTTTTAGATTAAATTTTTAAGCTGTTTTTGTAACATTCTTTAAAGTTTGCCTTTAAAATAATAATCTGGGGGTTATAAAACTAATATCAAGAGAAAGATCATAAAAATTCCTTTATAATGAAATTTTTTTCGAATCTTTACCTCCATTTTCTGATTTTGGGGGAATTTTTAAAGATTAATTTTTAGAATTTAATTTATTAAATGCTGATCACGTGGTTTCTTTCCTTTTTGTGATACTTCAAATTAATTTTGCGTCATGTGTATAACAACGAAATAAATTGACAAAAAATACTAAAATACGGTAAAAGATAAAATTTAACCACTAGACTAATTGAAATGGAAGTTTTTTAAGAATCTAATTCGAATTAGTATGTTTTATGGATATTAAACATACAAATTAATTGCATACATTGACCGTTGTAAATAATTTGAATATTTTCGTCTACATTATTTTGTCTATAAAATATCCATTACGATTTTTTTATAAATATATTTTTTTGACATTAATTGTATATATTTACCATTGTATTCAATTTGAATGTACTCCGTAGCGAAGTACGAGTATTCAGCTAGTTTAAAATAAAGTCTTAAATTAGTGTTATTTGTTTCTAATTAAATTATTCCGACAAAAAATTTAGGTTAGACATGGCAAATTTCGGATAATACATAAAAATTCTAAGTAGCATTCTCTGACATCTGTAGAATAAGTTTATTAAAATGTATATATATATAAAGTTTTTTGAGCTTGAGGTAGCCTAGTGGTATCGCGTCGGCTTTCGGTGAAACGGGTGCTCGGATTGAATCTCGACAAGGGCCACTAAAACACCCTCGTGTCTATATAGGCCCGCCGAATATGGGCACGTTAAATCTGTAGACTAGTCCATACAAGGAGCAATGCTGGCTCTCCTGAAAAATTGGGGCTTGTATAATAAAGTAGCCAGCAAAAACAGCAGTGAATAACAAAAGGTGAAGTCTCGCGAGAAGTGCCTCCGCATTGGAAAATATATATATGTAAAAAATAAACAATACAAATAAACAAAAAACAATACAAATAAACAATACAAATAAACTTTGAGCCTGCGGACCTTCGTCTCATTTTAAGGTCATTCCCAACCCTCTTTCTCCCGCGCATTAGAATTTCACACCCCCCTCCGTCATCCTCAAACCACCCCTCTTAACGCAGCTGGTCGAGGGGAATCCACAGGGGGTAGACGCACCTCTATCGGGCACAAAAAACATTAAAAAATTAATTTTAAAAAAACTAATTGAGCCCCAAATTTCGTTTTTCCTGACTTAAGTTTCTCGGGTCCAAAACATTAACTGTGCCGAATTTGGTCCCTGTGGGTGAAACAAGTCTATGATTCTATAGCGGACAAACAAACAGACAAGCTCTTTTATATATATATATATATATATATATATATATATATATATATATATATATATATATATATATATATATATATATATATATATATAAGTAATTTTAGTTGCCTATCTTTAAGCTATTAATTTAATTCAGTAACATAAAACCACTTTAAGGTATTATTGACTTCAAAAGCATAAAAGACTTTTAAAGACAATTTCCTAAATGCTTGATGACCCCCAAAAATATGTGATCATTCAAGGCGATCCGAACTTAACCTATGTACCTACGATTTCGTGAAGCCCCGCTCAAAGTCGCATAATGTAGCAATGTACCACTCATAAATAACCTCATTTTAAGCGCATGAAATTGTCTTGACTCCCAGAAAACGCATAAATGAATTACAAACTAAATTTTTCGTTGTCCGTAGATAAAGAGCTGTAAAAATAAACACGGAATATTCCGTCGACTGCATGCAAAGTGATAAGTGCATTTGACCTTTCAGTGGGAGAATTCTAGGTTATTCTGGATTGCACGAAGGTGGTGTATATGTTCAAATAATCATAATACTCGGATTCTATTACCGAGCCATGTACGCAAAATCTTGAGGGAAAAGGGAGATTGTAGAAGAATTCTTCATTATAATTAATATATTATATGCGTGAACATAGGCGTAGCGTGCTTCTAACTTTTTTTGTGGGGGGAGGGGGGTACAAATTAAATTCAGTTAGGATCCTCCTCCGCGCATTGACTGCCAGGCGGTCCTAAAAATATGAAATATGATTTTTTAAACACAATAGAATGACAATAGAACTGATGTTTGAATAGTATTCAAAAGTTATACGATGAGAAAAATAAATATAATGTAAATAAAATGAGAAAAAAAATATAACATCAATTTTTTGTTATGGATCATATCATTGTTAAGAACTATGTTAAGGCTAAAGACATAATCGGAATCTTCAGTTTCACAATTTGAAAAAGTGAGAAAAATCAAACTTTCATAAAAGTTTTCTATGATTTTAACTGAACTTCTATTAACGTTTTAATTTATTTCAAGTTAAGTTGAGGGGGCACATGCCCCCCCCCCCCTGTGCCCCCACCCCCGACGCTACGTCTATATGCGTGAAAGCAACTTGAGATATACATAGACAAACTTTTAGTTAATAAGTTCTATAATATATACAATGTCAAGATTCAACAATTACTGTAGGTTAGATTCTTTTAATTTTGACTTCGTAACAAGCGGGCGTCATGCCTGCATGACAGTATATTTGAAAATTTCTTAAAAGCACAGTTTCGAAGAAGTTTATACTTTAATTAAATCTTCTGGAAAAGTCATCTCGTAATTGAATTGAATTTTTTATTTTTATTTAACTGACGTGAAAATATTTACTTTTTCTCAAAAGTATCAAGGTCATGGCAGGAAAGTAGTTCTGCCTAAGTGCTGATTAAATTTTTACTCTTAAATCATTTAGAATTTTAGACTTAATAGTTTTTTAATTGCCAACAAAGAAGTAAAAATATATCACGACATTAAGATTCTTATAAGTTTCTTAAAATGAAGTAAAATAAAAAAGTAAACATTAAACAAGCAATGAATTATATTTTAATTAAAATTTGTGCTTAGTTACAAATAACTTCATATAGAATAATAGATATTTGATAATATTTCAGCATTAGTATTCATTACTTCCCTTGTAAATAATAGAGTACATTGGTTTTCCATTGCATATACATATGTTACCGACAAGATATGAAAAGCAGGTATTGCATATAATACCTAGGAAATATGTAAAATTCATAACGTCTTTAGGTAAAGCATGAAATATCTGAGTTATTTTAACATGCTGTATACTTTCCCTAGGCATTGTATATAATATCTAGGCATTACAGAAAGCTACAAGTGCTTATTAGGCAAAGTATAAATAGAGAATCATGAAAAGGCTTTTATTGAAACGACATGAAAATGAAAGAAGAAATAGAAAATAAAATACAGGCTTTCTTACTTAAAGAACAAGCGAAAAAAACCCAATACTGGGCAACTTTTTTGCAACAGTGAAGACTAGAAAGGCGTTTGAATCACTCTTTATTGTCTTTTTCACCGAGAGCATTTCCTATTTTAATACTTGGTTTTTCACATACACCTCATGAATCCTCCTTAGCCGCTTCCTGTATACAGTGATAGCTGCTGATCGAAGATGTATTTAGTGTCCAGGAACGTCTTCAACTTTGAGTAAGTTCTCTGGATATATCCTTGAGTAAGTTATCTAAGTGAATTGTTATCTGGTATAGAGTTGATGCGAAATTACTTTAGCACCAAGTCTATAAATATCGTCTTCTGTCACACTCATAACAACTGTCAATAATGTGTGCGAGTCATCCCTTGTCTACATCAGGAATAGGAACTCGTACAGCGGCCCCCAAAGATGCAACTTACGTTTCATTTTAACTACTATCTGATCATAGCGATTTAGTAGCCAATAGTTCCGTGGTTTGCTTCTTTGTAGTCGTGTTAGCTTTTTTTAATATCGCTCACTAACTTTTAGTAAGTGTTTTAGGTTACAAAAACACAGTTTTAAGCAGCATTGTCTCGCACTTAAGATAATTCGTAGAATCGTCGTTGCTTGTCAATATGCTGTAATTCTTGCCCAGATACTACACCTAGTTCTGCCATTCTCATACAGAACAGTGTGGACTAGAGTCTGCTGCGCAATTAGAAACTCGCATATATCGCCACTGCCGAATAAAGACTGAAGTGTGAATGTTGGAGGTACTCAATACGCTCCGGTTGAGGCGAGCGTCGAAAGTCACGTGCCTTGACACTTATCAATACAAACATCACTGGTGGGGGTACAAGTAATCCTCCTATAACACGGTTGATAGGTTCCTAGAAAAGGCCGTGTTGTGTGAAACCGTGCTACATGAGACCCCGAGCCAGTACTAAAAGGGGGGTTACGTTCTGAAAACTTATTAAAAAGAAACTTTTTTTAAATTCCATATAAGCAACTTAATTTTTATTAAAAATATAAATGTGTGTATAAAGCAAAACGAAAAGAAATAGAAAAATATTATTTTAATTTAATGCGACCTTAATTTAATAAATTTCTTCCTCATCACTGCTCAGTACAATCAAACGAGAACGTTTTTTCGATTGAACGATATCACCTCCACTTTCAGAACCTTTTTCTTCATTTAGATTTTTTGCACCTTCTATCCTCTTTAAGAAATCTGTAATTTTGGTTCATTTGCTGGTTCTTACAAGGTCATTGTAGATTAACGGTATGGAGATATACAATTTTACAGCTCCCTTTTGAAGTTTCGGCTTCTTTCAGCGGAAGAGTCTGCATTCAGGAAAAAGGATTCAAGATTTTCAGCTAAGCTTAGGCCTTCTTGTAATTTTATAGAGTTGCAAATGAATAAATTATAATTCGTTTATACATTTTCGTGTAAAGCCACTATAGTTCATTATTCCTTCCCGTCATTATTTTAAGGTAATTTAGTTTTTAAATATGTTAAACAAAAATCATGATATCTAGTGCTGTAGAAGTACAGTGTTGTACAAAGGTTTTCGCAATTTATTTTCGTGTTAGAGCGAAACCTTGTTACAGGTTGCAGAGTTATACGAGGGTTCCCGCAATTTATCTTATCGTGTTAGAGCGAAACCGTGTTGTAAGATGACGCGCTGTAGGAGGGCTACCTGTATTTTAAACTTTGCCAGTTTGTCTTTTGTCATTGCACAGAATGCCTATGGATATGTCATTTCTGTGGAGATGTCTCCCAAATATAGTATGCGATTATCATGCTTTAAATCGTTTCTAGAACGGAAGGCTCGTTCTTATTCATATTATATTCATACCACATTCCTCAAACTCAGTTACTCAACTTTTCTTGACCAAGTTCTTGAAATTGTATTCGATCTACAATCAATCTACATTTTTAACTGCACTTCACCTAATAAAGGCCCGAGCTAGCCTAGTAGTAGCGTGTTGGGCTTGGAACTGGAGGTGCGCGGTTCGAATCCCGACAAACACCGATTAATACCTTCATGGGCCGGATATGGGCACCCTAAATCTATACATCGGAAAGTCCTATGAGGTCAGAGATGAAGAAGGTACGATCCCCTCAGATGTCGCCCCTGGGGGTGTTCTGTCAAAACTGAGGTGGCACCAGGTGGTGGTGTTGGTTCACCTCTAATACGGTGAACTCCAGTGAAAGTAACCAACGATTCTCGCGGATAAGTGCGAATGTCTTAATGGACAAGAGCCCCGCATTGGCAAACAACTCGACCTAACAAAAGACCCTCCTCCATATATGTTATTAGTTTTATGTACAGGCCGATACTGTCATTTTCAAACTTTTTTTTCTTTTATTCACTCGAGGCTAAAATTCGAGACATCCTACCGATCGCAATTTCTGTGTTAACTGTTACGTCCGGGGAATCTGTTTGCCACAATTATATACATATTTCCTTTCGATAAATAAATATTAGTTAGCAAAGAATAAAACATATTTTTTTAAAAATTTATTGGGCTTGTGTATTTACAGACTAAATATTAGGAAATAATTTGAGACGTACACTCAAATGTTAGTTCGGTAATGTTTGAATTTATTTTGTATTGTTTATTATACGGATAAATTTAAAACAAGAATTATACATATATTTATTTACATTACATAGAGATATTTCTATATTGTCTTTTAACTTTTTAAATGTGCATGCCGTAACTGCAGTATCATTAAGTAGTTATACAAACAAAAGCTTCCTTTAGCAATGAAAGAGATTAGGACGGATTAAAATGCTTAAATAGAAAGACCCGTTCAATGACAGCTATGCTATCGGTTGAAAAACTCTCTGGTGGAAATGCCACCATGTGTGAAGAACCAAAGGAATTATACCAGACGTACGCTTTACCACCGCAACAGCTGATGATTGAATTCCCGAACCACAACTCATATATGCTAGAGCAGGGGTGGCCAACTGAAAACAATCCGACAGCGAGCCAACTGTTATTTCGGGGCGAATTTTAATGTCTGCTGTGTTGAAGGCGAAATTGCCTCCATTAGATATGAGATTTGAACTGTAAAATAATTTTAAATATTTAAGTTTAAATTATTGAAAATACCTATAAATAAATATAAGGGCCTTATAAAAGACCTCATTATACATACAGGAAAAATTGTATTATTAAATTTCTAGAAAATAGCTTTCTTGATAAAAATGTTTGCTTAGTGAAAAATAAATTTTGACGATATCAAAATGTGTATATGTTTTGAAAAAAAAAATGCGAAATTTACAGAACGGAACTTTCCAAAATGAAATATTTTTGCAACTAACAACTTCAAACAAGAAATTTAGAAACACAATTTTTTTAAATTCCTGTACATACAATAAAAATACATTTGATTTTTGGAAAGTAAAACATTTATTTCGCAAAACTAAACAAAATCAGTTTTTTTGACAAACTGAAATCAAGTTTGAATAAAAAAAAATACTTATATTGCGAAACGAAACATAAAATTTGTTTTCTAAATAATCAAAAAGTAGAAAAAAAGATAATGAGATGCTTGCGGATGGACACTCGATGCAACAAGGGCAGTCGAATCAACGGCGATTTCAAGTAACAAAGCATGAAGGAGGTGAGATAAATTTTTAACTGCAAAACGACTGCTTTCCTTGTACTCAGTGATTTCGTACACTAGTGATACCGAACATGGAATAAATGAGTGAACTATTTCAACAATAGTATAACAATATGTTGTTTCTCTATTGCTTTAGTGCCGTGGGCCAATTAAAAAGCTCTGCCGGGGCCCCCAGTTGGCCATCCCTGCTCTAGAGCAACGTTCTTCAATCTTTTTGTTGTTGTTGCTTATGCCACTTGACCGACAGCAACGTCAGATCAAGTCCCGAAGGCTATGGGCGATGAAGGTGCGGCTCCTGTTTTGAATTAGCACCACAAGGGTCGGAGTCCGACTTGGCTAAATGACCGGTCCCGTAAATTTGAAACGAGTCAAGTGACGAGACCGGAACACTTGACCCCGCACCTCCAGAGGTAAATGTGAGAACTTGGAGGACATTGTAGCCACGCCCTATTTTACGTGCCCCGGCCACCATTAGTGAACACGGCGGTAGATTTGCAGGGACGAGCATCGAACCAGGGACGTTCAGATCACTGGCCCGCTGCTCTTGTTAACTGGGTTGTCGCGCCCTTACCTATTTATTTCTGCTCATCTGCAAAAATACGAGAAATATTTTGCAGACCGGCTGGCGGCTAAGATAGAAATAAAAACTCATGTAGATAGTATTTTATTTATTAAATTTTATGTTAAATAAATTACAATTTTCGGTTAGTGCGACATCTGCTGCTGCGTCTTTACTAGAAAATTTGATATACGTGGCTGCAGCGTTGTTTCTGAGAGACGAAGTGCTGCAATAATATACATTTGATTTCTCTGTTTGTTTTTTTACTGACATGGCTAAAAAGTCTTTTCATACGAATAGGAAATCGAAAAAGCGACCAAAAATTTAGTAGCTTTTTAAGTCAGAGATGGATATTTGTTTTCGAGGAATATCCAAAATTGAGACAGTGACTGTATGTATGTGACAGTGTCTGAACACCAGAGTGACATCAAAGTAAGACACAGTAAGACAACTCGATCAGATTTTCTTTTTCACGAGGAGCAAGTGAGCATGATTTTACACCTTCAAACAAGCGATTACTAATCCAGAGATTACCTTTAGGAAGATCCTTTATTTTCAGGGAAATAATTATTAAACTTTTTAACTAACGCCCTAAGATGTTGAATTATTACGTTAAACATGACTTCCTGGTTATCATCAGCAGGAATCAAAGTTCTCCCTAAAGAGGAAACGTTTCTATATCTCCCCCTTGTACACAACACCTCAAAGAACCAGCTTCTTTTTGGACGCATCCATTTAGTTTCTAAGTGTAAAAATATTTGCACAAGGCCCCTGAAGAGAAATGTTAAGTTCGGTAAGAAGGCTAAATATGTCCGCCATATACGCCCTATAAGCATTCCTCATTCAACAAAATCTCAAATAAGTCAGATTTTCGCTCTCTGAGAAACTGATTTACTTGTTCCCCCATACATAACCCATACATATACCAATAATCCCAGTTGGAATAGGTGGGAAAGAACCCTTCTTCACATTCTGCATGGAGAGGGATATGTGAGTGGTGTGATTCCATACTCTCGCACAGTCTCGTGAACAGCCTGGAGTTCATAGCTCGATTACATAGTACATAGCCGCGCATTTGTTGTCACGTACTGGGTCCAGATCACCCGCAACAAAATAACGGCTACATTATTCGGACAAAATTTTTCGCGTACCAGCAGGAAAATTAGAAAAAACCAGCGGTTGAAGGACTTTGCTCTGAAGCAGCCATACTCAACCCTTTTTCCCCCCTCGGGTCACATACGTTACGCGGGCCACAACATAGTACACTACAGCTTATAACATAATAATGTAAACAATAAAACTCAAAACCTAAATGTGTCCAAGCCTTTATTTAAAAATGAGTGAGATTTCTGATGTTGAGACAAACTTTTGACTATTTTAGACAAGTCAGGTTTATAACTGCTACGTGCTACCCTCAATACGACATCAAGGTGAGAATGAATAAGCCGATTTCTATATACATTCATCGCACATTTCATTTTAGAATGGATAATTCACAAAGATACGTCAATGCGAACAGCGTAAGCAGAAGGTGGGAACATTTTTTCACAATCTTTTTTCGGTACTCATTTCCAAAATTATGTTTGCAAAAGTTCCTGCCTGATAATGAGCGTCAGTATTTCAGGCAGCGCATAGAAGCTTGGCGGGTCGCAGGGCCTGCTCTAGAGTAATAACTGCATATATATTTGGTTGACACTGGAAAACGAATCTTGAAGTATGATTTTATAACGGACTTCTCAAAAAGCAAAATAATAAGCACTATTTTTATACATTAATTAAAATATAATGTTCAGCTAACATGTGTGAAGTACAGTAAAACATTTCACATTATTTTATTCTCCAAGTTTTAGCATAACAGGAGCAACTAACCAATATAGATTGTCTAATGAACAATGGTACTCTAAATATTTGTAAAATAGTATATCATTTTTAAATAGGAAAGACGTAAAATATTTAATGACATAAACCCCAAATTTGTGCATTACACACGTGATTTTTTTTCCCGTTATGCGTCTTTTCTAAATATCAAAGAAACTAAACAAAATCAAACATACAGTTTCTAGAAATTTAACTCTTTTTTTTTACTTGAATTGAAACAATGCATACACTAGGGCTATTCCTACCGCTCCTTTCAATTTAATCAAGGAATTGATTATTAAAGAGAAATTGTTCTGTTGCATGCAGCATTTGTAAATGTAGTTTTTCTTTCATAAAAAGGATTCGGTATATTAAATTACTGTTGCTGCAGCAAAAGGAAGTTCTTTTAAATGATAACAAAAGAAACTATCCAAAATTTTCGCAAATGTAACGGTTTGAAAATAATAGAAAAAGGCAGTAGACAAGAGACAAAAAATATTTATGAGGTAACAATGCAATTTTTGTGTAGCTGCTAGTGAGTATTGATGCATTTTTTACAGTGTAAACTAATTTTGTTTGATTCTTACAGCTGCGCTACTATAATTAGTTCTATTTGTCATGTTTAGACCGAACTATCATAAAAAACCAATTGGTATACATTAGTTAAAATGTATTTTTATTTGGAAATGAAATTTATATATACTTTGAGAAATTAAAGACGGCTCAAGACATTTAAATTGCTACATAAACCATTTTGAAATTTAAAAAATTGTCCACTATTTGATAAATAATCACTATCAAAAGTGCTTAAGTTCCCATCACACATTAATTTCGGGAGTTTTTACTTACGTAGCAAGGTCTTGAACTTATGGAGCTCGTCATTTTCAGGAGCTATCATTACACATCAATCCTATAATTGGACTATACTCTGTAATGTTGAACACAACAATAGCTTGTGAAATCTCCCAGATTCAAAGAAACGTTTAACATACGGAGGTGAATTTTAAACTATGAGTTATATCACCATCATGGAGCATTCGAAAAAATAGCAGTTATAGATTTTAAAATAGACGTGCCTTCCAAAGCTTAAGAGCAACCATCTAAAACATACATTCCCGTGGAGGTCGTTATTTAGCCTTGCGAAACGACAAAAGTGAAGCACTGTCAGGGAACTTGCGACGAATTTGCAGTATAGCAACAGGAACAACTGCTTCTCTGACACACAATCAACAAATGATTGCATGAACATAGACTGAGTACCTGGAAAACTGTAATACATGTTCTCAAACAGCTGCTTACAGAAAGGGCCGTTTACTCTTGAACACACAACATAGTGCTAAAAATCTGAAGATATGATATACTAAAGTTAGTGTACTCAAGTTAATATACTCAAGTTTACAGACAATTTGTTTTAACTAGATAATAATTCAGCCATGGTTTCATTTAATGAAATTTAGATAGTATATAAAGTTCCACCCAACACCCTCGAACAAACAATTATGGATATCGTTCGATCATTGCGTTGAATTGCATCCTGTAAGGTTCCAGTACACATACCTCTCTTCGAAAAGATAATCATCCTGGAAGCTCAAGCATATAGTAATACGGTTTTCGAACTATATTTACGACTTTCAAAGAGAATAATTGGATACCATTTCCTATAAATTGAGGACATAGCATGCTGAAACAAACCTAGCCAAGTGGATGAATATTTAAAACTGGTGATACCATGATTCCTGCAAGGAACATGCCAATTCCTCGAATTTAAATCAGGTTTATTTAGCGTGTCATGAACTCGAGGGCCTGTAGCACCTCCTATAACGATTCAGTCGCTAAGGATACATTTGTTTAAAAGTTGAGCTCCACACAACAACCAACAAAGTTTATTTGCGTTATAACTGAGAAACAATCGTTACATTCTATATGAACCTCAGCCAAATTATAACAGAAAGAGTCCATTGAACTACTCACAATCGGGCTTTTCATTATATCTGGAATAAAATACTTCCACTCAATGTGTTAAGAGACAAAAATTTTGTCTTTTATTTGTAAATAAGTGCTAGTATTTTCAAAATACTCTACCTACCAGTAAATAGTCACCTCAACTCAGAGCACATCCCTCGTGTGCGTGAGAGAGTAATCCTCCGTATTCATAAACCTTTTTCAAATGCATTACATCGTTGAAAGAGCATCCAAAATTCAGCTATCAAATTTTTCATGTAAGCATTCTAAATTTTTCATCTTAAAAGAAAGAGACAGAAGGAAAATTTTTAAGTTCATGGCTGTATTATTACATTTCAATTTCAGGTTACATTTTTCTGATCTCAGAATATTGGAATTTTTTAAAGCAAATTGTTCTAAATTATAGTGTAAGAATTGAGAAAAGATAAGATGAACTTTTCCTTTCTTCATCTAGACTTCAACCAAGCTCTCATAATGGGGAAATTTCTCGGTAATGTGGCACTTTGCTTCACTAAGACAGTTCAGAGGTATTGGAAGGCAAGAGAACTAATGGCGTCATAGCCAATCATCTGGGCATTTGTAATAAATAAATAACTTCTCTAAGACAAAATAATTACTTTCAAGGAACTAACTTTTATATAAAGATGTTTGTGGTGTCAAACTAAATAATATAAACAAGAATATTCTCTAAAAATTAAGGAAAAACGTTGCCAAGTTTCAGAAATTCAAATTATAATGCAGAATACAATTTCATGCATTATAATTTGATTACAATATAATGCAGAATACAATTGATTTGCGAACTAAAAACTTTTCCGGTCTTCCTTTTACATACGGATTCAGAAATCCTGTTTTCAATAGCAAAAAAACTTTTATTCAAAATACGACAAAGATGTGAGCAAAACATTATAGAGGGAATTATATGATTAATCTAGCGCTTTGAACAGCACAGTAGGAATTTGTGTAAACTTGGAGTAGCTAATTATAAAAAAAAACCATTAAAACCCTTTATTACCATTTGTAATCATTTTTTCCAAGTACCAACGAACATTAGGGCTAGTTTCTGATCCCACATACTCGTCACCACACATTTCTCGTCCTCATACATTCAGCTACAGGGTGAAACTCTCGTCTCCAAATAAGTGTAATGTTTTACCAGCCTTGAATTTGCATGCTAATTTAATTCATCTCTTAAAAGATGCATTAGATGCACAATAGTAATATTTTTTTATATCCTGTAAACTTAAAACATACTTATTCAAAGCTTTATACTCTAAATGAAATAGACCTAAAACTCGAGTATGACGCGATAGCAAATTTCTAAAATTAACTGTGATCTCAATCCCTCTTTATAAAAAAGTTATTTTTTATATTATGGTGTGCGAAAAAAAATGTCATTTATCGATCAAAGAAAAACTATACTAGGGATTTTCTGCTCCCAATTTTTCAGTTTGCTCTTCGAAATTAAATTATTTTTCTTGAAGTTTTAAAGAGAAAATACTCTTTTCGGGTCAAAGCCCTTTATTTTGTTTTTATTTTTCTAATTAAACGAAAATGTCAATACTTTTTAAGTAAATTATTGTTCTTAAACTTCTCAGATCGACAAAATTTTACATTTTATTACTTTTTAGTTTTGAGAATTAACGTCGTTATAAAATTCGAAAAAAGTACTTAAAAATATTATTACTAAAATATAAAACTTTCATCTAAGTAACAACTTACTTCTAGGAAGAAATAAACTTGGAAAACAATTTTTTGGAAGAGCGTTTAGAAACAAGATGAACAAGTTCTCTAACTAACTAATAATGACTGCAAAGCAAAATTAAAGGAAACGGGGACTATATTGAATAGGAGTTCAAGAAAATAATATTATAACAGAGCTATTTTGGAGCCCATGCTATACAAATGAAAATTAAATCTGATAACAGTGAAAGTTCAATTTAACTAAATACCAAAAATACAAAAATAGTAAACATAATTTAGTTGAGATAAAGACCTCTAAAATTAAATCGAAGTTTATTAACTAAATGCTTTTCATGTTATACACTAATTTTACGGTTCTTGAAAAGCGTGCAAAGGGTTGCACAACAGATACTTTGTCCTTACCAGTATCTCATGTCATCAATTATCATGTGAAAAATGATGTTCGCGTGAGTGCAGGAAGCGTGAAATCTTGAAGAAAATTTACTTCGTTTGTTGCAGACCACAACCGGACACATTTCAATAATAATGTAGAAGAAAATAATATTTCTTCACAAGGATGGAGTAGCTCAGTTAGTAGAAAACTCACCTTCAGACGCTCCTGACGGAAAATCAATATAACCTCGTCAGCTTCTCTATAGTAATCAACATAATATTTTCCTTTTTACATTATATACAGTAACCACCGCTTATAGTGATCAGTGGTTATAAGAATCAACCGTTTATAAGAATCAATATCGCAAAAACAAAAACAAATGTATTATTTCCATGTTAAAATTTCCGCTTTAAAGAATCAATCCACCGGTTATAAGAATCAGTTTGCAATCTTCGCCTTCCTTTCATTTTTCCAAAAATGCCACTTGAACTCTCAAAAGGTACGAAATTCTTTCTTAAGTTTTTGAAAAGAAAGATTAATAAAACTTTGGGGTGGAAAACAGTCGTAAAATACATTCCTTTAGACATAACATAAGAGTTTCTCCTTATACGTTTTTGCTAAACACTGTCTTATTAGCTTTACCCAGGGGCATCTAACCCGCCAGGGGTCCGATTTCGCTTTTCTCCAGACAGGCACTCCTTTTTTCCCACCACTTACTTCCTGGTTGCGGATTTCTGGACCCTGAAACACATAAATTTTCCGCGAAGAGTCCACCATCACTTACGCAATCGGGACAGTGGATTCAGCACCTCAAACCGTGAAACGTAAACGGATCCATTTTGCTGAATCAGATGAACCAGATGCTGAATCAAACGTTTCACGGTTTGATTCAGAATCAAACCGTGAAACGTAAGCTATAAAGTGAATCTTCGTCTGAGACTGTAATAAGCATACGTCGCTAATATTCACTTTAGTTTCCTAACAAAATTGCCAGTTAGTGTTAGAACTTTTTGATAGTCGAATTCAAATATGATAAAAACAAGGAAAACTCTTCGTTTTTCTGAAAAACAGAACTTGTTAATTAGATATGATGCTCTTCCAAAGTGTAGTCAAAGAGAAGCTGCCTCTTGTTGATTTTATAATCATGTGTTGTTACTTATAGGTCTAGAAATTGAGTTATAGTATTTGCTTACAAATTGAGTATTTTTAAAATTATAAAAAATAATTTTAATAAATTATAAATAACGTAAATTAAAGAGTATTTAATGGTAAATTATGTATATATGTGCCTGTGTGTTTATATATATGTACAAGTATATATTTGAGTATGTGTGCCTGTCCAAAGGGAAGTTTCGGTTATAAGAATCAACCGCTTATAAGAATCAAAAACAGTAATAACAAACGTGATTCTTATAAGCGGAAATCACTGTATATATAATAGCCCTTGTCTCTGTATAACACTTCTGGGCTGTACTCATCTTTCAATTGAAGCCCTCAGTAAACAAAATGCCGGTTAGGCTTAATTTAAATTTCAGATGTGGATCAGAATTTTTTCTAACCTAAAAACTAATATCTTCTCCATCAAATCACGTTTGTTCAGCCTTTTTTATCTATAAAACATTCAGAACTAAATAAAATTGGATGTTTTTAGCTGTATATTTAACAGTTTTTAAAAATCTGTTTACTTTTGCGATGAATTCTGAAAGTAAACAAACTTGAACGTGAATGAATCAAGTAGCTCAAGTATTCATATCGCGTAGTGAGCTGTAAAAAACTGGATGGCAGTCTACTACTCCAATCGCATGAAAAACTAAATAAATATAAAATAATGAAAGGGTTTGCTTTTACAAGGTGTGGATTAAATGCAATATTGTTAGATAATTCGGGATATTTTTTAATTTTCATATACTTTTTTCCATTATGACGTCATTATTAGTATTATGACGTCAAAATGGCGGGTTACCTTCTAGTTCTTCTAGATCTCTACAGCAGAAATGCATGCAGCTTAGCTACTAAAACTGTATAATAGAATTTATATAAAGTGAGTTGGGGCAAGTGCGTAGTTGCACTATAATTTCGATGGTCACTGTATATATAATAGCCCTTGTCTCTGTATAACACTTCTGGGCTGTACTCATCTTTCAATTGAAGCCCTCAGTAAACAAAATGCCGGTTAGGCTTAATTTAAATTTCAGATGTGGATCAGAATTTTTTCTAACCTAAAAACTAATATCTTCTCCATCAAATCACGTTTGTTCAGCCTTTTTTATCTATAAAACATTCAGAACTAAATAAAATTGGATGTTTTTAGCTGTATATTTAACAGTTTTTAAAAATCTGTTTACTTTTGCGATGAATTCTGAAAGTAAACAAACTTGAACGTGAATGAATCAAGTAGCTCAAGTATTCATATCGCGTAGTGAGCTGTAAAAAACTGGATGGCAGTCTACTACTCCAATCGCATGAAAAACTAAATAAATATAAAATAATGAAAGGGTTTGCTTTTACAAGGTGTGGATTAAATGCAATATTGTTAGATAATTCGGGATATTTTTTAATTTTCATATACTTTTTTCCATTATGACGTCATTATTAGTATTATGACGTCAAAATGGCGGGTTACCTTCTAGTTCTTCTAGATCTCTACAGCAGAAATGCATGCAGCTTAGCTACTAAAACTGTATAATAGAATTTATATAAAGTGAGTTGGGGCAAGTGCGTAGTTGCACTATAATTTCGATGGTCTTAAACTATTAGCACTACCAACTGTGGGAATGTACAGTAAAAGACATGCTTTTTCCAATGACAGTAAATGAAGTACATTAGCACTAAGCATAACCTTCAGGGATGGTAATAAAGAGTCCCATGTTTATTTCACTGGCTCTAGTGAAACATTGCACCTACCCCAACGTCGTGGCAGAGAAAAGTGGGCAATAAATAAAGACCAGGTTCGCACTTACCCTGTTCTTTGTGCATACCTTGGATCTTACAAATATTTTGGGTTCTGGAAATCTGAAATTGTTGAACGAAAACCTTTCAGATGTAACTTCTGAAAGAGAAGATTTTCGTGTCTAATCTTCACCAACTTTCCCATTTCTAGCTGCTAGAACCAACTTTATACAGTCGTTTAAATTCTAAATTTTTCGAAGTTTTGGCCTGCACTTTACCCGATTCCCCTCATACGGTAATAAACAGTTTTATCACTTAGAAAGGACAATTAGTTTCGAATAAACGAGAGGAATTTAGAAAATAATTTTGATTAAAGAGCATCAAACAGGATCTTAGCAAGATGTATAGTTTTGTAGATCCAAGCTGATGTATTCAGTCTTTCTGAAAATAAAATTACATAATAAGATTAAGTTTTTTTTTAACCAACATACTTTCTGGCATATAAAAAAGTACGCTTCTCCTGAACAAGGAAGGATTAAAGGGATACGAGTCTAGCTTCAAGCTCTTACATGATTACAAATATTCAAAGTTTGTGACTTTCATGAAAATATTTTCCGTTAAAACTGAAAGAGAACAAAAGATCAAAACTTTAAGAGTATCTTTTAGCATAAAATTGGAGAGTTAGATTGAAAATTTTCTTCGGGTAGACATTTTAGTGCCAGAATAATAAAAATGGTACTATCGGGGTTAAAAAACAACCGGGAATTATTGAGTGCGCCAGACACAGGAAGGATAAATTATTCGTTATGTCGTAGAAGTGACTTTGAGTTGATATACCTGATGATGCATATATATTGCAACAGTTTCGTACTCTTGACCTTTGGCAACATACGGAAGAGAAAGAGTTGAAATGACGTACATCTTCTGAAGAACTCTTTTTAGAAGGGAGCGAATCGTATTCATTTAAGACTCTTAAGATACCAGAACTATGGTTGATGAATGAATCTTCCCTGTGAGCAGTTAAAACTTTTCCTACAACAAAGAGCAAACCAGTAGACATTTTTCCATGGCATTTTCTCGTTCACCCCAACGATTTACTATGAGAAAGTCATGGAAGCACTGAACAAAGCTAAAGCTTATGTTCCTCAACCAACAAACTACCATCCACCTTTTATCGAAGTTTCCATAAATGTGGTTTTCGTCATAATTCTCCAACATCCAAATAAATGTTTGTGTACCTCTGGGAAGAAAGGCATCGACATTTAAGCTAATATATAATTATATTATTACGACAATAACTGTAGTAATAATAACGATATCAATTTTTGCTGATATGAAACGATGATGCGAGACAAAATGATGAGGATAAAAACAAAGTTATTTTAAATAAGGGTAATAATAAAATTCACCATGATTGTTATGATTGTTATACCATCTCCTTCGCGCTTCTCCGAAGAAGCACTAACATTCCAAAAGCTTTTTTCTAGATATTATAGTTAATTTAAATAGTTACTAACGCATAATTTCTGATATTAGGATTTTAAAAAATCACAGATTATAAATTTAACTTTCAAAAACCTAGTACGTATACCTAGACATTTTCTGTAAAAAAATTACAAACTCATAAAATTTTTACATTGCATTTAATTTTACTGTCATGATGCACCTTCTGATTAATTTTTTTTTTACTATACAAATGTTTAAATATTTTTTAACATAACGAGCTGAAGACAACATTTGAATATTTCCAAAATTCATTAAGCATTTTATACTTATCCCTTGCTCTTTCAATTTTCTTACGTTTGGGCGCGGTATGCGAACATGTTCGGAGCACTTTTTTACAAACACATGGTGTAGACACACTTTAAATACATTTTTGGATTTAGTTCCAATGAAGATTAATGGCAAAGAGTCAATATTTCAAATAAACTTCTACAATTTTTCAAAATCGTTAAATATATGAGGCGGTGAAAGGCAAAGTGGTGTAAGTCGCATTTTTCAACTTTTTTTATTTGAGGGCAAAAATGTAATCTCTGTTCAATTTATAGTGAAATTGCAAATAATTATTATTTTCAATATTATAATAGTTATTATGAATTATAATTTGTTCAATTTATAGTTGAATTTTTTGTAGTTTTTGCAGTAAAATGCTTTGGACTTACACCACTTTGCCTTTCACTGCCTCATATGTAGAATTTTAAGGAAATTTTAAAAAAACTTCAAAAATGCTACATTAAAAACAGTTCGTCTTACCTGAATAAAAGTTATACCAAAATAAACTGCATGTTTTTATCTAGAGAATGTGCTAAAAGTTTGTTTAAAGTTATTTTAAGAAATGAATATTTTACAACTAATCGAATATTTCTTATGAAATTTTTGCGAATTTTACAATGCTTTTATTGAAATAATAGGTCATAAATTGGAAAATATTCATTCAATCAAAATTATTTTAGTACATCCTCTAGAAAATAATATATAGACTAGGAACACAAAATTTCATAAAAATTGGATGATAATTTGAGTTATCACTCTTCAAGTCAGCAAAAAATGGCCATATCACAGTTTTGAGAAAAATACATTTTAAGTTTTATGTAACATATTTTAATAAAATATTATGTGAATACAAGCTTAAAATTCACCCCATTTACCGTAAACATTTGACTATAATACTCACACGTGTATAATACGCATGCTTGATTTTGCGCGAAATTTTCGAAACAAATTAAAATTCGACTATAATATGCACGCATAACTTTCAACATTTTATTTAAAAACTGCACAAATACTTATTAACATAAATAAAATTTGTAATAAAAAATGAAAACGTCGAATTCGGTAGAAAAAAACACTTAAATTTTTAATTCAAAACAAACAATACTGTCATATTATCAGTCTTAATCACTTTCACTAAAATACAGCTCATCTATTGTTTGTCGTTTATTCAATGTTTAAAAATACTTTTTTTTCGTACACGAGTATAATATGCACTCTCATTTTTGCAGACTTAAATGGGAAAAAAGTACGTATTATACTCAAGATTTTACGGTATATGTCAGACCCTCAGCCTTCGAAACCTTGGATAATTTTCCTTTTTAAAATCATTTCTTTTTCTTGCTACTTTTGCACTAAGCAGTGAATGTCGCCTTGATTCATTTATTTTTTCTTTGTCAAGCTCAGCAAAAGGTTTGCATGCATTTGAGCCAGGATACACTCCAATAACTTTTAGGATATCTGGCAATCCTAGGAGGCCTTTGTTAAAATGAATTACTGCTATGAATGCCCCTAATCTAAGTGTCAGAAGCTCGACAAAGACATCTTTGGGGATAAATTTCCATAAAACTCCATTGAAACTCTCATTGGCGTTTTGTGTTTATATAAACATTTATGTAATAGTTTTTGATCCCATAATTTCATATATTCTGGTTTAATAACATTCATAATATTTGTTGGAAGTCCCTTGGATTTGTCATTATATTTTTCCTTATTTGATGCAGCTCGTTGAAATTTACCCCAGCTGTCGGGTCCAACTAGGCACTGGCCATGCATTGGTTGCTTTACATTTGAGCAGCAATGAAAAAATTCAGCAATTACAGTACTTTGCATGTTCCGCAAATTATTATCATTGCTTCAGATAGCAACACCATTATAATTTTGAAGTTTATCAATGAAAACACCAGTCAGTTTGCCTTGACATCCAATATCTTTAAGTTTTGTTTTTAGTTTCCTAAGCCTTGAACCAACACGCTTTTGTATGTGGCCTATGCACTCATGTTTTGTCACACTTTTCATGCCATAAATATTTTTCACAGCATCATATCCCTTTGAGTCCCCATCACCATAAAATTCTGCGTATTGCAGGTTTCTTGTCCTTTAAACGGCCACTTCAAATATTTAGGAACATTTATATTTAACTACTAATGGTTTTCGAATTAACTTTCGAATTAACATACGCGTTACTAGAAACAATGCAAATGATTTAATACGCGATATAGTACTTCTATAAAGCCGTTTATGAATGTCTGATGATAGAGGGGCATTTCAAGCAGGAAATAGCCATATTAATGGCGTTTGCATTAAGCATACGTAAACGCCATTAAGTATAGAATCGAGCATTTGCATGTGTTTTAGTAACGCGTATGTAGTGTTTACATTAAACGTATGTATGGGAAATTAATAACACATGTAGCATCACAAGTAAAATATATTCTACCTACAATGTTACACATGCGAACATATTGCATATTATTACATATGCAATTACAAACGTGTAAAATGGATATGCGTATGCTTCATACATCTAATAAACTAAATAACATTCAATTGAGGCCTATCATAAATGTTTCAAATTAGTAATCTCACCATATTTTCCTTCCAGAAACTATAGCTGCTCCTTAAGTTATTCCTTTTATTAAAATGGGACTTGTGTTTTGAAAAGTAAAAAAAAAAAAATCAACCATTAATGTTACTGAATTGTATAATAAATGAAGCCTTAAATAAATCGTACTACAAATATGTAATCAGTCTGACTTATGCATTTAACTGAATTACATTTTTACTGTGCTTGTGGCGACCCTGTGGTATAGAATTTCGGTGGATTTCGGTGCTGAGGGTGCTCAGATAGAATCCCAGCGACACGCCAAGAAAAATGTCTCCGTTAGTGTAGTCCTTTCATAGGCGGTAATGTTGTCCGCCTAAATGGTGCCACCATAATAAAATGAAGAGCAAACTGAAGCGTAGTATAGGAGAATGTTTGACGAGAAGTGCATCCGCTTTAAAAAAAAAATAATAATAATACTCCCCTTGACTTTGGGGAGAAAATTTTGTACTCGATAGGATATGTAATAATTTTTCTATTATTTAAAATATTGTGCGTATTTTATGGTTTTTTAACTGTTTCTAATTTTTCAATGTCTATCAAACTTTTCTAGTCTTCGTTAGTATAATCATTTCAGCGAATTTTATATATTTATTTATTTATTTAATTTTGCAGGTGCATCGTTTAGATGTCTACTATTTGAAAATAATAAAAGATAAAATATAAAAACATTTTTAAAAGAGACAAACTATTATGCTATATAATATTACATGGTACGAAAATGTTTTAAAGGTTTCAAGTTTCCCCATCAAACACACAACCATTATTTTCATCTCTTTCCATCGAATCATCTCTGCTGAAATTTCGTAACCTTTTAAAACAAAACTATTTTGCTCATTAGAAGAAAAATTTAAAACCTTAAGTTTCAAGTTAAAATTTTGAGTTACAGTGTCAAAAGTTCAGAGGTATAATCATTTATTTTAATGATGAATGAAATGGTAGAAATTTAATTTTCGAAAAATATTTCCTCAAATCCTGACTTCATGAGAGGGCAAATATTTTAATTCGTATACTACGAGATTACAAGGGCTTAAAGAATGTGTCCTGTGTTTGGATTGGAACATAAGGTAGATTTATGGCAGTCTATAAAGTACCTCATGGCTCTTTTTAATAAAGTTCTACGTATACTTGTTCAGAATGACAGAAAAAAAAATTCCCTTGTGCTCTACGATGAAGGCTACAAATTGCAATATTTCATACAGGGCGTTGTACACATAACAGAACATAGTTCAGAATCTAAATTTATATTCATAAAAATTGAATACGAACTGTTGGACGAAAAATTTCATGATACCGCAAGAAGGAAAAAAAGATACTTAATCATAAAGACCAAAATTACAGTTATTGATATTCAAAGCGAGTTCCACTTTAAGTAAGTATGTAGATATAATACAGTGCACGATCACAATAAGAGTTCTCTGATCATATTAAGACTTAAAAAAACTTAAAGTATGATTCTTATCTTTCCTAGCATAGGATTGAATTTATCAGCTGTTGAAACGGACCATATAAAACGTGACATTCACAAAATTCCTTTTCAGATGTTGGCCGGACGTTAGCCAAATGGCTAGGGCGCTGGCTTTCGATACCAGAGTCTGTGGTTTCGAATCCCACTCTTGTCAAGGGCGTTTGTAGCCGTTCGGAAATGGCTTTAAGCAGTAGGGCCAAAGTTACGAATTAGCCCTTGTGTAGCAAAAAATGACCGTAGCCAAACCAAACGTTTTCAGATTTTTCATAATCCAAAATAGTGTATATCCATTTTACAAGTATTCTGGGGAGTCAAAAATTTAAAATGGTTTGCAGTGTCCATTTATTGTAATAAGTATCGCTTGTGACAACTTCCGCAAATTCTCGGAGATTTTTAATGATATCTGTAACAAGTATCACAGATGGTTTGCAACAGTTTTTCGACCCTCTCTCTTTTTTTTCTGCATTCAATTCTCCCCTTTACACTGTATTCGCACCAGTGGAAAAATAGTCCTTCATGTTCCTGGTGATAAAAAAAACTTTAAACTGAATAACAAATAGGAACACTGTTGTCTCATGCTCCATTTGGTTCCTTACATAAACACTTGCTACGTACATTTTAAGCTTAAATTCGTTCGGGGAAAAAATATACACAGTAATAGATTATTACAAATTAAGAGTAACAGATTTACACTTAAGACATGAGTGTATATACCGTAAGAAAACAATACTGCTCTTTACGGAAGTGTAATTCATTCATACAGTGTATAATCTTTCCGCTGTATAGCAAATTAAGATGTTAGCGAAGAGCTACGAAACAATAGCTTACATTATTTGTTAAAGCTGAAAATATGAATTACGACCAAAAGAACGCTTCTCCTTTGAGTATTAGAAAAAATTTAAATTATATGTAAAATGATCTTTTAAACTTTGTCAATATTCCAATATCCCATATATTTAACAA
This sequence comes from Dolomedes plantarius, assembly GCA_907164885.2. NCBI lineage: Eukaryota > Metazoa > Arthropoda > Arachnida > Araneae > Dolomedidae > Dolomedes > Dolomedes plantarius. The sequence goes on from OU015501.1 coordinate 102,186,017, forward strand.
GCAGATGAGGGGAGGGGAATAATTATTGATAACATGAATCACTCGTAAACTAATAAAACAAGATTGGCTTCTCAGAGTTATCTTTTAATGTAGTTGATTGGTTAATAGGCTGACTGAGAGAAATTCAGTGATCTTTTACGGCACAAGACCTAATTAAACCGAGGTCTACAGTTTAAATCCTTTTAATGTATTAGAAACAATGCAAATGATTTAATACGCGATATAGTACTTCTATAAAGCCGTTTATGAATGTCTGATGATAGAGGGGCATTTCAAGCAGGAAATAGCCATATTAATGGCGTTTGCATTAAGCATACGTAAACGCCATTAAGTATAGAATCAAGCATTTGCATGTGTTTTAGAAACGCGTATGTAGTGTTTACATTAAACGTATGTATGGGAAATTAATAACACATGTAGCATCACAAGTAAAATATATTCTACCTACAATGTTACACATGCGAACATATTGCATATTATTACATATGCAATTACAAACGTGTAAAATGGATATGCGTATGCTTCATACATCTAATAAACTAAATAACATTCAATTGAGGCCTATCATAAATGTTTCAAATTAGTAATCTCACCATATTTTCCTTCCAGAAACTATAGCTGCTCCTTAAGTTATTCCTTTTATTAAAATGGGACTTGTGTTTTGAAAAGTAAAAAAAAAAAATCAACCATTAATGTTACTGAATTGTATAATAAATGAAGCCGTAAAGAAATCGTACTACAAATATGTAATCAGTCTGACTTATGCATTTCCTTAAATGGGTAGGATTCATAATAAAAAATGTAAGAGAAAGTCATTTGAGGCGAATTAAATTTACCACTATGCTACCAAGCAATAAATTTTCATGAAATGGTTAACATCAATATTTTGCGGAAAATTACTCATTTCTTAAAGTCGTAGCGATCCAAAAAACTGTTTTATTGTGCAAAACAAAAATATTCTAAATTTGAATTGATTTTCATACATTACAAATTTAAATTTTGACTGTTCTGGGAAAATCGTAAAAAACAATATATTTTGCTTTTTAGCCACAAAGCCTTAAGCTCAATGATATCATTTACATATCTAGGAAGTATAACATGGGATTTGAGCATTTCTGCATTTTTGTAAGCTTTTACACAAAAGTTCCGATCATCTGAAGTAGCAAGCTTTATTTGTCTGTTGCGTACGTATATACCAACATCGTGCTTGATGAGTAATATCTCTTTAAAAAAGGGTTACAGAAATTAGTTGTGCATTAACTTAAAGAATTGAGTGAGAAATGGGAGAGAAACGCATCGTTAAAGCACATATAAATGAAGAACAGGTCAACACCCTGTGCTGATGGTTTCGAAGAATAAGAAAGAAGTATGTGAGGAATATTACTCAAAAAAATTGGAGTTCTTCTAACAGGCATGTTCAGATAGTAGAATACCTGTCTCGAGGATGGATTACTGGTTTGATCCCTAGTTCTAGCAGACTGTTGTTACTATATTATCAGAGGGTAGCTTCAAAGAATATGATTTCAATACATATATTCTATTTATTATGACACACTTGTAGTGTAGGGGTATATCCCTTTATATTTATGTTACTATCTAGTTTTTGTTCAAATTAGCTGTCCTGCTCTCAACTCTTGTATATCTTTCGCAAAGCCTCACACCACATTTGCCTCAGTACGTAAAGAGCTCCATGTAGAAAGTCGAATGCTACATTAGGATGCAAGGACCTAGAAAATCGGTTGAGTATAAAAAGGACCTATTCTACAGAGTAAATCAGATTCTTTCTCAACTTTATCAAAGCAGGGGCTCTCTATGGTTTCCGGAAACTTAGTAACTGACCAGTTTGAACAAGGAAACAGGTTAAATTAGTTTTCCAATTTACTTTAAAATTTAGGGTTCAATATTTTCAATTCTTAAGAAATTAAGCTTTAATTTATATTTATTCATCATTTTCTTGCTCTAGCTTACTAAGTGTTCTCAAGAAATAATTAATAAATTATTAAACAGATATTATTTCAAATGGTTGAATCATTTGAAATAATATCTGTTCACCTGAAACAAGTTTCCCAAGATCTTAGCGACTAAAAAAAATTCCTCATTGGTAGTCTAAAAGATGCAGTAACGTTTCAGTCAACTTTGACCAACTTGTCGGTAAGCCTGAACTGGACGCCGATTACATTTGTTTGCAAAGATTTACATTGTCTGGGATCACTAGCTCAAAATCAAAACTTCAGGATATGTTTATAGGGAGAAAAGAAGACATGACAGAAGATGTTTTAATATTCATGAGATTTCTGCTTAGTATATTTTTAGAAAAGAATGAGAACTAGATGTCTATAAAGGTAAAGCAGAGAATGATTGTTTAACCCAGATTATTGCTTAGTGCTTAGTAAAGAAAACTGCTTAATCTTTTTTTAGATATCCAGAAAAGAAAAATGTTGTTTCATATTTTTCAAAAGGAATATATATCTGAACTGTGAGTACTCATGATTTTTCTTACAGAAGTAAAAGCAAATGCTCCAGAATTCATCTTATATATTATAAATAAACAAGAGAGGTAGAAAGACTACAGTTACTAGAAATGTTTAGACTGAGAATACAAGCATTTTAATGAAAAAAATAAAATTGTCATTTGATTCCAAACAAGTATTTTCTTTAAAAAGTGTAAAGTACGAATTGACAATTCCTATTTTGAAAAATTAATTTTGGATTAAATATTCTTTGTCATGTAAGATAATAAATTTGTAGTTTTGTATACTTACATCTTAAGTCTTTTGAACGAAATTAAAATATTTATGTACTTTAGCAATTAAAATGAAACTTTGTAATAAATTTTAACATTTTTTGTACACTTCTGAAATAATTAGAATAACACTAATAATGAATATTTTTGACAAAATGGAATAACTTTTCGTCTGTTATTCATTGGCTATTTCATGCAGAAAACCATAACAAGATCAAAACCACTCCTGAAAGAGATGCATGTCTATTTCATTTAAGTGTTCCGTATATGTCTACGTGTTTAATGTGTTTTTTGTCTTCAAATTAATGCAATTTTCTGTACAGTTCAACATCCGGATGTGTAATTCTGGTGCTTAACTGTTATGAGAAGAGTACATAAGTACATATGCCATTCTTGAGCTTATTAAAGAACGCTTATAACACATTCAAACAGTTTGATGTTTTAGTTCGAAGATTTACTTCACACAGTAATAAAGCAATATGGTAGATAATCAGCGATCTTTCAAAGTCAGCTAACTGTTATTTGTTGTTAATTAAAATGAGAATATCAGTCTAAGTTATGAGAAATATTAACTTTGAAATCCGAGGTGGTGTCAGTTACTACATACATTCCTTTTCATACCGAGATAAATTGTATTACTTTTAAACGTTTATCTATCCATCAACTCAAGAGAAATTTTACCCACTATGGATTTATGAAACCAAACAGAAACAGTTTCTTGGCATTAACAAAAATCATGTACTAACAGTCGTAACTTATGACACAACGAGGATTTTTCAGTTTATTTCTTTAATTTTTAGCTGTTTGATAACATATTAGGAAATACTCAAAATATGGATCTTAGAAGGCTTTATTTGGCACACTGAAAGGCAAAAATCTTAATGATAACTTGTGATTCTGACATCTATGACACCATTAGTTATTTAAATTAATAATAACATAATCACATCAATTGATAACGGATGTCATTAACACTAATATTTTCTAAAAAGTTCCCTGAAGAATTAAACATCGTAAAACTTTATTTACAGGATTACAATATTATTAATGCCTATATATTTAAAACACTTTTAAAAATATTTAGACTGAATTTTCGTTCTGATCTCTGTAACAGCTATAAATTATAAAGGAATTAATGATAACTTGTGATTCTGACATCTATGACACCATTAGTTATTTAAATTAATAATAACATAATCACATCAATTGATAACGGATGTCATTAACACTAATATTTTCTAAAAAGTTCCCTGAAGAATTAAACATTGTAAAACTTTATTTACAGGATTACAATATTATTAATACCTATATATTTAAAACACTTTTAAAAATATTTAGACTGAATTTTCGTTCTGATCTCTGTAACAGCTATAAATTATAAAGGAATTAATGGTAACTTTAAAAAAATCGAATGATATTATTTTCAAAAGTGAGATATTAGATTATACGCAAAGCTAAAAAACTGACACCTACGGCAGACTTCGGAACAAAATCCTTTTAGAATTTAATTATTTTGAGATCTCAGTAACGAAAGGTCATGAACATAACTGTCATTGGGTCGAAAGAAAATTCTACACTAAAACGCCACACATAAGATTCATTTCCTTGATTTAAAATTAAATAATTTATTTACATGGCATTTCTCTAAACAGATGCTTTTAAACAGTGCTTCATCTCTAACGATCAAAAATTAATGTCATTTTTATGTTATTTGTCTGATTTTAAATAGGAACCCAGCATTTAATTGTTTTTTATTATTATTAAAATTTTAAGAAACAAAGAATTATTTCTTTAATAATGAATTAGATTCGTAACAGACCTCGCAAACATATCTTCTTTAAAGAGCGTATGAACCAAAACTGATTTACTACATGTTTGTTTTACTGACGTCACTTAGTTTATCACTTAGTTCTGGGATTTTGAACCGGATAAGGCTTATGAGCCCAGAAAAGCAAATTCATTTTTATCTCATCAGTGTGATTACGTTTCATTCGTATCAGCATAACTGGAAGGTAATCCGGTGGCGTTTCCAACAATTTTGTTTCTCGTGGTCCCCACTTAACTCAGCTCACGTTATAGGCGCAATCATCTCTTTCAGTCTTTTCAACATATCGTTGTCCCAATTAAGGTGACTGCCTACGTTCGGAGCCAATTTTTTTAAAAAATTGTTTCTTTAAGGATTTTTTGGTCTCTTATGGTAAAACAGCCTTTAAAAATAAAAAATAAAAAAAAAAACTTTCCTGTAAATACCATACTTTTTTATAAATTGGTCAATTTGAAGTAATTTTTAATGAAATTTAGCTAAAACGCTTATCACTCTGAACAAAATTCTAATGCTACTATTATAATTTCCTTCTTATACATGATACATATAACAGTTATCTTCAAAATGACCCACAATCTAAGAGAAATTTTAAAATGCAAAAATAATACAGACAACTTTATGTCCCAATATGAAAATTTTCCCCAATTCGTCATTCCTTTCTTTATAAAAACAGCTCCAAACAAAAAACTATTTATTATACATCAATTATTGTACATCATTTCATTAAGAATAGCATCTAAAAACTTTCCTGAAAATTTTATCAAATTATATGCATTATTATGTGAAATATCATGATAACGGTAGAGATTTGTGCTAAGAAACATAATTCTGAGAAAAACGCCTTTAAATTTGTTTGTCACTTCAATTTTGTATTAGACGATGTTTATTAAAATAGCTATAACTCTGCTTCTAATTGATGTAGAATGAAAATCTAAGTGGTTTTGAAAAGAGAAAAGATTGATTTACAAGATTCTTGCAAAAAATAAAATTGACCAAAATAGTCAAAAAATGGACGAATTTAAAGTTGTTTGTCACTTTAATTTTGTATTAGATGATGTTTATTAAAATAGCTATAACTCTGCTTCTAATTGACGTAGAATAAAAATCAAAACGGTTTTGAAAAGAGAAAAGATTGAATTACAAGATTCTTGCAAAAAATGAAATTGACCAAAATAGTCAAAAAATGGCATTTTCAACGTAGGCAGTTACCTTAACAAACCACGTAACTCACATTTCCCCCATTTTATAATTTGAACAAAAAAATTATTTATTCGACAGTGAAATGAGAAATTATCATCGTTTATTCTTAAAAATAAATGTTAAAGTGATCTGAGATATATATAGGCCAAATTGTTATGTAATTAAACATCTTCATAATTGAAGTGGAGTGATGAGGTTTGACAGAGTTGTACAGGGAGCATAAACCAATGTAATTGCATGAAAATCCCAAAATCGTATTTTTTGGAGTTACGTGGTTTGTTAATTAGGCCAACGATATAGCAGAATCTTCTTATAGCTCTCAAGAGACCTATAAGATAAGCAGTAACATATTCCAAATTAAAAAATATATAATTATTTTAAGGCGACAATGGACTTTCAGATTAACAAAAATATGTCCCCAAAACGATTTTTATTCTTTCAGAAAATGATTCTGCAACTCATCAGCTTTAAATTTTAAAAAAATGTATGTTGATCCGATCATTATTAACCGAGTTATAAGTAATTCTTTCAAGCGTAAACAATGGAAATGTTAGACAAATTAAAACTTTAAATGCCATTTTCTCAAAACAAGATTTCATGTCGTTTCGGTAAGTTCAAAATGTTCCATGCGTCATAATTTTTCTTGAATTTTCATAAAATTTGATAAAATGATTATTTATATATGTTAGAATAAAACTTGGCAATCAATTCATTATACTATTTTAAAACAACTTAAAATTTTTACAATAAAAAAATTTTTTTTGATAAAATTTTGCATAAAATGACCTATTGTTATCGATTTCTTTTCTAGTTTTTATAAATATGACTGTAAATTAAATATTACTACTAACTTTTATTATAACTATATAAAGCTAGCTTAAGAGAAAAAATTAAATATCTGAGACAAAAATTTATGCGCATGGAGCATTTTTAAATAGAGTAATTAACAAACTGATTTTAATTAATATCTTAATTAATTACATTCTGATTTTTTTTAAATTTAGAATTTCTATCTCTAAACAACACTGTATAAGTATATAAAATTTCATAGCAATTGGTTAAAAAATAAAAAAAAGTTTTTCATGGTCCATTGTCGCCTTAAAACAAAATCTAATCTAAGAACAGAGATAGTTGTAGGAAAAGTCCTTATTTACTAATGGGTGAGGAAAAGAAGAAAATTTAATTGTCTTTAAAAAATTGTATAGTTTTTCTCATGCCTAAAAAACACAACTATTACTCTTATTTCCCATTTTCCTAAGCATTAACATTACTGCGGAATTAACTGGGGACGTAGGTCATAATAACAAAAAACGTAATATAAAAGTGCAGATCTAGATTTTTAAAAACGTCTTTTGAAATCTCTCTACCGTATTCCTCATGATTCAATTTTTTACAATATTCCTAGATGCATTGCTCTCAATATTTTTTCTTCTCCCCTAAGAAATTGCAAACGCGATTACCAATACGCCGCTTCCTACGAATGGAGTCAGTTCTGTTTTGAAAAGAACGGAGAAAGATACATTTTGAGTCTAAAAATGAACCACTGCAGTATACAGGAGTGATGCCCTCCGCGCATGGAGGTCATTCTATGGAGAAATACGTCAGACATAGCAGGGAAAAAAACATGTGAAAACATTCTCTCCCCGAATTCATGCTCCCGGTAAGTGGAAATGATAGCTCAGAAAACGATGAATAATAATTTCTCAAAACTAGGGGAAATATCAGCAACATGAAAGGCTTCCTGAATTCTTACAATTCGCGCGAAGAACCAAAATTCAATAAAGTCACTTTGACACATCTCGTAAACGGAAAAAAAAAATAACATTTCAGCTTCAACTTTTTTCTTCTGATCATACATGAAAATTAAACAAAAATCACTCCTTTAAACGAAAGAAAATCTTTAAAATAATGAAACCAGTAAAAAACTCGACTGTCTGTAAATCGATAACAGGCTTAAATTAAGAAAGTTGCATCTAAAATGTAAAACGTATGTCTATCTAGTTACCGCTGCAGTCCTCAAAGAACTGGAAATTAGATTTTGGTAACTTTCCTCGAGATTTGGTTTTGGTAACTTTCCTTTAGTAACTCCACATAGTAACTTAGATTTTATCTTACAACGATATATGAAAGTACTAGCTGAAAACCCGTACTTCACTACGGAGTACATTCAAATTAAATACAACGGTCAATGTATGCAATTCATGCCAAATATATATATATATATATATATTATATGATAAATACGACGATCAATGTATACAATTGATGTAATATATATATATACATATATTTATAAGAAAATCGTAAAGGATAATTTTATAGATAAAATAATGTAGAAGAAAATATTCAAATTAAATCTAATATAAAGAATACTAAAGAATATAGTACAGTTAATATAGTACAGTTTGTAGAACATTTCTTTTACTGTATTTTAATATTTTTTTGGATATTGTCCAATCATCTGCCGCATTAGCAAGGAAAAAAAATGTTTTTTGTTTATTTAGTTGTTATGCACGTGACGATAAATTTATTTAAAGTACCAGAAAAAGAAATCACGTGATCGGCATTTAATAAATTAAATTCTAAAATTTAATCTTTAAAAATTCACCAAAAATCAGGAAATGGAGGTAAAAATTTGAAAAAAATTTCATTTTGAAGGAATTTTTATGATCTTTCTCGTGATATAAACTTTATAACCCTCAATGTATTATTTTAAATGCAAACGTAAAAAAAGTTTTAAAAACAGCTTAAAAATTTAATTTAAAAAAATCTAAGAAGAATTTTTGAAAAATCTTTCTTAGTGCACCCCTACACTATTAGAAGAATCGCCATGCAAAATTTCAGCCCTTTAGGTTCAGCGGTTTGGTCTGTGCGTTGTATGTCAGTCAGTCAGTCAGTCAGTCAGTGAATGAATGAGTCAGTTACGGAACTGTTTTATATATATAGATAAGTTTACTTCCATGACTTAAAAGAATCCTCATACATGCATTTTCGCAATCCATAGCTATTTTACTATCTTTTAAAGACGTGACCGTGATAGTGGTTCGTAAATGACTTCCTCTAGCATATAGTATTTATCCTATACGGCTTCGAGTAACTGTAACTCGTCGAATTTCCTTTATTAACATCTCTTGGATTTCATTTTACATATGAAATTCGTAAAGGTTTTCACCGTTTCTATTATACTCCCCGTAGAGGAAAATTGGCGTCTCTTTCAATATATTTTTTCTGTATTCCATATCATTTGTCTATAAACACGAGTAAGAAAATATTATAAAATCATTATTTAAAACTACATTCTGATTTTATTTATTTTTTGTTTGTCAAAGGTTTTTCCACAATTTTTTTTCTTATTGAGAAAAAAAATTTACTGTAACCTATCATTTTCTTCGTTTACAGTTTACTATTTAAGAGAGCGGAGGAAAATCTAAGTGGTCGGTACAATTCTTTACTATGTTAATTATAATAACTATAAACTTCAACAACTTACTAAGAACGGATAGTTATATTTGTTAAAGTAAATAACTATGTTACCCAATGACGATTTTCTTTAAACTCACAGGGTAGTATCACTTTTTGTAGTCATTACCTATTCTAGATAAAAGTCTAAACTACCGCTAGTTTTAATTATATTCATTAGTAAAGTTTCTCACTAATTAAATTTCACAACCTTGAATATAAATAATTGAAGCTATAAGATGAACCTGAATTATGTTCCCACAGCTAATTTCAAAATTTGATAAATTTAAGATTAATGATTTCAAAACTTAAGAAATCGAACTTACGACAATTAACGAATCCTGTAACGAGTGTAGGAAAAGGGATACATATAAAAGGTCTATAATTTATGAGCATTGTTATAAATACTTCCTAACGTCGTTTAAGCTTAAACAATGATATGAAAATCTCACATAATTATATCCCGATATATATTAGAAACGGCAAAACATAGTACTGAACTTTATTTTCTGTTTAATATGTTATTCAAATTTTTTGTGTATTTATATTTTTAAAATTATAAAATGAAACATGTTCTCTTACATTATATTAAGTTTTAGGGCCGAGGTGGCCTCGTGGTAAAGCGCGCTAGCTTTCGGTGCTGAGGGTGCTCGGATCGAATCCCGGCGCGCGCCACTAAAATATCTCCGTTTGTGTCGTCCCTTCATAGGGACGACACAAACGGCGAACCAATATTGGTCCGCTTATATATAGAAGCATCATATAGGCGGACCAATGCTGGTCCGCCTATATGATGCTCCCATAATAAAATGGCCAGGAAAAACTGCGGTGAATAACAACAGGCGAATGTCTATCCGACAAAATGCCTCCACATAGGGGAAAAAATTAAGCTTTAATCATGTTTTATTATAAAATCCTTACTCTACTATAATTTAGCAAAAAATAAATGTAATTCAAATGTAACACAAAGAATCAAACTAGGTTAAAACAATGGAAAGGAAATAAGAAACAATAGAATCTTCAAATCTTGCATAATGCTAAAACAGTTGCATATCTTAAATATTTTCAAGTTATTACGCTAGCACCCCACTCGTTTAAAATTAAGCCTCAATTTATATAAGGCTATTTTCATAATAAAGAATATTCAGTCTCAAAGATTTTTAAAAATAACTTAAACTTTTGACTTATGTTGGGGAGTGCATCACAATCATCAAATTTAATTAATTGATTCTGAATTATAGTTTAACTGAATTCTATAAATTGTGCGCCAGTCACACTTCCGGTACTGAAAGAGACATAGAAGGAAAATATTTCACTAAGTTCTCTAATTGCGTTGAATTTCATGTAGGAAAAAACATCCAGGTAACAGAATTTCAAAATTTACATTGCCTTAATTTTACAGAATTTTTTTTTTTTAAACTTTAACTTTATCTATAGAATACTAAAGGTAAATATTTCGTCGTAAAGTTTGTGTTTTTGTTTTATCTCTATTCTTCAAGCGCTCATAGTATCACATCGCGCTCCTGAACTTCGCTATATATCTCAAGTCAGTAGTTCCCTAAAACAATATGGGTTACAGAACCTCTTGACAAAACCCAGTTCGTTAGGCTACAAGACAGAGTCAACATCTGGGATTTCCTCCCGACGAGACACAGGAAGTTGACAGCTATAATGACAACCTTGGCTGACGCATACGAGTGTGTCAGCTGAAGAGCCAGCGAGAGATATAGGTGTCAAGTTACACTAGTTTTTTTTTCTGATCCCCTGCCATTAGCACTGCTTTCATGTCCCTGCTCACAATAAATAGGGATAGATATATCTATACGTTCATAAACAACACAAGAGACGAGCAAGCTGAGATTTTATCGGATGATTTAATAACATAAGCATGTGAAGAGTGGGCGTCTTTAGACTTGATTAGGAATAACTAAGAGCATGATATATGGCAACAAAATATCAGACATAGTCGAAAATCCATCATAAATTATTTATTTTGGTTTTAATTGTCTATATATATAAAACAGTTCCGTAACTGGCTGACTCACTGACATACAACGCACAGGCCAAACCGCTGGACCTAAAGGGCTGAAATTTTGCATGGCGATTCTTCCTATAGTGTAGGGGTTGCACTAAGAAAGATTTTTGAAAAATTCTTCTTAGATTTTTTAAAATTAAATTTTTAAGCTGTTTCTGTAACTTTTTTTAAATTTGCATTTAAAATAATAATTTGAGGGTTATAAAATTTATATCACGAGAAAGATCATAAAAATTCCTTTAAAATATAATCTTTTTCGAATATTTACCTCCATTTTCTGATGTTTGGTGAATTTTTAAAGATTAATTTTTAGAATTTAATTTATTAAATACTGATCACATGATTTCTTTTTCTGGTACTTTAAATAAATTTATCGTCACATGCATAACAACTAAATAGAGAAAAAAAAAATTTTCTTGCTAATGCGGCAGGCGATTGGACATATCCAAAAAAATTTTAAAATACAGTAAAAGATATGGTCCTCAAACTGTACTATATTAACTATACTATATTCTTTAGTATGTCCTATTAGACTTAATTTGAATAGTTTCTTCTACATTATTTTGTCTATAAAAATATCCCTTACGATTTTTTTATAAATATATATTTTTTTTTTTACATCAATTGTGCACATTGATCGTCGTATTTATTATAAATGTATATATATATATATATATATATATATATATATATATATATATATATATATATATATATATATATATATATATATATATATATATATATATATATATATTTGGCATTAATTGCATTCATTGACCGTTGTATTTAATTTGAATGTACTCCGTAGCGAAGTGCGGGCTTTCAGCTAGTATAGATATATAATTATACAAACAAAAAGGAAACTGTATCAAAAGAGGAAGAAGATACACTAAGAAGCTAAGACATTTTTCAATGTTTCGGAGATAAAATAGTTGCAAAGTGAAAAGAAGATGCACTAATCATGGAATCAGTACATTAATGAAAATATACATGTTGTTACTTATCTCCTTGATTCCGTGACTTTTAGCGATTTGTCAGACTTGAATAAAAATTGCAGTTAAAAAAAAAAAGAATTTAGAATCAATTTACTAAATTCTGGTTATGCGTTTAATAACATAGCTTAAATTTAAAAAATAATTTTAAACCGACACTGGGATTGAATAATTTTTTCTGTGGGCATAAATGTCTCGAAATAGCAGTTTAGGTGATAGAAAAGTTAATGTGTTCTAAAATTTTATTTTTAAAGGGAAAATTATATAAAAAAGCATAAAATTTATCAGTATATGTTAAAAACATTTTGTAAGCACATTATCTGCAATCACCCACATATGTATTTACTTTAATTGCTCAAAAAAGTAATGTGTTTTTATACATTAAACTACAATTATTTTCATATTAAAAGGATTTTTAAAAGGTAGAGTTTCAACTGCTGTTTTTAAGGTATGAGTATTAGAATTCATAATTATTTTTCATACTGTATAATGTTTACCAAAATAATTCTAATTCAAATACTACACCGAAATTTTTATTCAGTAAAACCGTAAGTATAATGTCTTTCAGCTTTAGCTTTTAACAAACACAGCCACATGGATTTTTTTATTCGCTATATTTAATCTTATAACAAACAAGATTGCTACTGGTGTATACTGAAAAAAAGCTGAAATTTACACCAACTAGTTAGATAGGATACAGTAATTCTGATAAAACTACCAAAAGTTTGAAAAGCCGCCCAGTGGGAAAGTGGTTAAGGCACCAGTTTACCACGCCGGGGGCCTCGGGCCCGAATTTCACACGAGGAATAATTTTAAACTAGGGTAATAGCCAGTCTCCCGCCAGCAAAAGAAGGACGTCTCGAAAGAGGAGCTGCAATCGTTTGTAAAATAAAAATTCTTCCGTGTGTGTTTACGTTTCTATTTCCCGACTTATCTTCAAATGTACACCGGACTGGGCTTTTAGAATGCGAGTCCCAGGGACCTTAGAAACAACAACAGTTTTAAACAGCACACTTAATAATTGAAATAGCGCATTACTGTCAACCAACAAACAATATCTTCCACGAATACCTTTCAATTCGATTCAAGTCCCTCACATCCTACTGTAATGACTACAGTAAAGATGGAACTGACGTTGCATTTCACATATTTTTAACTGCTTAAGGAAAAAGAAAACTGCAAGGGAGGATGCGTAATAGAGCCGTTAACGTTACAGTGTTTATTGGTACAAGCAAGAAATACGATATGCTGTTGTAAAAAATTCATTAGAACATAATTAGCATCGAAAAACTAGTTTATTAAGGGTCTTTCAATCTCGCTTTTTTTTATTTTCAATATTTAATTTTATATACAAAATGGAAATAATTTTTATTGTTTTTTACTACATTGAAGGCCCTTAGTATTCGCAAATAAGTATTTTTTGGAAGAAAATACCTTTTTTTTCAAAAAATCCTTCAAAATTGCTAGAATTTTTCAAATTGCTTCATGCTCCGTAATTTTCTTCCGATTTCTACCAAATCCCCACGATTGTTAATTACAGTATTTGTCACAAAATTGTGCATTGTTATTTGAAACCACAAATATTTTCCAAATTTATAGACCACGAAATAAAGTAGAAACGAGCAAAAACATAAATAATAGAACAAGCATATTTAAAAGAAAAATTATTTTTGACTGTTTATGTAAACGAAAAAAAAATCAATTCATAATTATATTTATATAAATACGGTAAATCTATATTATAAAAATTGAAGGTTTTTAAATGATATGGTATGCGCATGGAGTACTTTGAGAAGTATTAGCTTTTTTGAATTTTTTTTTTAAGAAACAGACATTATTCTTCCAAAAATCCTTATTTTGAATTCTAAAGGTCTTCATTTTAGTAAAAAAAAAAGAATATTAATTATTGTATATAGAGTAAAAAGTTGAAAATTAAAAAATTCGAGGTAAGAGGTCCCTTGTTTCCTTAAGTGGAAAAAAGGTCTTGAATCTGGATTTTAATCAAGCTCATGAAGCTAGAACGTACAGTACACGAAACAAATGTCTTTAAAGCACTTAAAGCTGCTGTGTCCTTTTGTGCACTTAAAGCTGCTATGTACTAACCCTATTGGATTCGCTCACCTCAATATTAATCTATAGAGAATATTTGTCTACTATTTACAGCTATATGAATGCTGGTAATCCAATAAAAATGGCATTTTCATATAGCCTGAACTTTTCTGCACCTTGCAACAGGAATTATTTTATAAATTTCGTCCTCTAAAGAAATTGATGAGCGTTTAAAACACACTAGACCAGATTTCTTCGTTGAATAATTTAAATTTCAAAATATTATTTGCATTAAAAAATGTAACCCCAAGGTGTAACATTTCTTTCTCTATTACGGAATACAATTTAAATTTTAAAAAAATCTTTAAATCAAGTCGGCAGTCCTTGTATACATTTTCTCCATAGGTTAACATTGAGATGAGCGAATCCAATAGGGTTCTCTAAAATTGTGTGACACATTCGCAGCTCCCACAAATCACAGAAGAAGTCAATAATGTTTTATATTTAAACTATTACACCAACATCTTATTCACGTAAAACTATAAAGTCCATTATTCAAAATAGTCTATTAGAAATTCATTAATGTTTTCAATAATGTATTTACTCTGTCTCAACCCAGTAAAATAGCTGTTTAAGCTATAATAGCATCGAACCTTGCTTCTCACTACGCAACCAGTTCGGTATGATAAGCTCAAGCTAATTTCTAAATGATAAATCATCTCCGTCTCTGCTAGCTCATGCGAGACTCTCAACAAAAAACACTAAGTCACGAGCAATTTTCTTAATAGGTATAATAATGTACTGTAGTAACTAGAGATCTTTGTTGTTCGCGTAGTTGTAAGGGTGGAAATAACAGAATGAAAGATATTCCATTTAATCTGGGAAGGGAAATATGCTAAGTCTGCATCTCATTTTCTCTATAATATTCATATAATCATGAATATAAAGTTCTTTCGCCTAAAGCTCTATTAAATATATATATTCCCCCTGCAAAAGATCTAAACCATGTGCTTTAAACTATATTTTTACCAAGAATGATCCAAAAAACCCTACATTAATATGCATTATTCATGTTATAGGGAAATGGAACATGGTATGACACATACTTGTTTCCTAAGCTTTTTGTGAATAGCATAGTAATAAAATTCTTTGCTGATAGTAGAAAAGTCAAAATAAATTTAATGACATATCATGAACATGTGTCAACTATTAAATAAATAAATTTATGTTTTCTTCAGATATTTACTAAAGTTAACAAGAATTAGCACATTTAATATAATACAATATTTTTTTCAAAGTCAACTCGTGATACATTAACTCAATTAAATAAAAAAGGGCTATATTTTTGTTCGTGAACTCCATTTCAACCACAAAACTTGTCGTATAAAGGTAAGGCACAAAGAATCGGTTAATAGGAAAATTTTAGGTTAAAAAGGTGAAGCAATTTTCAATACAGAGAATTTTAATTGGCATTGTAAAACTGCTTGGGTGGAGAAAGATTTATTTATTTTAATTCTACATAATGTTCAGAGTTGGAAATACCTATTGAAAGATTTCTGTCGTTTTCAGGAAAGCACTGAACAACTCAATGAGTATAGTTTCAAATATGTTACAAAGAAAAAAAGAAAATATTCATCACACGGCCCAGAAAGTTTCAACATGCTGCAATGTTATTTTATGTAAATTACGCTGCGAGTCTAATTAATGAAGATGATAATACGGCTTAATAATGAGTAAATAGTCAGCAGCAAAATAGGAGACCATGTGTTCGGTTTCAGGGTTAAAATAAATCAATTTTACTGTTTCCAGAGCTAGAATAAATCAATTTTACTGTACAGTCAAGCCCCGTTATAACGAACCCGATATATAACGAACTCCTGGATAACGAACGAAAATTTTAGTCCCGCCGTTTTCCTATTGTATTTAATGCTAATTTATCCTTTCATAGCGAACCTCCAAAATCTTAAGAATCGGTTATAACGAGCACTTTTTTCAGTCGGCAACTTAATTTTTTTAAATTTTTAAACTTTTTAAGAATGTTGAAGATACAACGAGTGTTGAAGAAGCAAAGAATGTTGAAGAAGAAGATGATGAAGATTTACCTATCGCGATGTGGATAAAAAATCTTAAAATTTCATCATTCTCAGATTGTGGCGTGCAATTGTTCGAAACATGTGATGATGAAGTCATTGCATGTGAAAATCCGAGGATGAAGATGTTGTGGAAAAATTAAAGTGAATCATTCTGAAATCGAAGATTCTGCTTCTGATGCTGATAAAGAGGAGCACATAAATGACGAAATCTCCACCATCTCAGATGCTACAGCAGCGATGAGTGTAATTAATAAATTTTTGTCTACACAAAGAATGGAAGAAAGAGTGTTGGAGTCACTTGATGCATTGGACAAAGAAATTCATAAAATGGTTTTGAAATCGGCATCACGTCAGCAAATGATTACCAATTATTTCTGTATCAAAACAGTGAGCAACAATTTAAGATAAAACCAACTTATTTCCATTTGTCTTCATTTTTAGTTAATTTAATTAGTATTGTATCAGTTTAATATAATCGATTTTAGTCAATTCATTAATGATCATTTTGAATAGATTTTATCATTCTTTCAGCACATCATTATTGAATATACATAGCAACTAATGAGTTATACATTTTGTGAACTTTAACATTTTTCTTAATGGTTCGAATATAGCGAACCATCGAATATAGCGGACAAAAAACCATTGAAGTTCGTTATAACGGGGTTCGACTGTATTTAAAACTGATGGCTGTAAGAAAATAGGGCAGAGTGTACGTTATGAGTGCTTGTTTCTCACAAATATACAATAAAGTAACAGTGGCGTAGCGAGCAAAATTGGCGCCCGGGGCACGATACCTTTGTGGCGCGCCCCCCCCCCCAAAAAAAAACATATAATATATAGACCTTATATTGGCGACCCCCCTATAAACATATAACATAATATATAGACCTTATATTGGCATCCCCCCCCGAAAAACATATAGTAATATTATATATAGACCTTATATTGGCACCCCCCAGAAAAACATATAGTAATATAATATACAGACCTTATACTGGCACCCCCCGAAAAACATATAGTAATATAATATACAGACCTTATACCGGCTTCCCCCTCCCCCCCAAAAAACATATAGTAATATAATATATAGACCTTATATTGGCACCCCCCCCCCCCGAAAAACATATAGTAATATAATATATAGATCTTATACTGGCGCCCCTCTGCGAGTGGCGCCCGGGGCATGATAGACCCCCTTGCCCCCCCCCCTCGCTACGCCACTGTAAAGTAAACACCATCTGCTTGATAATAAGTTCAATCAGAGGAGTCTGCAGCTAAGACGATAAACCGGGGAGGAGCCTAAAATTCTGTCTACACAAGCTGAGTTAGAACATCTTGTTGAAAGAATCGAGAGACGAGACGCAGGAACTAACGACAGTGGGATACGCTGATGTCCACAGATAGAAGGCTTAGTCCCTAAACCATGAGATGTCATTTTTTCGAGGAGTTTAGAGAGCACATTTCGAAGAGTGTTTCGTTAAAAAAAATTAGCTGTAGTTCCTACTCGTGTCTCAGATTGTAAATACAGGCTTATTTTTTCTAAGTGTCTTTGTTCCGCATATATAAGTTTTTATTTTAATAATACTCTGGTGATAGTAGAGTAATGAGGACGAATTTACCATTGGGTCCCTAAATTTAATTGTATTACAGTTAAAGACAAATATTGAGGATTTAAATTTCAAAAGTTTCGTGGAATTGGAGAGTATTACTTATTTAATAACCATCTTTACCCTTAATATTCTTTACCCTTAATAATCTTTACCCTTAATATATCTTTACCCTTAATTTTATAGCTAAATTTTAGTCTGGACTAGACATCTACTCTGATATTTTAATATTTTGGTCGTTAATGTAGCAAAATCTAATGTCTTATTGATAGACATATCTAGTTTTGAGATAGGAATTTTAATTCAAATGGTAGGTTATAGTAAGAAGTATGGCAGTCGTTTGAAATCACGAATCGTTAAGTTACAATCATTTTATTCAAGTACTTTAACGAAGAATTTTACTCAAGATGTTCATTTGGAAGAAGAACGATTTTATATTGCAGAAGTAGATATTCTCAAATAGAGTTACAATAGGACTAAAAAAAGGGATTTTAAAAGTCTGGTTTCTGATTATAGTTTCCTCTTTAGAATAAGCTATGTTTTTTTTTTAAATTTCTTTTTAACTTCGTACAGTTCATTATTTTCCACCGAAGTTTGGAATTTTTTGCTTGAATCATCGCTTGAGATAGGAAAATTTCCCCTTACTTAATTTGAAAGTTGACCCAACGTGAAGCACGTGTAAATATACAGCAGCTCATATAAAATCTTTCTCTAACACCGGATAGTTTTTAGATATTTTGAAACATATTAGTCGTAAAGGCAAAATCTAAATTGCAATTAAAAACCGAATAGCGATAATCCTTCGAAAATCGTCTACTCAAGAAAAGTAGATTAACTCCGAATGAAATTTCAAGTTCATCACGCCTTTCTATAAAAAATTTTAAAAAAGGGAAAAATGAAAGAAAGAGGAAGTGCAAATCCTTGCCTCTATCATGAATTCATTCCACTTAAAAATATCTATAAATAATTAAAATAAGTTTCCTACTTTATGTAAATGGATTATTGAAAAGAAAAAGATTTCATTGCTGGGAAGAAGAAGTAACATTAGCTTCCGTTATTTATGTATAACGTTTTTTGAAAAAAGAAACTTAAAGAAGCATTCAAAATTTTTGACATTTATTTTTCTAGTTTCAATAAATATACAAATGGTTTACAAACTCAGTTTTAAAGAAAAATTATGAAGGTAAAAATTTTTCTCCTTACAAAAATTTTCACGCTCAGTGGTATTTGGTCTATCTTTTCTGTAGTTCTTCCTGTCATTTTAGAAGTAAAATGACATTATTCGCTATTCAGCAATAAAATAAGCATCATGTCTCATTGTCTTAAATTAGGACGCGCACGCACAATCCAACCTGCTAGCATAAACATAAATTCAGAATATTTACTATTCACTAAGTTCTAGTTTTAGTGGTGGTGAGGAAAGATCATCAGTACAATGTCGGACTGTTGTAAACATTTCCTTAAATCTTCATCATTGCTTAAAAAAGATCGGAAATGAAATACGCTTTAGCGATCATTGATAAATAAAAGATTTTAAATTTATACATTGCCAGGGAAAATTAATACTTTGTAACAACAATTCCCTAACCTTATACAACTAGAAGGAAGAAGTTTTTATCATTATATCTTTTAACTTTACGAGCAAAAATTGTTATAATAACTATGTATATCTTCAGTTAGTTTATGTCATTGATACTGTTATGCTAAATTTTATGCTTTAAATATTTTGACATGAATATGCACAGTGAATTTATTGCAAAAATACACAAATTAAAAAAACATTAGAAATTTGATTTTACGAATCGTCTTAACTGAGAATATAAAATAAAAGCAAAAAGATATTTTTCCATATCTAACCCTCCTATGATTACTGTCAGCAGGAGTATTGTTCATAAATTAATAACGTGCATTTTTAGTAATTAATTCCCTTAAAATCTGAATGGAATGGTACATATTGCTATAAATTTCAGCGTTTGATACATCTGGCGAGCACCATAGTAATGGAGATCATACTGCAGTGATTTCGAAGTATTGAAAGCTCCAAGATATTTTTTAAAGCAATATTTCGATAGTTTCCTACTTAAGGGGACAAAGGGCGTTCAACCTTGAATTTTTAAACTGTCAATTTTTAACTCTATATACAAAATGAGAATAATTGGTATGCTTTTTTACTACATTCAAGACCCTAAGAATTCAAAATAAAGATTTTTTTTATAGAATAACGTCTGTTTTTCAAAAATCTATATATTTAAGTTGCTAAGCCGACTTTTTGGTCAGTCCGTGAGAGAAAACTACTAGATCAATTTACTTCATTTTGGTCTTAAACGAACGATTGTAATCTGTAGATTTGTCAAATTTAGTTTTTGTAACCGCAAATTTCTATTAATTAGCGATAATTTACAGTTAAAAATTGATTTCTGCGCATGCTCAGTAGCATGTTTAAATCTGGCTTTAGTAACTCACTGTTCCTGCACATGCTCTGTGACATGTTTTAATGATAAACACGTTTATTCCAAGGAGTCTCTCTAGATCTCTATCTGCCATTTTTATTTTTATGATAATTATGTTTGTGAAATATAAGATTAAACCTGATGGCAGTTGTTTATTTCGCACTAATTACTTAGCGATAATTTACAATTAAAAAAATTGCTTTCTGTGCATGGCCAGTGACATTTTTAAATCTGGCTTTAGATACTCACTATGCACGAAGCCGCTTAAACACATTCATTTGTTTCTTTATGATTTTCAACATTTGGCAATGATGTGTAGAGTATAATTTGTGTATTAGTACATTTATTTACTATCCAGCCGTCATGTTTTGACGGGTACCAACTAGTATTTTTTAAAATGCTAGGATATTTCAAAATGCACCATGTGAATTCCAAATCATTTAAAAACTTTACATTTTTTAATACAAGTTTACCGTATATATATAAACATAACTGCGCACTGATTTTTTTTGTATTAACCTAAAGCTATAAATAATATATATATTTTTAAATCTGCTGGTTATTTTTCTATGTTTGTTTTGAGTTTGCTTTATTCCACGGTCTATAAATTTGAAAAATTTTATAACTTCAAAGAATTTTACACAGTTTTGTGACAAACACTTCAATTAACATTCCTGAGAAATTTGGAAGAAACTAGAAGAAAATGAACGCGCGTGTAGTATTTTGAAAAATTATAGCATTTTTGAATAATTTTCTGAAAAACAGGTCTTATTCTTCCTCAAAATACTTATTTGAGATATTTAAATGTCTTCAATGTAGTAGAAAGGAATATTAAGTATTCTCATTTTGTATATGGAGTAAAATATTGAAAAAAATTTAAAAACGAGGTTGAAGGTCCCTTGTCCCCTTAAGGCTGTTAGTTATTGTAATCAGTCAACAATAAGCTACACAAAAAAAATTTCAGAAAAAAAAATTTTTGCTACATAAACATTTTTGTAACTTTAATATTGCTACAGCAATTTCCTCATTGTATAGTCAGAGATTCATAAACATTGTATGAATGTTAATTTTTTTTCGGTAGCTGTGCAGTGGATAATGTTACTTGAAGACGAGATTCGTAAATCAAATACAAAATCTGATATGTTATTTCTCCGATTACAGTTTATTTCCAGACTGTTTCTCTGTTTATTTCTTATTCGAGGAAATAGTCCGCAATCCCGAAGTTAAGACGTATTAAAAAGAAAGAAACAGTGCAAGGCCTTTTTCTGATAATCCTGGATAAATATATCTCACTTATAATCAAAAAGCAAGGACGTTGTTTCGTTTGAAAACCCATCAAACGATGTCTCTGTATTTTTACCCATCTCGGAAATCGTCCAATATTTTATTTTTTCAATATTTTAGGAACTAAACCCGAAAATTTCCCCCTTTAGGTCCCGACTCTTACTTGAAGGCCTCCTACTGTTTGCGGTACACATTTTTGAGCCAACTGATTATTGGTACTCACAAAGAACTTGTGAAGGACGCTAAAATTTACATCATGGTGTAATATGGACAACCATATGAGGACTAATATGTATAGTTTTTCTTCGGGGCACGGACCATTTGATGAGATTGTCTATACGGACAAGTCACAAATGTCTGTATCTACAAATCAAAAATGCATTACTGATCCGTCCGCTGAGACAGTATCATCAAACGCCATTTTTGACTAGCCCAATGTGACAATCGCATTTAAAGATCTGTAGCCTGAAGGCCTGAGCATATCTGTTAGCCAGGTTGTCCTTATTGAGTTCTAATGCATATTTTAAGTAGGTCTGTTTAGGAAGGCAAGGCTAATTTCTCTGATAAAATGATTTACTTAGGAAAATGTATATTAAAATACATCTCATATATTTGCCAGATTCCTTTCAACATAACCCAGACCATAGCCATTTATAATGAAAAAATAGAATTTTATTTAATGCATTTTAAAAAAATCATATGATTGATTTTAACAATGCCTTCAAAATGTTTTCATTTTAAATTATAGCAATTACACTTTATCTTAAAAAAGAGTTGAGAGATATATAAAAAATGGCATTCAACAATTATTCTTGAAAACAAACATTAGTAATTTGCAAACAGATTTTAAAAATTAACAGAATGGGAATTTTTTATGAGAAAAAGTTAAACATGAGGGCGAATCGTAGGATAACTGATATGTTGAATGATTAGTTATGTTACCTATCTATATTCGCACAGAGGATCTTGAATTTATAACATTATTTGCTTACCTCAAACATCAAACTTTTATAAATAACCAATCCACACTTTTAAAATACTTTGAAATGTAAATAAAAAGCGAATAAATTGAACAAAAAATGGGAAATATCAATTATTTGCAAATCCTAGAATTTCCTTCTTAATTCATATCATCCGTTTTTTAAATATAATTTTTCAAATATGATTTTGACTTCAATTTCCTTAATAATTTTCCCACGTCCCTGCGACAGACTTAAAAAAAATATCATAGAGCCGTACCAATTGACGAAAAGTACATATAAAATTCCATTAAGCACCATAAAAAAGTCTTATCTATAGTCGTGGAGCGTTGCAATTCATTATTGTTTCATTCCATTGCAGAAATAGTTATTGATTGAAGGGTGTTCGATTCTAGTCATTCAACGTAACGAAATTGTCTGAGGAAAATTTCACTTGCAATTGAAAATAATTTATAATTATATTAATAAATTACCTTGAACAAACAGAAAATTTTTACAGAAGGTAGATGGATACCCGTATAAGATAAACTAAAAAGTTAAACGCTATGATATTCATGTAAACGAAAAAAAAAATTTAATGTGGTAAATTACATTAAAACTTTCAGATCTGTCAGACTCTGTTTTCGACCAAGCAGCAATAAGGTGAGACTAGTAATCTATATATTTTTAATGCAGCAGGAACTTATCCAAAGGACTTTATTATGGGAGCACCCAATGGGTAAACTTATGTTACTCCCTATGAGGAGACAATACAAAACCATCCACGCCTTTCTTTGGCAGGATTCGAAACCAGGCCTACGCGACGATCTGGTTGATTGCTAGCACTACGGTCATTTTTGGTTGCAAGAGACTGGGACCTACTGCTTAGAGCCGATTCCAGAGGGCTACAAACATCCATGCTAACAATGGGACTCGAACCCACAGACTCTGATCACGAAAGAAAGTCAGCGCCCTAGCGATTTGGCTATCTCCTGGTGATAGCGTGCGTCGCTAATCGCTAAACAATGGCGGCGCCATGTAAAATCTATGAAAGTTTCGCTTTAAGCCCAGTATTTCACATGAGCTAACTAAAATAATACAGGAGCAGAAAAGTGCCATAATTACCCTTGCATCATCTTCACAACATGGCTTTAATGAGCACACATCTGATGTTTAACTGTAATGGCCTGAAAATCACACACTTTTCATATATCAGTATAAAAATAATATACGTTTGTGCGTATGGGAGGAAATACGGTATTTGTTTTAATTTGTATGTATAGTGTGATTAACGAGGATTTAGAGAATAGTTCTCAGCACTAAAAATGAAATGAATGTAGCTTTAGTTTTATTTAAGAGAAGATTCAATATGGAGAAGAAGAATTTGAACACAATGCCATCGAAATCACGAGATATGTCACATGGGAGGATTACTTTGTTGAGAGACTATTGAAAACGAAAGCATCTCACTGTAATTGCCTTCATGCTTTAAAAACTTCCGAGAACTTAACGCTTAAACCCGACGCTGGTTTGTTGATACAAATATCGAGAGAAAAAGGATTAATGCAGAGTTCATTGAAATTGTGAAAGTGCGTAAATGAAAAGAAAATTAAGGACATTGTTCCTTTGCTAGAGGAATTAAAAATATGCATTTAACGCAATACACAAAAAGGTGGGTTTGGGTTGTTTTTTAAAGAGTTTACTCTTTAAGACATATTATGGCTCACAATTTAAAATGATAAAAATTTTGTAAAAGTCATTTCATTACTTTAAAATGAGCAATGTTTTTAAAACTGTAAAGCTCACAGCTCAGCCCCGCAGCTGTCAAATGAAAAATACAGCAAACTAGCAGTTCACGTTGTTGTTGTTGCTTATGCCACTTGATCGACAGCAACATCAGATCAAGTCCCGAAGGCTATGGACGATGAAGATGCAGCTCCTGCTTTGAATTTGCACCACAAGGGTCGGAGTCCGACTTGGCTAAATGACCGGTCCCATAATTTTGAACCAAGTCAAGTGACGAGACCGGAACACTTGACCCCGCACTTCCAGAGGAAAATTTGAGAACTTGGAGGACATTGCAGCCACGCCCTATTTTAAGTGCCCCGGCAACCATTAGTGAACACGGCGATGGATTTGCAGCGACGAGCATCGAACCAGGGACGTTCAGATCACTGGCCCGCTGCTATTGCCAACCAGGCCACCGCGCCCGTGTTCACAGTGTAACGAACCAATGTCTCTCACTCAACCTCTCATATGTTTACGTTCATTAAAAGTGATCCATACCCGAGACAAGAACTGAACCTACTGTCTACTCTAATAGGATATTTTTAACACTGAAATACGATGCCCTATTGATCAACAACATAATCTTATATGCAATGATCTAATAATATATACAACATAATCTTCAATATCTAGATGTTTCCTGTTTCCAATCTCGGAAGATGCCGGAAAGCATTTATAAGGTCATCAGTTTTACATAAATAGATTGTTTATTGATAAAAGAGCGATAATCCAGATTAACAAAACATACAATTATTTCGTTCATTATCTAGACCAGTGGTGGGCAACCTTTTTGAGAGTACGTGCCAAAATCGGCCAAATCTCAAAAAAAAAAAAAAAAAATTTCCACGTGCCAACCGAAATTTCTCGAGAACATATTTGATATCTTAATACTTGGTTTGTAAGTGATTATGTAAATCATGGAAAACTGATTGAATGAAAAAAATCATGACAGCGTTTTAGGAAAATTTTTGTGTGGATATTTTTTATTAGTGTTATGGTTCATTTAGGACCCTTAAACTTGTCATTTAGGGATATTTTAACGTTTCCTTGTAATATGTAATAGTTGAAAGTTATGTCTGTTGTGCTACAATTAAGGAAATGTATTGGTCATATACGACCACAGGTGGAGGGTCACTCTGTTAGTTGGTTTTCACACAGAGGTTATGTATTCAAAATCGTCTTTTAATGTTAGTACTTGTTATTATGTACGCAGTTAAGCTTAAGTAAAAAAAATTGTAAGGTGGCTGATATGTACTGTTAGCTGGCACGTGAGTGGTTAAAATTTTAAATTATTAAGTATAAAGGTAAATGTTCTTGTATTCCATTTTCCCCTTAAAACTCTGTAAATTCTTTGGGACACTTCTTTCTCTCTGTTGCTAAGCAGTAATTCAATACGTACTTGTGTGCCATTTCTCGTCTCTTGCTGCAGTCACACACATCTAGACAATTCTACAGTACGCAGCCCCCGACACCTGTTGACACATTTGGGGGTCGATTAGTCACGGTCCTCCCCCCCCAAGGTCCCTCGAATCTCTTTGATGATCTGTGAAAAACCGACTGAGGGCAGGATTGCTGCAGAGAGGCTCTGCAGAGCGCTGCCCATAAATCACTCGTTTTCCCCCTGAATACTGTGCAGGGCAGATGTGTGTGACCGCCTTATCTCACGTTCGCAGGAGCCCCTGGATAAAGGGGAGAGGCAAGGATCTGTGAAATAGATCAATGGAATGTTGATTCCTTCCCCTTCGCTTGCTTGCTCGGACCGTCCGCTCCTCCCACGGAGGAATACAGTGCTTGTGGACGGAGGGGTCCACCGTGAAAAAATAAATAAATAAAATCTAACCAGAAACGACGAAATAATTCAAGAAAAAAATAATTTTGCATTTAACTTCCACAAATATGAAAGAATATCAACGTTCGAAATAATCATCTGGTCTCAATGCTCGGCACGAGGTAGCTCTCTTTTTCATGTATCCCTTGCTAGCGCTCATGCGAAGCGGGGGCGAAAAAAGTTTTGCTCTGGGGGGGGGTAGTCGGACTGGGATAATCAGACTGGATCTCCTGCAGCTACATAGAAGGTCGTCACCTATTGCCATCCTAGAGACCTCGCTTCACCCCTTGGAACCCATGAAGAATGTCCGCTGCGAACGATCCAGAGATGTCTTAATCGTTTCTAGCGAATTGTTGCCACTGGGCATGCCCACCTTTAATCTTAGCTATCTTGGCCTTCTTTCCTTTTCTTCTTTTTTTATAGCAAGTCAACTTAGACAATATGCCTTTTTTTATATATTTCTTATAGATGAGCTCATATAACGTGTTAAATAGTTAAGGGGTCATCAGCCACCCATTCTTATGTAATATGTGAGTGTAACAATTGTTATCAATATATATACATATGTGTATATATATATATATATATATATATATATATATATATATATATATATGGAAATGGATAAGTGTAGTTTTATTTTATGATGAGGATGTTATTAAAATTCTTAAGCATTGTAAATATTAATCATGTTATGTTATAATGAAAACTTAATAAGTTATATATATATATATATATATATATATATATATATATAATTGTCCAGTCATTTTTTTTTGTCTTTTGAATTTAAGTGTTATTTTCAGCTTCCCTCAGTGTAATTCTATTTCAGCTGGTATAATTGCTATTGTTGGAGATGTTGTTTTTAGGTTCATTTTTAGGTCAACTCCCCTTAAGGGAAGTAATTTTAATTAATTTTTTTAAATTTAATTTTATTAGTTTTATTTCTGGAGATGTTCCAAACTATCAAAAAACCTAACATTAGATTGTAAATATAATTTTAACTACTACACATATTCACATAACTTAAAGACACTATTAGCATCAACATAAAAATTTAACTGTTATTTTTTCAACTAAGCAGATATTCATGTTTTCCAGTTATGCAATTGTATGAATAAAACACAGTAAAAGGTTATTACGTATAATCTTTTGCTGATTTTAAATCCCTTATAAATGAATAAAATATATTTATTTACCTTCGAAACTATATTTAAACAACCCAGAACCTTTGAAACTTTCAAAAGAAAACATCAGATAATACTAGAGACAAAAAGCTTGTTGACTCTTCTTATCAGTGGGACTTCTGCTGATGCAGAACTGATGGAAATTTTATATCGGGTTTATATTTAGTAACCTTGAGAGATATGTAAGCACTACTAGTTTCATCCGTCAGACTACTCCTGTTGCGAAACTTAATGAAGTTCATCAATGAGAACAATGATTCACAAGCATATGTAGACGAAAATATGAATAGCAATGCTGCTGCAAGGTTTTTTGAACAGCCATAATTTTCTGGAATAGCATTCCAAGTCCTTAATACTACAGGCAAGGACTTGTTTCGCGTGCCAGAAACAAGTCATCGGCGTGCCAAGGGTTGCCGACCCCTGATGTAGACCAACGGTGTGCAAACTTTATTCGACCGTGACCCACTCTCTTTAAATAAAAAAAATACTCAACCCTCACCAATGAAAATTTTTTTTATAGAAGCAAATTTTTTTTGAAAATTAGAAAAATGTTAAAAAAAACTAGGGGGGAAAAATAAGCAAATTTAAAAACTATTTCAAAAATCATTGAATTATAGATTTTGGATACATATTTATTTTGCATATTAACAAAAAACTGCTCACGTTTATCACTTGTTTTTTGCAAATTTCATGTGACTTAAACTTCATATTTAAATATTAATATATATTTGTATTTCCTTTAGGTAAAAATCAACAAAAATTTTAATTGAAAAAGAAAAAGATTTGAAAATTAACAGCAAAATTATTGCAAAATTTTTTTAAATAATTCAATATGATGAAAATTTATTTTAAACTCCCTCGATCCCTCCCATTATTTTAGAGACCCACAGTTTGCGCAACACTGATCTAGACATCTGTTACTCTTTAATGCCTACATTCTGTCTAACCGCGAAGAGCACCTCTTTAGACAATACAACTGTCTATTCCTTTGTGAAAACAAGACTGCGCAGAATTTTCTGCTGTGATTGTGAAATTCAAAGAATGACTAATAGGCCAGTAGGCAGAGGGGAAAAATATCGGAGTCGGAAATAATTCAAACAAAGGTGGAAACTTTTTAAATCGCTTTAATTTAGGTCAAAAATGAATATCCTGAGTTTTCCCCCTCCGCCGAGGCGAGCGCTGGTGGTTAGGTAAAAAAATTGAGTGAAAAGAGGTATTTTTTTCAGTTTTTTCTAAATAAATAAAAGCCGATTCATCCAATCAAAGAAACCCTATATATAAAATTTTTAGAGCATTAAATTCTGCGTAAAGTGAGTACCAATACATATAAATTACTTCGGTTATAAGGATACTAGCTTCTCCCGAATTTTCCGTCATTTTTTTCAGCTTTTGCTACTAAGGGCGATTTTCGTTATAATTGTGTTTTTCGGGGAAAGTGCCTGTTTGAAGAAAAAATAGCTCTAACTAAATGTAGTGAAGCATTTCATTCTGCGTTCAATGAGTAGTAATACATGAAAAGTAAATGCATAAAGGTATACAGGTGATTGAATACAGTTTGGCTTTGTAATTTTTCAGTTGTCCAAATTATGTGGTCACCATCTTCTGCTGCTTCCTTAACCACAAATCCTTTATTCCGAAGCACAGTAGACAGCATTGATATCAATCTATTTTTGCTGTAGTCATTGGTTAGAAATCTCTCTTGAAGGATAGTAGCTGTCGTTGCTTCTTGGAATGCAATGTCAGGTGCGGCGTATTGTTTAGTACGCCGTAGGCGTTCTGAGGATTTAGTGCTTTTGAGGGTAAGATCTACCGGGTACCCATCAAAATCAACAGTAGCCCCAACGTTATAACGCTTCTTTGCATATGCAACATATTTTAAAAGTATTTATGAAAACTGTTCACCAGTTTTCCAAATTACTCGATGCAGGAAGAAACCACCATCAACAATGTAAACACCCGTACTTAGGTCGATAGCATCACTGAGAGGTGTAAACAAGTCATATAAAACAGATTTGGGAGTTTCACGCATCCCAGTCTCTTCACAGAAGGACAGTGGATATGGAGCCCCTTCATACGTAAAGTACTCATTCAACTCTTTGTCATATTTCTTCAAGAGAGCAATACGGAGAAAAAGTGTTTAGGGATTAATAAGTATCTCCTCATTGTGAATCTTAATTTTTGATAGTAGTCCCAGAAGAGTCATCACTCAATTCTTCTTGTTGAACTTCCCTTCATTGAAGTTTTGCCCAATTATGCTCATAACAGAAGCATTTCCAATTCCAAACGCTTGGTGACAATTTATAGCACTACCTCCCACAATACTAGAACTAAGGGGCATGATGTTATGTGATAGTGGGAATGGGTCGTGAGAAGAAAACCATTCCTTGAACTTTGGCACATCTTGGTTGTCTCTCAGTATTCTGCTGACTATCAGATTCTGCTAGCTATTCTGCTAGCATCAGAGTGTTATTCTGAAGTGGTGAACAGCAAACCACAAAAATCTATCTGCTGGAAAATATCAGTTACAATAGGGATTGTGAGAATCCATTTGGTGAGGGTACTTTCGGAAACGCCATGACCATGGCTCAACCCACCGGTATTCTTAAGTGATCGCATCACAGTTTGCTCGATTGCCACGTCTGTACACATACCACAACAAAACTTTTCAGAACGCCGAATGGTAAAAAGGCCATTTTCTACAAAATTCTTGTAATCTGCAGGAGTCAGCTTATTCTGTAAGGCAAGCATGCCCTGCAAATACAGTGCTACAGACTTTGCGTACAAAAAATGACCCCTTGCATGGAAGTAAGGCAGCCTTCTTTTCACACAAAGTAAATGAAGCTTCCAGTCTCCACTTCTCTCTGCTTGGATGAATTGCATTATCAACGTTGCCATTCGAAAATATTGCACCCATACTTATTGTTACTTTAGTTTAATTTGTTTTCTATAAATATAGGTTCGAAAAAAAATTACAATGCCAGACTATATTCAATCACCTGTATACCCTTGTGCATTTATTTTTTATGTATTAGTAATCATTGAACGTAAAAGTAAATGCTCCACAACATTTAGTAGGGCGACATTTTCTTCAAACAGGTACTTTCAATGAAAAACACAATTATAGTGAAAATCGCACTTATTATCAAAAGTTGAAAAAATGTCGTCAACTTCGGCAGAAGCTAGTAACCTTATAACCGAAGTAATTTTTATGTATTGGTACTCATTTTACGCAGAATTTTATGCTCTAAAAATTTATATATATATGGTTTCTTTGATTGGATGAATCGGTTTTTATTTATTTTGAAAAACTGAAAAAAATACCTCTTTTTCACTCAATTTTTTTACCTAAACATCAGCGCTCGCCTCGGCGGGGGGGGGGGGGGGTTGAAACTCAGGATATTCGTATTTGACCTAAAATAAAGTGATTGAAAAAGTTTTTACCTTTGTTTTGTTTGAATTATTTCCGAATTCAACTCCCTACCTACTGTCCTATAAAGGCTGTACAGAGGATCAAGTTGAATTAGAATTAAACTATTTAATAGACGTTGAATAATAGGACAATTTAAAATTGTCTCATGGATGTATCAGATTTTGTTAGAAATTTAACTGAAACAAACCAACTTTTCAGGAAGTTAAGCGTTTATAGTATACCTGATCTTACAAATGATGACTAATTACAACGAACAGGTAAAATATTTATTTATTTAAATTACAAGAATTCTAACAAACATAAGACTCTTTAGCAAACAAACACTAGGTATGTGATATGTGATTTCACAAACAGAAATTCATAAACAATTTTGAAATATTAACACATAGGAGTTTGTGAAAAAAATTGTTAGATAAATGTATTCATGTTTATAAATCAATAATGGCAAAGACTCGCCTTCTAAACATAGAACCTTCTAATAACCTTTTATGACATAAAATACACACAAAAAAAAGAGCTACTAACATACAGAGACAAAGGTTGATAAATTCCCCAAACAGGGTATCGTCTCAGTATTTTCATAGTTCAGATAGTGGATTTTTATTTAGAAACTAGAGAATCAGGTATTAAATTCAATAGAGAAAAAATTGAGTTTTTTTTTTACATTAAAGAGAGAAAGTATGAGTTCCAGCATTTTGAAAATATGTACCAGATCTTGAGCCTTCAATTATAATCAAATCAAAGGCTAAATTGAATCTTCTAATTATAATAAATATGTCAAATTTGAAAAGTGTAGCAATTAATGCATTAAAATTGTGTAAATTCTAAGACATATACTAAAGTATACGTTCTAAAAACTGTTTTGCAGGTCCTATACTCCCTCTTACATAAAATTAGTAGACGCTTGTTTTTCTTTGTGCTACTTTATGCTTGCAAAAAAAGGTAATGTTTATTCTTCTTTTGCGTATGCGTAAAAAAAGTTATAAAGAGTTTTTTTATTATTTCTAAAAGCACAAAAATGAATGCGGAAGAATAGACACAGGGAAGACATTCGGGTAACTTAAAAAAACGTAGGGCGTTTTATGGTTCAGTCAAACGAATGAAAAGAGGCGTTGTGTTAGCGTGTAAATGCAATTCCACCATAGACCATTCAACTGTGAAACGCGAAGTGTTTTTAGAGTTCATTAAAATTTATCAGAAACTCCAAAACATAAACAAAACACTCTCCATGAAAGTTTAGACCCAGGAAAGCGTAATTTCAGGGAAAAAGTCAGCCATTCCATGGAGAGTTTTTAAGTATCTCGTTTCGCATCTTTCCGCACAAAACTGTTTTAATGTACATGAAAGTTTATATATACATGAATATAAACTTTTATGCAAGTAAAAGTTTGACTTCAGTTATGATTGCGTTGCCTTCCGTTTAATTATTAAATATGCCTAATTTTTTAATATAGCCTGCTAAATCAAATTATTACAAAACGAATTAATTTTTTTAAAAAATGGCGAATAAAATTAATTAGATGTAGAAAAAGGTTAAAAGGCCTGCTATAAATTAATTCCAAGCATACATTTCTTCAGACTGTAAATCCCTGAAAATCAAGACACAGAAGTTTTTAGATTTATATTTAAATTTCACATTCAACCGGGTAAATATATACAAGCATCTCAGAAATTTGAAATATATATATATATATATACATATATATATATGTGTGTGTGTGTGTGTGTGTGTGTGTGTGTGTGTGTGTATGTATTAACTTTTCAATCTCTTCCATTCCGAAAATATTCATAAGATAAAAAAATTTTTATCTTCTTACGAGAAAAATACGTTAAAAAAACTTGTATGAAAAAAAATGAGCTACTTACACTGAGAGCGACGTTATGCCGCTCTGATACGATAAATGTTCAAAAAGAAGGTCGCATTTCGAGTGCATTTGAACTGAGCTCATTTAACTCCGATAGATGTTTTTAGAAAGCTGTCAGAACTCGAGAAGATGAGCAAAAAAAAAAATCCCTCTGAAACATCAAAGCTGGATTCCGAGAAAATTGAAATTTCATTTTATTTTCGCGTACGTTTCCTCTAATCACACGTTGGATTTCTGAGAAACATTCGTAGAAACATTAATCAAAATAAGATTCTCGTGTTAGACAGAAATAGAATTACCAATTTCTTTTATTTATTGACTAATGGTGTTTACGAGATATTCCCTCGATAAGGTGATTTGATTCTCGATTTGTTCAATTGCAGTATAACTATTACACTTAGGAAATTGCGAACAACAACAGAACTGTAAAAAAAAAAAGCTTAAAATCTTCAACAGAGCGTAACAATGACGTAAACTCGTTTCGGACTAACAAGCATAGTGGCTCTTCGGACAGCAAAGCATTAGATGCGATTGTCTGTGGACAAATCTCGAATGCGAAGATCATTAAACTTTTTGATGTGAACAAGAAACATATTGAAATTTTTCAGAGCTGCTGCGTTTTGAGTAAATGAGGGACGGAGCAAAAAGCGTGTATAACTCTGTCAGGATAATGAGGGGCAGCAAAATTTATGGTCCCACAACAGCTTCCAGAGGAACGCAGAAACAAAATAAACAAGACAATAGAGAGAGAAAATGTGAAAACAAAATTGAATTGAGAAGGTGTATTTAAGATGGGAAAATAAGGTGTAAAAGAAATAAAATCAAATAAAATGAAAAAAAAACACAAAGAAATGTCGAGGACTGAAGATTTGGGCAAATGTTTTTCATGCAGTGCATAGAGATGAGTTATGTAGATCACTGACCAAATCCAAGCCATAAGCATAAATAGAAAAGTATTCAATAAAATTCAGTGCAGAAATGGAGTTAGCATGGTATTAATACTTTTGAAAATTTCAATTTGTACCCAATATTCCACAAGTTCTTAGGTACCACGGATTTAGAAATTTATTCATTCTCAAAATACGCTAAATAGGATGTTGTGTGTGCACCAAGGACATGTTTAAATTGGCTGCATAGAACAAAGTTCAGTTGCCACATAGTTTGGAATCAACACCTTACTTACAAAACTGAATATAAGAATTTTTATCGGCGCAAAATTTAATGGCGCATTTTAATCAACTTTAAGATAAAAACAGGACCTGATTTTTCTCATTTTAATCGACAGAAGTAGTCTAAAATAAGAGGTCGTCTTACATATAGTAGCACAGAGATCTTTTATTGGTAAGAGGTAATTCAGCTGAGGGTGAACTGAATATTTTCAACATACTTTATCTATGATCGAATGGTCAAAAAGTCTTTGTTACAAGGACTTAAGTTTTGAGGTAATTAATTTCAATGTTAAGTTGACCAGTGCATGGTAAACGTAAGCTTAGAGAGCAGCCGTTTGAAGATTTTTAATTTATGTTTTAATTATTTTTATTTTTAAAAATACCTGTTTTTTAATTCACCCGTCGAATATTTTTGAAATAAAAATTTAGTGAAAAAGTCTACTAAAAAATCTTTAACCTTAGATTAAAGAATGTAATTTATTATTTTGGCATGGAGAATATTATTTGGATCATCCTTAAACAGGAAGATCTAAAAATCCTGAAAAACGTTGAATCTCGACGCTGCACCAAAATTTTGCCTCTGGAACAAAGCTAAATACAGAAAAGCCTAAAGAAGAAATTGTGAACAGCCTCTGTTAAAACATAACTGGAACAGTTAAGCTTCAAAATCCAGCGACATATCGAAATTAAATGTTTTCGTGACTGTTTCTGGAATGTTTTATATTTGCTAAAAATAAAGAGTTAAAGTCAATATTTTAACCTATGATTACAAATAAATGTTTATGTAACGACGTAAAAAATAGAATATTTCATGCATTAATCGGCATCCGTAAAGACACATTTTTATGTTATACAAATACATGCGTTAAATTTATTGATAATATTTTAGCAGTAAAAAATTAGCGCGTTTTGTAACTACCAATCAATCTTGGGGAAGCTACAAACTTTTAAAAAAACCACAAGGAAAAAATTTTAAATCATATGTTATTTTTTTATTCTTCTCTTTCGTTCAAAACCCATTGTTTCGTGAAATCAGGCATGAGTATCATTCCCTTTAAATTTTAATTTTTCTCTATGACTTGCGAAATTGCAGCTGAAGATCAAACAATTTGAAATTTTTTTTGTCTTCACTTCAGGAGAAGGGAAGGGCAGGAAAATTTCCCCGTGCATATTTTTATGGTGATATAACGGTGAAAAGAAATAACTCTACAAACACAATATTTTAAATCTGTCACTCCTGAAATGTTTGATCTTCGTTTAGATACTGGGAAATATATAACTGTTATGGTTTATTTGTCGAATGTTCACTTGAGCCTTTTCTTTGTTTAACCTTTCCCTTACGGGGTGGGATAGCATGTATCCCAAGAATGTATATATAGATAGATAGATAGATAGATAGATAGATATTTACATACACACATATACATACGTACATACATATATTTATATATATATATTTATATTTATATATATATATATATATATATATATATATATATATATATATACATAGATAGATAGATAGAGAGAGAGAGAGAGAGAGAGAGAGAGAGAGAGAGAGAGAGAGAGATATTTACATACACACATACAGACAGACAGATAGATATTTACATACACACATATACAAACGTACATACATATATTTATATATATATATATTTATATTTATATATATATATATATAACCCCCTTAATGACCGTTCTTACAAAGGAGGTATGAAATTTTCCGTTCTAAAGAGGGAATCGGATAAATGGGCCCCGTAACCTAATGGTTAATATTCCAGTGTTTATAGAAACAAAAAAGTGTTGTTATTCATTTCATTCTGCATTTCAAGAATGAATAGAGTCTACTCTTGTCTCCCGTAATACTCGTGGAGTTTTTATGAACTATCACACTCTTTTTGGATCCAAGCAAATTTTAATTACATGGAATATTTATTCTGGAAATATGCATAACGGGCGAAATTATCAAAAGAACTTTTATGGCTTTAACCCAAATAACAAGTTTTTCAATAAACATTCCTGTAAAAATCTTTTTAAATAAAAATACAAAATCTTGTTTCCTCATTACCTCGTTTTAAAACGCACATAAAGATAAAAGAAGCTGAAAAGCAACACTCATTAGGATAACAGATAACAAAAGACAAATAATATCTTTACCCATATATTTTTTTATCAAACGTAAAGGACTAAAAGTCATACATAAAAAATGAACTAATTCTTAAAGATTAAATAACTTCGAAAATACTCTAATCATTAAACTTATAACCATCAAACGTATGTTGTGTTGCTTTATACGTCTCTTTCTCGTGATACATTTTTCTTTAAAACC
The DNA here is from genome assembly GCA_907164885.2 of Dolomedes plantarius. Taxonomy (NCBI): domain Eukaryota; kingdom Metazoa; phylum Arthropoda; class Arachnida; order Araneae; family Dolomedidae; genus Dolomedes; species Dolomedes plantarius. The sequence goes on from OU015501.1 coordinate 102,222,318, forward strand.
TTACAAAAATTATTTTTCGAATACTTGCGAAAAAACACTGAAGGAGAATCGAAAGAAAATGTTTTAAAATCCAATTTGTTTATTCAGAATATCTAAGTACTAAAAATTTACAGCTTCAATATGCAAACATAGACAGAAATATTGCCTCGAAAGAAAAATCGAACAAATAGGTAAGTAAAGGAATAAAAGATGCAAATTTTTACGTATAATTTCCTTTTTTTTACCTTAAAAGAAATCTTAAAATTGTCTTAATAACAACAGCGATAATACCAAGAAAAAACTAGGTAATCTCTAACACTGTAAAAATTTATGTAATAATGTTCTGTAATTTATTTGTTGGTAAACAATTATAGCATTATATCGCTCGTGTACATAAAATGGATTTATCTAGAAGTGGAAGACAAAAAAAGAATTGCAGACCTCAAAGGGAAAAAAATACTTTAAAAAAATATATGGGTTAAGCTACATATTTTAGTCTCTTTTATCATTATTTTAGGGGGAATTTTTTTTTCAGGAAATGACGCTGCAAAAAGTAGGATGTTTGCAAAAAAAAATGTTTCGTACCCAGACGTGTTATCAGAAATTGAAAGGGTTCATGACCTTTATTACCGCACTTGTTCAACTAACAGAATGTCATCAACTGTGACACGTTTAGAGTATTAGGCCAGTCAACAATGCTGTTCCTTTGCCGTGTTCCATGTGTAGCTTTTTTTTAAAGTTTTTTCGTTAGTTTTTGTTAGGGTTTTGGGGGGTTTTTTTAGTAGTTTTTAGTTTTCTGAGCATGCATGTTTTTATGAACAACTTTTTCCTGGAGGAAAACATTAGGGAAACATCTTGGAAAAGTGTTCTGTCTTAATCTGATGCTCGTAAATTCAAGCTTTGCTAATAGGTAACTTTAAATATCCTGTAATAATTGTTGTAAAAATAATATGACCTTCCATTTAGGAAAATAAGTAGTGTTCCCAATGGCCTAAAAATGAACTGCTATATGGAAAGTCAGCGACGGATATTCTAAGCTTTATAATAAAATCCAAGAGTCAAAATGGTGGACATGACACAGTGAGTACTCGAGAGGAAAACTGGTAGAGTTAAGAATACTCGATTGCCTGTGATTAAACTACAGTACTACAAGAAAAGTAGATCTTATAGTTCGCATGGTCTATAAATGAAAACTCAAAGTTGACAGCATCGGCAGATAAATCAAACAGCAGATGGGCACATAGCATAAAACAGCAGATACTGTCGGCTCTAACTAGGTTATTCCTTGGACAACATACCATGCGATGGGAGAAATTTTTACCAAGGCGTTGCATAATCAGACGCATCTAAGATTATGCAACAAACCCTATTATTTAACAAACCCTAAGATTTTGTGGGTCACTAGAGTCAATATTAAATCAAGGGACCCTTGCTTATACAAATAGACTTGACAATTGACTCGGGAATTTGAATTATTTAATTGGACATTTATTGGTTACAATGAATAGATTAAAAAACACATGCTAATGAATAAACCTTTATATATGACTAAGCAGAGAATAGAGATGTTTCACACTCCACTATACTCTCTACATTTTCTATATTCTACCCATATGTGTGTCACTGGCGCAAATGACTATCCCTATAACATTCAAATAATTCTCGTTAAAAAAGACTTACACTCAGACACACTCACAAGTGCGTTTACATACATGTAAAAGTTTTCCGGTCCCTGCTTTTCAATTCTCACGAAGTTTTATGATGATTCGATAGTACTGATAATTAATACATCCGTATCAATTCGAAGTAAGGTAATTCGAATAATGAAAATTATTTCTCTTAATTAAATTCTCATTTAGCTCATCATAATTAAATAAGAGTTACTTTAAGCTATAAGCCTAGTTTAGTCTTTGTATGTTTAGGTCCTCTTACACTCAGGTAATTCATTAATGCTTGGTAAAAATCTGTTTAGCGTGAGAGGAAGCAGTTTATTTACATGGGCATCATCATTAAGACCAGCGAAATGTATTACTTCAAACTTACAGTAAGAGATTTATTCATAAAGCTCTGTTTTCCTTCCGAGCAGGAGCATACATTAAACAAGGAAACTTGTGCATGTAAATATTCAGTTTTTCTTTATGCTAGTGCATTATTGTTTGTTTTCATGAAATTTTCGATGCGAAAGAATAAAAATACATAAACACAGAATTGTTTACCAACGGAGAGTAAAATGTATTTATCAATTCACTTGTGCATATGAATGTCCTGAAGATATGTCAGTTTAAAAAAAGTGCTTGCATAATAAAGTAAAAAATAAAACTTACAAACATATAATTCTTTTTGAGAGCTTTACAAAAGACTCTCTAAGTGTAGATTGCATGCACTTATAAACCACAAAAAAATCTAGCACAAGCATGTGTCTCAGCTACAAACCGTGAGATTCGAGCATACATGGTCACTACTTCCAGTGTTCATATATATGTTTATATAAATCAACTACCGATCGGTTCCGTACCCAATTTCGATCCAACACCTTCACCTCTAAATTACAATATGGCATTAACCGCTCAATACACCCTTTTAATCTTAGAAAATTCTATTGAACTCCGTTAGTAAATCCCCAGTGTTGAGGTTATAAACGTTTATACTCCCATCTCAGTTAGTCTAGGGGTTAAATTTTATCTTTTACCGTATTTTAATATTTCTTTTGTCAATTTATTTCGTTGTTATGCACGTAACGCAAAATTAATTTAAAGTATCACAAAAAGAAAAGAAACCACGTGATCAGCATTTCATAAATTAAATTCTAAAAATTAATCTTTAAAATTTCACCAAAAATCAGAAAAGGGAGGTAAAGATTCGAAAAAGATTTCGTTTAAAAGGAATTTTTATGATCTTTCTCGTGATATAAATTTTATAACCCTCAGATTATCATTTTAAATACAAACTTACAAAAATTAGAAAAACAGCTTAAAAATTTAATTTTAAAAAATCGAAGAAGAATTTTTCAAAAATCTTTCTCAGTTCACCCCTCCAATATAGTCTCCACTATAGAAGAATCGCGATGCAAAATTTCAGCTCTTTATGTCCAACGGTTTGGACTGTGCGTTATCTGTCAATCAGCCAGTCAGTTACGCAGGCAAGGCCAAAGGTTATTCCCCCCCCCCCCCTGTGCATCCCTCTTCCCTCGCGCAGGGGAAGAGGTGTTGGTAATAACCGCGCAGGGAATAGGTTCGGATTTCACTGATAACATGTTGTGGTAACCACAGGGGGTAATCGCACCTGTTAAGGGCTAAAAAATCATTAAAAAATTAATTTTAAAAAAAATAATTGAGCCCCAAACTTCGTTTTTTTTCTGATTTAAGTTTCTCGGGTCCTAAACATTAACTGTGCCGAATTTGGTCCCGGTGGGTGAAACAGTCTATGATTCTATAGCGGACAAACAAACAGACAAGCTCTTTTATATATATATATATATATATATATATATATATAACCTCTATATCGGCCAGTAATGATTCTGAAAAAAAGTGACCATTTTGAAAGGGTGGCCGGATAGCATTGCACATGTAAATGTTAAAATCTATAGAATAAACTAACAACATCTCCGTAAGGTTATTTTCCAAACTCGAGAGATTTTCAGGGACACTTTTTATCCCCTCTTTAATTTTTTATAAAGGTTTCATCTGAGGAAAATAGGACTGAAATGGAAAGAATTTGGGAACTTTTTATATTTAAAATAATCTACAATTACTACAAGATAGGCTTTGTGCTACTATAGGTATACGAAACTTATTATTTTATCATTGTTTTGTCATCTTAGTTTTATTCTGCATATAGATCTAGAATTACACAAACTAAATGAACAAGAGTTAAATAAAAATATGTTTCATTCCCTCAGAAAGAAAAATAAATAAATAAGACTCCGCATAATGTAAACTTTTAAGCTGTGAGTAGTACTGATAAAGAATTTATGTTACTGATAAAGAATCTTTTTTTTTATATTTCAAGAACATTTTCGCAGAAATGTGTACGAGAATGAATCTGAATATAAGCGCTCGAAACACGAAGGTCGAAAAGCTAACACAATTTTAGGTATCACAATCGTATTTTATCTTTAAATATTTTATATTTGGAAGACTGAACTTTAAGACTGGTGTAACTCGGTTGGATTCACTCACCTCAATGTTAACCTATGGAGAAAATTTGTCCAAGGATTGCCGACTTGGATTGTAAGATTTTTTTTTTAATTGTACTCCATAATAGAGAAAGAAATTTTACACCTTGGGGCATTTTTCGTTTAAAAAAAAATTCAAATAATAATTTTAAACTTAAATTATTCGGGGAAAAAATGTGGTATAGTGTATTTTAAATGCTCATAAATTCCTTTGGTGGACGAAATATACAAAATGAAACCTGTTCTAAGGTGCAGAAAAGTTCAGGCAATCTAAAAATACCCTTTTTATTGGATTATCAGCATTTATGTAACAGTAAATAGTAGACAAATTTTCTCCATAGGTTAACATTGAGGTGAGCGAATCTAATAGGATTAGTACACAGCAGTCTTAAGCCCACATTTCAATTGTTGTATCGAGTAAATAATAAAGTTCGTGAAAGTCTGTAACAATGAGTTCCATAAAATAGTTATGAAAGTAGGATTTTTAGGTTTTTAAAAGTTAATGCATTTTACTTGGCTTAAAATAGCAAGACTTCTTCTCAAAACGTACCTGTTATACTCATAATGAGGATCTATTTCTACTCAATTCTACGGATAGTCATGAAAAGTATAGAAATTTAAGGAAAAATTTAATGGGTTGAATAGCAGTCATGACTATAGCTAAAAATTCTATAAAATGAACATGAAAAATTTTTTTAGGTTTATAGTTGGCCTTATATTCAGAAATAAAATTCATCTTCGGGAAAGGAAAAGAAATGTGAATATTAATTATCACCATATGATTTCAAAGACTTCAACGTGGTAACACAGAGGCTGTTCACACATTTTTTAGATGATGTATATTGTATTCACAAAACTAAATTACATAAAATTCTTGTGTTTTAAATATTCTATTTGACATCCCTTATTCTGAACTGTCTTTCGACATCGCAATTTCCAGGATAATAATGCCTTTTGAAGTGTCAGAAGAGGTATTCTATCCCATTCCTCCTGAACAGTTTTCCAGAGTCCTGTAAGGGTTTTGGGACGACGTTTGGATAATGCAGATTTTAAAAGTCCGAAAGCACAAAAATCCATAGGTGATACATCGGGAGATTTAGTAGGGATATCAGTGAAGGGTATGGCCTTGATAACAGTTTTTTGTTCCATTTCTTTTAGGAAATTTACAGTGGATTTTGATGTGTGACTGCTAGCTTTGTCCTGATGGAGTCTCACAGATTGATGACACTTTCGGTAAAGCGATGGTATTTCATTCAGAAAAATTGGCGATAAAATATGTTCCTGATAGTATTTGGAGTTAATCTTGACATTTTTTTCCACTCTCTTTATTTTTAACTTGCCATTATAAGAAAAACCAGCAACAATCATGAATCTCTTAGAAAAACTTTCTTTCGATTCTTTGAACCATGTACTTAAATTTTTTTCTCCCCTTTTATGATAATAAATGGCTCATTTTTTGTTGCAATCATTTAAATACACCCATGATTCATCTATTGTGACAATTGTTTTCCATTTTTCTTTGGATAAGTGTTTCTCATATAGAATTCTGCAGCGTGTCCTGTGTTCAGCGATATGATTTGGAAGAAGACGATACACATTGCGTTTTTTCGCTTTCTTAAGATTTAAATCAACGTTTATCATTTTGTTTACAGTGGACACCGAGCATTTTAATGATTTTGCAACTGTCCTTTGACTAGGGGGATTTTCTTTTAACATTAAACAACGTACCTTTGCAATAGTCGAAGATGTCCGTTTTTTCCTTGGATACTTGTTTGGAATTTTTGTCCCACTTGAGGCTCCAATTTGACGTTTTTTTCCTTTCTTGTTGACGATATTAAATATCGACGCTTTAGATATCACAAAACCATGACTCTCACTTCGTTTATGGATAACAGAGTATGCATATTTCTCTTCGGAAAGAGCATAAATGTAGCCTTCGAACCACTGCTTTGTTAAAAACGCCATTTTGAATAAAAACAAAACTTTCAAGCCGCAGACGATAATTTTGACTTTTAAAAACATAGTACAATTGCAATTATTTCTTTTGCAGCAAACGATTTTTTATTACCGCTCACTAAAATCGTCTAAAAAATGTGCGAACAGCCTCTGTAACAGCTAATACAATGGCATTAAATGAAAGATAAGTAAACATTGATTTTAAACTCCAGACAAAAAAGAACAAGAGTCAGAAAAATCAAAGTACAGGATAAAAAAAATTTTTATATGATCGTGAGATATAATCAGTCTGAAAAAACGATTGAGAGAATTCTTGAATTTTTCTTTGTTACATACCTTTGATATTCCTCCAGTTAAGGTCAAAGGGGATATGACTAAATATAAAAACATAAAACGTGTTAACTTAAGTGTTAAGGGGGAAGAGAACAATACAGAGAATTTTTCATGCAAAATTCTTATCGGTAAATTCATTATAGTATGAAATTCGTACGGAAACATTTTGTAAGTCATAGATCCCTCCCTTGGCCTTACCTTCTTAGCTTATAAACTGAATCAACCGAATTCGGTCTTTTCACCCTTATATATATATATATATACACGCACACGTGTGTGTGTGTTTTGTGTGAGTGTGTTTTTACCGCTGGTGTAATGATAGAGCAAGTGTTTTCGTAAAAACGCAGATCAAGTGAATGTTAAAATGCAAGAATATACGAAAGACTAGTACGCGTTACCATACAAAAAATTAACGGAGAATGCTGTTTCAAGGTATCCGGAATCTAAAATCCTTGAAAAATGTAGAAAACACATACAAATGCAGTAAAAGAAAATTTATGACTTCTTAGGAAATGTGATCCAATTATCAGTCAAACTTTTGAATTAAATATTTTATCTAAATTATTTAAATGAACTTTTTTACATAGTTACCCCATAACTTAAAATAACTAAACATTCCCACTTGTAATAATTCATTACGAGTGTAAATGTTAAATTAATATTAAGAAATGAGGAGAAATTCATTACTTAATAATAATATATTAAATATTACTCTATATTAATGCCCCTAATCTACGCTAGTAATAGTTAGGAACAAAAAGAAAATGCGAAATATATTCTTTCATTTCATTATTAATTCAGGAGGTCGGGCGTGATGTAATTTATGTATTCGGAATTCAATTTCAGAAAGAATGAAAGAAGTATGGGAATCCTTTAGAAGTCGTTTTACATTTAATAACACTCTTGTATTTTTAACTCTTTGCTTTTAAATTGTTTAAATTCAAGTTTTCTTTCAAAAACTACAATAATAAACTACCAGAAATTTAATCCTCATACTTTAAGATCAATCTCAGTTCATGAATTTTCTTAAATTAAGTACGAAAGTACTTCTCATAAACATTTCTTAAACATTTCCTCTACACAGATAGAAACACGCAAATGCATTCATAATTTTCATTTTTGTTTTAATGTGGTTTAATTTAAAAAGGTTTTTATTTTTCTACATATAAGACATGTAACTGTTACATACTGGAGACTTTACCACGTTGAAGCGAGATATTCTGTCTGAAACACATTAACTCACCTATGCTAAGTAAATTCAATCGAGATAAGACACGCTGTATAAACAACGGGTAAGAAATGACTCAAGTTGTAGTAGCACCTGCTTGGTGTAGAAAAATATGAGCTGGTCCTAAGGCAAGTAAAACACCGATAAGAGCAGTCTTTCATCTGTACGGATATATATATTCTCAAGACCACCAAAAATATAAAAAAAGCCCTTAAAATTAGTGTTATTATTTTTGATTTATAGTAAACACGATAAAATGAAATCAAAATACATTATTTTCTCAACAACCAAGTACTTACGAACAAATCTCATCAATAACAAAATGCAATTCAAAAGACTGCTTCTCAAAATGTCTGAAAGAATCTAAAAATCATCATCATTCCAGCGACCAAAAAACGCGAGCTTTATATCTCATAACAGCCCATTTCCCGCCTTATATGGATAAATTTTGTATCTGCCGATGAAATATTGATCAAAATATATATTTCATGTTTCAATAGCTATGAAGCAGCCCTTTTCATTTCATTCTAGTGGTTATCTATTGCAGGACATCCCTGTAGGTTATTAGACCAAACTACATGAATCCATATTTAATGACTAGATAAAACAACTATCATACACAAAATATTACCCTTCCAATCGGTTGGAAAGTGTTATTCTTTTTAAAATAAAGAGACTTTTTTCTGCCGAATTTATGACTCATCTACCCTTTTTGTTTTAAAAAAAAAGAATGCAGATAAATCTGGAACTTAATGAATAGAATAAGTGTATTTTATGGCAATTTTTGTGACACTGAAAAATGTTCTTGTCTCTAACTTAGAAACACGTATCTTCATTAAAATATAATGAACTATTCTTTCAAGTGTGTGAATAATTCAAAATATCTCATAGAATAACTGAATAAAATAATTTTAGTTGACAATTTGTGTTACAGAATGCAGCTTTTTCCCATTTACTAGGGCTATACAACAGCTTTTTTATAAAAGCAAAGCCTAATCTAGTTAATTTTGATTTTCAGTAGGACTAAATTTATAAATTATGCACTTTAAAATTATTTTAACCATTTAATTAGAATGGTATTTTATGAAAGAAAAATATAATCAATCAATAAAAAATTGAAAATATTTTTTCACGTGTGAGGAAAATTTTATTATTGTAAAGTCAAAAATAAACTTCTTTGTGGCCTAACATATAAATAACTCATTCCGAATAACACAGGCATTCATGCGACTGAAAGACACACGACTCTTGAACAAGTCTATGTTTTATGTTACATAATTGACTTGAAGCATTTTAAACAGCTGCCTTTCGTAATTATTACAGTTGGAATACATAACTCTTTATTCCTGATTAAATTCAGCTTGAAATTAAAAAAAAGACGTTTTTCCTTATAGGGTCTACTGACAAGTCTGATCCTATAACATCAAAACGCAGCATGCAGTTTGGAAATACTTTGCGAAGAAACATTTCATTATATCTTGGCTTCAATTTACCATCAGTAAAAGGAGTGCTCTCTTTAGAGCAGGGGGGGGGGGGGGGAGAGCAGACTTTTCCAGGGTACGGGCTACTTCTAATTTTTTCAAGGTGTTGCGGTCCACCCAGTGACGTAGGTGTGGTGAGCTAAAAAAAAGGCCTACAATATTTATTATAACTTAATAATAAATACGGAATATGTACTTACCTACATAACTACAAGAAAATAAACTTACTCTTTTAAAACCGCGCTTAAAGCAAATCGCGTCGGAGTTCCATAAATATGTTTCTTTTAGTATGAACGTCTTAGGTCTTTGTAAAGGCGGTCAGCCCAAAATGTCGTCTTGGCGGTCCACCGGTCGATCGCGATCGACTTAATGCCCACCCCTGCTTTAGAGATAACAGGAGTTGTGTCGAAAATGAGTTTAAATAACTTGTTCATCACAGAACATGAAGGACAGTTCTTTATTGTAACCCACTTGCCATTTTGAGGTAATAAACCATCAATTTTTGTGGTATATTTCGATACAGGATGTAGTTTCAGAATGTAATGATTTTAACTTACATACAGACATTTTCTATACTTGACACTGAAATTAATCACGAAATTTTTCTTTCATATGTTTCATTCTAACCCAGTTTAATAAAGGAATTGCTTCCTGTTTCTTCACTGATTCACTGTACGAAAAATAATTTTAACGTTTATGTATACCATAAGTTTAAAAAAAATGCCTCTAACCTTCGGAACTATGAAAAATGTTCATTTGAACACGGGATCTTGTCATGTTAGATTTGACACATTCACTTTCACGATTCAACTATATTCGGGAAATATGGACATTTTCAACATCGGTATTCAGGAATTTACTTATGAGAACCATACATAGTGTCACACAATAATAATGAATTTTTCAATTGAACTACCTCCCCTTTCAAAAAGACAATTTATAGACCGGAGATAGCCTATCGGTAGCGCGTCGGCTTTCGGTACTGAGGGTGCTCGGATCAAACCCCGATAAAGCTCCGTTAAATGCCTTCGTGTCTAGGCGAAATATGGGCACGTTAAATCCGTGAACCGGAAAGTCCTATGAGGTCAGTGAGTGGGGAAAGTATGATTCCCCCCCCCCCAGATGTCGCCCCTGGGATTTCTCGGTCAAAATTGTGGTGGCACTTAGCCAAGACGACTACCCTTGTGGTGCTATAAACCGGAGCCACACTATTCAGTCCAAAGACTATATAGACCTGGTCTAGAATCCAAGCCAGGGGCATTAGGAACAACAAAGGAAATTCAGTGCGTGAATAAATCTTTACCATCAAATCTATTTTAAGAAAGAAAGCTTTTCGTAATAAGCATCCTTTAATTTTACATATACTTAAGATAATTACCAGATTATTCCTAGTAAATTATCAACAGTTACCACTAAAAATGTACAGATGTTCCACTAAAAACAAGTAATATATAAAAAAAAAATTTTAAAGTCAATTCCTACTTAGGTCAACAAAGAAAAATTTGAGTGTGAACTAATAGTAGGAATTGAAAAAAAGGATTGCCTGCCAGAACCTTGCTACTGTGCGAGATTAGGAGGGGGGGGAAAGAGGGAGAAAAAGTTTTTCAGGTTGGGGATTCGATCCCGCAACCTACAGGACGGGAGAAGCCCGCGCTACCGCAGTGCTACCGTTTACACAGTAACAAGAGGGAAATTACTATTCAAGAGCAAGAGACGCTCTAGGTCAAAAACTAAAATTGATTAATTAAATTTAATTAATGAATTAATATTTGAAAAAACTGTATTAACATCAAGTGTCATCCACTACAAGTTTAAAAAAATGTATTTGAACTTGAGTGGATGAATAAAAAGTATTTTATTAACGATTGAAAATTTGAACAAGATATATATAGGGAGAGTGTGAACTAATAGTAGGAATTGAAAAAAAGTGACTACCATAGCAGACTTACCAGGAATGTCATTTATAAGAAGTGTGTACTACTATATACGCTTAAGAAGCTAACTGGAACGTTTCAGGGACCATTTTTCATCATGTTTACACGATAAAAATCTAATAAAATAAAAAAGTGATTTTAACAGCAATCATTTAGCATTCAAGACATAACCTCCCTATTAGATAAAAGGTAAATAGAAATAAATGTAAAGGACAGAACATTTTAGCATCATCAATTTTGATCAGAGATACAGAATCAATTTCCAGTATGTAATAAAGTTTTCAAACGCGTGTTTTCTCATTGCATGAAAAAAAATTAGATAATTTAGATACAACATGTTTAAACTGAAGGGGACTCCTCCCATGGTAAAATTTATATTGACTTTGATATGTTTAAATTTTTTTTAAATGCCTTTATCAGAACTTTTAAAAAACAAACAAAAAAATTTCCTTTTATAAATAACTAACTGTTATTGATAGAACGGAAAAATTTTATTATACAACTACTATTTTAATTTCTTAACTCTATATTAATGATATAATAGCAGTTGTATAATAAAAGTTTTCCTTTCTATCAATTATATAGAGTTAAGAAATTAAAAATGTTAATATTCTCCTGAACTGTCAATTATCTGTGCTAATTAATGTACGGTTGGGCATAGAGAACTAGAAAACACAGATACCCTAAAAATAACTCTGTATACTTTTAAAAATTAAATACTCAGAGATTTAAAATGAACTGCAAATAGTGGTATAAATAGGGCTTAATTCAAAAAGAATGATAAAACTTACATAAATTTCTAGATTTTTCTTTGTGAAAAGTCTTTTTGCATTTCTAATTTTACGAATCACGTGCATATAATTTTTGGGACAATTCATAATTTTAATTTTTTTTCAATCCGTTTTAAATAATTATGAAAATAATATTATATATGTTGCAAGTGCGGTTGACAAGTTGAACACAAAGGAATTCTAAATCAGTCGTATCCCAGCTGGGATTTCGTTTTTCAATCTCAACAATATCATTATAACTAGATTCTTCATTATAATTAGTCTTTATTTAATACAGGGTGGTCATAAAAATAACTTTTCCGATATATGGACCTCTAGTGGCTTTTCCGTTCAACCGATAGAGATGAGATTTAAGATATAATTATTCAGAAGTATGAGCTCGGGATTCTGTGAACGGCAACCAAGTGGCACTCACGGTTACGGTTATAGGTACAGAAACTCGAAAATTTCGAATGGCAACGTCCCCCTTTTCCCGTCGCAAAATGCTCAGCGCATGCGAAATCCCTAAAGTGCGTTGGAATGGTACGTGTATCACAAAAAAAAAACGGTCGCGTTATACACGCACAAAAAACAACTCTGCGAACGGCCTGTGATGGCACCCATGTGGAAAATATGTAATCCAAATAAAAGTTTTCTTTTGTCCGATCTGTGTTGTAATCAGTCATATGCAAATTTCCTTCGTGCGCCCCGATCGTGTTTTTGTTGGCCGTTCGCAGAGCTGTTTTTTTGTGCGTGTATAACCCGTCCGTTTTTGTGATACACGTACAGTTCCAACGCTCTGTAGGGTTTTCGCATGCGCTGAGCATTTTGCGACGAGAAAAAGTGGGCGTTGCTATTCTAAAATTTCGAGTTTCTGTACCTATAACCGTAACCGTGAGCGCCACTTTGCTGCCGTTCACAGAATCCTGAGCTCATACCTCTGAATAACTATATCTGAAATCTCATCTCGATCGGTTGAACGGAACAGCCGCTAGAGGTCCATATATCGGCAAAGTTATTTTATGACCACCCTGTATTTTGGGGCTTTATTGCCATTGCTTTCAAGCAATTGAGAAATGTATATAAGAAATTACATTTAGACATGGGGAAAATAAAGCTCAATAGTTTTCATTGATAGTGGAAGTTTTACGGAGCTTTCGTCAAGTCTGCTAAGTAGTATTCCCTTTATAAAAAAAATAAAAAACTCAGTTCTATATTACAACCATTTGTACAGTCTATCCGTTTTTTAACGTGGCAGGCACTTGTCTTGACAACATCCATTCCTTTACTACGAAAGTAACATGTAGGTGAACTAACGTCGTTCCCTACGAGGGGACAGCACAAGAACTCCCATGCCTTAGGGCCTGTTCACATAGGAGTCCGTTGCGTTGCGTTGCGTTAAGGAAAAGATGACGTTGACCCCGAAGACGCACTAGGCCTTTGTTAGGTAGCAGCCATTGGGAGATGACTGAAGTAGTTAATTGATTGTAAATTATATTGTAAAATTGGTTTGTAGATAGTTCATTGTTGTGGTTGTGAAAGAAAATAAAACTTTGGATATTCACTGGGGTGGTAATGAACTTTATGATGTGAAAATTTATTCGTGTACCATCGTAAACATCCCGAACCAAAGCGAACCTGTAGAAGTGGGGGGTTCGACAGACATACATCTTGATATTTCAATCTTTGTCGCAATTCAAGACAAAGGTAATCCGTCCACTAAACTTCCAAGAAGCCCATAACTTGTTTCAGATCGCAGTTTACATGTATCACTCATTTCACTCATACTCAAATTGAAGTTGCGAACTAGCAAACTAAATGAGATATAGTAAAAAATAGCACAAAAGCAATTACTATGAAACAAAACTGTAAAACTAATAACTATTCCTTAATGATTTACAACGTAGTATAGAAACGATAGAACGCACCTCATAGGGCCTGTTCTCATAGGAGTCCGTTGCGTAGCGTTAAGGAAAAGATGACGTTGACATGAAAATAAACCAATCATAGGCGTTAAAAATTTCATTGCTAATCGTTTGGAGGCATATGATTGGTTTATTTTCGTCTCAACGTCATTTTTTCCTTAACGCAACGCAACGGACTCCTATGTGAACAGGCCCTTAATCTGGACTCGAACAAGTGTGCAGTCCGTGTCTAAGCACTGTACGATTTGGGTGGCTACGCAAGATTCTATCCTCGGATGAAAAAGTTGTTTAAAGCTCTAAGTTCCAAAGCGGCATCATTTTTATTTATTTTTAGTTCCGGAACATATTAGCGTCATTAAAAATAGGTATTTGTGCAGTTCGAAATGCATTATTCGAATCAGTTTGAAACATCAGTTTGAAAGAAAACATGCCAGTTGATGTAGCAATTTTAACGTTATTATATTCAGTTTATTTTGACGTTAAAAATCTTATAGCACTATACCTTTCAGTCTTTGTAAACACACTGGCTAGTCCTGTCTTCGAAGTTTTTTATGATGATAAAAAATAGTGACTTCAGAACACTGAAAGTAGAAACTCCAGACACTTAAAATTCTATATTTAGCTTTATTAAAATAAATAATTTATGAAAGAAACCAGATTTACTGTAATAAATAAACATATATTTCAGTTTTAATAAACTGTTTCATGGATATCTAACGACTAATTCTTTAAATTCTTATTTTACTTTTCATAGGTTACGTTTATTGGTATTGAAATAAAGAGTGCGCGTCAAAAGAAACTTTTTAATGATTTAACAGTATTATGAGGAAAAATCATCGTGGTAAAGAGCTGCAATCAAGGATTTTTGATACAATAGGGAGAGAAGTATAGTTTTACAACTAAGTAGTTAAAAGTTTCCTTCCCTCGGGAAATCACACGACTCTATCCTTGGGAGGAAATTTTTTCTCTCAATAAAATGTAATCTTTTCCTCTCATGGAGAAAAATGGGGTGTGGGTTTTATTCATGGGAATTTCTTTTCCATTTTACTGCGTATAGTAGAAGCAAATATAAAATGAATAGAAATAATTTAGAACTTCTCATTAACTGCTATATCTCGTAAATGTTCAATCTATGATTGTTGAATTAAATACTAGCATTTCTTACTTATTACAAACCCAAAGCAATGCAAAAGTCTTTAAATGCAAAAATTAAAAATAAATAATCTTTTACCCCGTGTGTAACTCTATCCACAATTTCTGCTCTATGATAATGCATAACAATCTTTCTCGTTCCAATCGTATCATTGGCTAATCGGCAAGCCACTTATCATTCGACATCGGGAAATGAATAATTAAAATTTTTCTGCCATGTGTTATAAGGGAAATGATAGATGCGTCAAAAAGGAGTGAAGCATTCCAAGAGTTCCACTACACTAATCAATGAAATTAACTTGTCACAGCTCGCCTGTTAAGGCGTTATATGTTGTGTTACCGCAATCAATATTTAGGACTGAATCATAACGAAATGCACTGAAAAAGTTGTAATCTGTTTTTCGCCTTTCATACAAACGAGAATTCACAAGTTTCCAGATTTGTTAATAAGGCAGATTATTTATAATTCATTAAACATGCGATGAATATTCTTCGGCATCACTGACTTTAATGCTCGTTAGAATTCAAGGCACGTCAAAGCAACACTGGAGCAACAATTACTTCAGTGCAACAGATATGTTCTGCTCTGATCTCGCATTCACAGATGCCCAGTAAAAGGATGTCAAATGAAATAAATTCTTGATAAGAGAGTTGCATAGTATAGGGAACATAATACAAATTTCGCAAAGAACCGGTTTCCTAAATTGATGGGCATGGGAAAAAATTACCTTTAAACTAAATTGGAGTTTAAATTTTTAACTTTTTCAATTCAAAAAGGGGCCTCTCACTCACACACACAAGTTTGGTACGTACCGTTTTATAAAAAAGCACTTAATTGATAACTTTATAAATATAATTCACAAAAAAATGTGGAAATTTAATTAAATAAAAATCAAAACAAAAAATACAATAAATTATTCACGCGTCTCATATGACAGACATCTTGGAAGACGCTGGTTAGGGTCCTGAGAGACTGTTTGAGAAACAGTAGCCAAATATTGCACCTTATTTCGAAAGTATGCGATAAAAAAAATTGAAAATTTAATAGAATTTATTCCCGTTATAATTATCAATTACAATCTACTGAAAAGCCCTTAAATGAAAAAACAGTGTTGCATCCAAAAATAATTGAATTTGAAGATTAAAATTGAACTCTCGCTGACATAGTTACTAGATCACCTATAACTCAACCTTTTTCTCTCTATATGCATGCATATATTTGCTACGTTACACGGATAGCAACATAGTACACTAACCCTCATAATATAATAATGTAAAAAATAAAACTCAAAACCTAAATGTATTCAAACGTTTATTTAAAAATGAGTGTGTGTGTTTTTTTGTTTTTTTTTGACACAAACTTTTGACTATTTTAGACAAATCAGGTTTATACTTGCTACATGCAACTATCAATACATCATCCAGATGAGAAGCAGTAAGCCGATTTCTATATACGATCTTCGCATACTTCATTTTGGAAATGGATAATTTACAAAGATACGTTGATGCGAAAACGTGAGCTACAGGTAACACATTTTTGTACATTTTTCAGACACTCATTTCCAAAATTATGTTTATAAAAGCCCCTGCCTGATAATGAGTGTTTGTGTTTCTGGCCGCAAGTGAAAGGTTGGTGGGTCGCAGTTTGAGTACCCCTGTACTAGACACATCTTTAAAATGATGTCTATATCTTTGGAAATAAGAGGACAATGACAAAATATAAATTTTCTGTGTACAAAAATGGATAAATCATATCCAACCAACATAATAATATTTTGTATTTGTTTTAAATTACCGCTGTATTGCGAACACTGAAAGTTGCGGTCAGACGATTATTTCGTTAAATCCCACAAGTTTTCCCTTTTCACGAATTATCAATGTTTACTACGGCTGGAGTTAACATTTTTGAGCAATTGCTTCATTAGTTCAGGCAGCAGCTAATTTAGTTCCAAGATTTCCTGAAGTGTAGTATCAAATGTATGAATCAACCTACATACTAAGGCATTGGTTTTCGACAGCATAAAGATTTTACTTCTTTAATCTAGAAGCAAAATAATACTGAGAGTCTGATCAGTTACAAAGGAAACTTATTGGAGGTTCAGCTGGTAAGAATTAAAATTATCATACAGGGCTCTGAAAATAGTTTATATCGTGTATCTGTACCCCGTTGAAGTATTGAACATTCAAAAGGTCAAACAGGAGAATTCTAACAAGATTATTTCTTAAATACTATATATGCCTTCAGTTTTATTTGTAGCTCATTTTAAAGTAGTTTTATAGCATGTTCCCTAACGCAAAAAACTGGAGATGAAGTATCTATGCTACCATATAAGCTGCTTAGAATGAGCTCCTTTAGTTGGTTTCATAATGGAAAAAAATACTGTTGAGTACCTAATGATAATAAAAATATTTTTACGCCTCAAATAGGATTGAATAACGTATTTAAAATCTTCATAACACAGTACAAATAACACAAAAATTGTATGTTGAAAAGAGCAACATTAGCAAAAACAACAATTAAACTACTAAGTAGAGCTCTATATTTCCTTTACCGAAAATAATTTGATAAAAGGCAAAATATGCTTATCCGACACGCTAGTAGAATCCGTAATTGAATTTTGACTTCACTCTCTGTACGTAAATTAATAGCGAGTGTGACATTCAGTGGCTTAAATCTAATCCAACGTAGGTATTAGAAACATGTCACAGAACATCCATTTAGTATTAGAACAGAATAGGACTCAAAGTGAATTAATTTTTTTGCATTTCTATGGACCAATCTTCCGAAAACTACGTAGCTAATACTAAAAAGAAAATTGAACTCGAAAATTAAAATCGGAAATTGAAATTTAATTAATTCAAACTCATAGTAGACTTAAAATTTTCACCAACGTAATGCAGATCAAAGCCTAGTACATGAGATCTTGAGCGACTGATGTTGTATTCCTACTTTATATACTGGTCAAAAGTAAATTACCTTCGCAAAGTTCCGCTCTTCTCCAGAAAAGTAAAATCAATGAAATAGTCTCATTTCATTAACTCTATCTGAAGAGATCTTAGAAAAAAAGAATTTATTTCAATATTCTTCGTTCATGTATTTTATGTTTGGCGCATATAAAGGCAAAACTTTCAATTGGTTTTCAACATACCGGTCGACTGTCTGCAAACAACTGCAAACGTTCTGATAAACTCTATGTGCATGTAGATATGCAGATGCCTAAATGTCTTTTCTTTCTAGACTTTTGATATGAAGTTTTAGAAACTCGGTTATGGCACAGACTAAACTTAAAAATGATAACTTTGATAAAATCTATACAACAGAGATTAAATTATATAAAGCTAGATATTACATTTAGCGTTAGTATTATGTAGTTGATTTCTTATTACATGCAAAATCCTTTAGTTTGATTTTGAGTCTAAAACAACGAAACTATAGGACGAAAAATCCTTATACTCAAAAAAGAGGGATCTTAAGACTCATCTTACTTGTCCATACTTCTGAATCATTATTATCGAGAATTTTACCCTCTGATATGGGTAACAGTATTGAGAAAAAGAAGAAGTATTTTTCCCACAGTGGATACGTAGTTACAAGTACTGGTGTTGGGAGGCAAAACCTTAACTCAAGGGGGCTCACAACCTTTAAAACTTCAAAAAATCGATTTTTTGTTTTTGCTATATTCTGATTTTTGGAACATTTCTGAACAATATGCAAAAAACCGCTTAAAAAAATTTGCATTATTTCTCGAGTTATGAGAGTTTATGTAAAGCTCACTCTGTTGCCATAGCCATGTTATTCCAACTTTAATTTCAGTTTTCTCAAATATGTGAATTTTTGGATTGCGCGCACTGTTACTCCCAAACTATGTGTGCTAGACACACAAAATTTTTATCAGATTATTATAAGCTTCTTTACACACTAAAACCAGAAAAGTAAAAAAAAAAAATTGTAAAAAATTTTTTTACACTTGAAAATGTTTTAAAAAATTGCTAAATTTTAAATTTTTTTAAATTTTATATAAATTTTTCAATTTAAACTATATTTTTGTATATTTTTTAGCTTTACATTAAACTTGAGTGTATTATTAATTTAATTTGACCAAAAAATAGTTTCTGTATGCATATTTCTTAATTTTATGATGCGCGAAACATCCAATGATTTTTTTCCCTTTTTAGTAATGTGTACATTTAAAAATAAAATCTAAAAATTATTTATGGCTTTACAAGTTCTATTTTTGTATAAAATATAACTGAAGACTTGTAATTTTGATATAAAACAAAAAAATTATATATATATATTAATATTATTGGAGTTTCAGTAGCTCGAATTTGATCATGTTTAGGGTCATTTCCCAGTAGTCAAAGGTTGTGTGCCCCCTTAAAGCGACCTATCAAAATAATAAAAATACCGCTTTAAAGTGCTCTATGGCCTATGCAAATTGCCATGACAGAAGTGTATAATAATATGAAGCCCGAGTATCAGCTATAAAGCTGTAGTAGTCCAGTCTATGTATAATTAGCAGTTTTGTAATTAACGAGCAATATATTGGATCTGAGAGATTTGCAGAAAGGTGTGATAATTGACATGAGGCTTACGGGCACATCTGTAACTGAAACGTACATGCTGTCGGTGCATCATAAACCACAGTATCAAATTTTTGACGCTGTGCAAAAAATGAACAGCTAAACGCAAAAAGGGAGGTGAGAGAGGGAAAGGCGTAACATGATATAGATTTCGTCGGGAGGTACATAGAGTTGGTATTTATGATCCTGCTGCTATCCAGAAACCACTTATTACTGACTCCAATGTAATGAAACGTAACTGGAGTTCAAATGATTTGCAACGTGTTATATCTCTCCCCGGCAAGAAAAGTGACACAAGTCAAAAAATGGCAATTTTGAGGTTATGTCATTGAAAAATATGCATGAAGTGCCCCATCGTGCACGAAAAGCGACACATCTCTATCTCACAATTTGTCCACCTGAGGGCAGCTGTATCAGTTTTATTGTAATGCTAGTTCAAGCTCTATCAGTGGCGTAGCAAAGGGGGGGCAAGGGGGTCTATCATGCCCCGGGCGCCACTCGCAGAGGGGCGCCAATGTAAGATCCATATATTATATTACTATATGTTTTCGAGGTGGATGCCAATATAAGGTCTATATATTATATTACTATATGTTTTCTGGGAGGGCGCCAATATAAGGAATATATATTATATTACTATATTATTTTGTGGGGGGGGCGCCAATATAAGGTCTATATATTATATTACTATATGTTTTTAGGGGAGGGCACCAACATAAGGTCTATATATTATGTTACTATATGCTTTTCGGGGGGAGTGCCAATATAAGGTCAATATATTATGTTATATGTTTATAGAGGGCGCCAATATAGGGTCTATATATTATATTACTATATATTTTTCGGGGGGGCGCCACAAAGGTATCGTGCCCCGGGCGTCAGTTATGCTCGCTACGCCACTGAGCTCTATAGTACTTTTTAAGTTGATTTTTCTCAAATGCTGCATTTTTTAGTTGTGTCAATTATCTTGCCGGGGTGCGATATGGTCTGATAAATAGAGCTTCAAATTGTTTCCGGCCACTGGTAGAGTATACGTTTGACGAATACCGTCCGACTGCTTCGTACCCACTGTCGAACATTATGTTTAAACGTTTAACGTCTATTATATGTTTTCTTGATTCATGCATATTTTTCTTCTCTCCCGATAAATATCCAGTGCTCATAATGGGTTTTTCCGTATAGAACGTTTACCTTTTGAGCAAAATTTTTCCCGGTAACTCTCATATTTAAAATTATTTCCCTCTTTTTTTTTCACGTACGAGTGTTTAGAATATATTCTCCCTCTCCTCTCCGTAATCTTTCCAGTAAAATTTCTCAAATAAAAGGGGGAAGAAGTCTTGTAAAGATTAAGGCTGCTATGTACTAACCCCATTGGATTTGCTCACCTCAATGTTAACCTATGGAGAAAATTTGTCCGTGAATTGCCGACTTGGATTCAAAGATTTTTTTTTTAAATTGTACTCCGTCATAGAGAAAGAAATTTTATATTTGTGTACATTTTTCGTTTTTTTTTTAAAAATGCAATTAATATTTTAAAATTTAAATTATTCGGGGGAAAATCTGGTATAGTGTGTTTTAAACGCTCATAAATTCCTTCGGTGGACGAAATTTATAAAATGAATCCTGTAGCGCTTTGCAGAAAAGTTCAGGCTATCTGACAATACCAATTTTATTTGATTATCAGCATTTATGTACCTGTAAATAGTTGGAAAAAATATATTTCAAATAAAAAATTTGGGGGCAGCGCTTAACCCCCCCCCTATAGAGAGAGAGCCATTACAATCCCTCAAAATGTCAATCCTAAGGGGGGTGGAATTCTCGAACTGTCAACTGGACTCCTCCAACCACAAGAGTCTGCAAGAAGAGGAAAAAGGAAATACGATTTTTTTTTCTTAGTACATAGCAACCTTAAGTGTCAGGTGGAGCAACTAGAGGTTCCTTGTTTTCAGAATGGATTGTTATAATTATCAGTATCAGGGGTCCCAGAGTTGAATCAGCCAAGTCTCTTGACAAAGCAACTTCGGCTTTAGAAAAAATTTTCAAGTAGAAAGTCACAGTGTAGAAAATTTCATAGACCTGAAGAGAAGTCATAAGAAATGAGCTCCTGGTGTACGGACACTTCTAATAGAATCTGCGGGGAAAAAGTTACACTTTTACGGCATTGGTTATACGACTTTTACGGCAAGAGTTTCTCTATATATTTATGCATGTTTCTCTGTCTCCCACTCTCTCTCTCTCTCTCTCTCTCTCTCTCTCTCTCTCTCTCTCTCTCTCTCTCTCTCTCTCTCTATCCATATATATGTACGTCTATATGTGTGTATATATATATGTATATATATATATACACATATGTGTGTATATATGTATATATAAATATATATATATATATGTGTGTGTGTGTATATATAGATAATGTTGCCAATGAAGAAAAAAACTTTAAATTTTCACTTTATGATAAATTGAGAAACATCTTTATCGGATAGTTCAGAGAAGCTCGTTCTAATAGGTGGATCAGTTTGGAAATAAAAACTTTAGAAATTTCTACTCGACTGAATTTTAATGAATGCATAGTAACATTGTCACCGTGCTGAGCAAACAAACACTCATTTAATGATATTTTTATCGAACGATATCGACGATAACAGTAGGGTAATTGCAGTACGTGTGCCTTCTTTCACTGACACATTAAATGGACCAAAATCTCCCACAAAAAAAAACATTTTCCTTTGTCACTATATGCAAGAAACGACTGCAAAGCCTCTTACTAATCGAAGCTACTCTGGTATTTAAAACAGATAAAAAGTAAGCAAGGTGAACTGACAGATTTCTTTCAAAACGTGAAGTAAATATTTATTAATAAACACAAGGTTTTAAATTCTTTTAGCTTCAATTCTGTAATAAATAAGGACTGTTTTTACTTCTTTTTAATTTCGTTCAACAATCCACAAATTTTGGGACACTTCTTGTACATTTTTCCCCATTTACCTTGATTTTACCCTTAAAAGTGTCATGCGATATTTTTGGCTAGTCCAGTAAAAAAAATAAAATCAGAGTTTCACAGTATAAACAATGTACGAATAATTAATATTCGATTTTAAAATTAATCAAATTATCAGATTTTTTATGAAAATGCCTTGTTAGCACATTAATAGAAATTTCAAACCTCTGCGTAAACAAAAAAAATGTCCATCCAGAAGCCCTTTACGATGAACTTTAAATTGTAAAAACTATTTTTGAAAAGTAACGGATTATATGACGATTTAAAACTACCGCGAATGGTAATCTTAAGTTTGGTTTACAAATATATACATTAATCTGAAAATTAATTATCTGAGCTAACCACAGACGCATCTTTTTGATGCACACATTCTCTTATCTCAAAAATACAGCAAAGCTTCTAATACTAAAAAATCTTCTAAGAAGAATCTATATTTTTTAAATTAAAAAGCCCACACATACAGGTTCAGTTTGCGAATAAAAAAAATTATTCCGTTTGATATGACTACCTTTCAACAATCTAATTGAAAGAAATATTAATATTTTCTCTAACCTATTAAGGGGGAGATCACTTTAAAACCTTCCAAAAACTCAATTTTTTATTTTGATTTAGCTTTAAAGAATGGAATGTAAGGAATTTAATAAAAAATTAAGTCGATGCTGCAATTAGAACTGATTTTATGGCCAAATATATAAAGCTAATAGTAAAGTAATGTATAGAAACTTTAAATGACTTTTTCTAAAAACTTATTTTCAAACTTGTGCGCACTATTTCTTCAAAACTAATAGTCATAAATTCCTAAAATTTTGTATACATGTATATCTAGTATGTTTATACAATTTTCACCTAAATTTAGGTAACTATATGTTACTAATTTTTTTGAAGCAATTATTTGTGAAAAAAATCTATGATTTTTTTATACATTACAATACATTTGCCTGAAAAAAATATTTTTATGTGAAATATGATAATTATTTTAGGTGTAGATAAAAGTACAACCTATGGATAGAATACATACAAATAATATATATCTTTTATAGTTTTTTAAAATTTCTGCGCGCAATACATTCATTATTCAGAAAATAATTTTTTTACATAAAATAATTTCTAATAATCTCCCAAATATTCAGCTTTTGTTTATTAATAGATACAGCTTTGTACAATTCATCCTAAAATATTGGTTTAAATTAATTACAAAGTAACTGTTTGACAATACATTAAGCTTGGTAGTAAAATCAATGCATTTTTTGTTGGTGCAAAGGTGATCTCCCCTCCCTTAAAAGCATAAAAAATCCTTAATTTCAAAGATTGGTAAATATTTCAGAATTCATAATTTATAAATGACTACTGAATAATTTGTCGGAAGAGGAGTTAAATTATAGTAGATTTCTTGAAGCAGTTTCAGCACTTTGATGTCATTAATTTTTCTTCTTTACTACAACCTTTAATCATTTTATGTCTGACTAACATAAATATACGTTATGTTTTATCACAAAATCAGTAAATATCGTTTAAACATTGAAAAGCTCAAAATTTCAATATCTAACACAAACCTTCAAATGAAAAAAAAGACAATGTAAGGACTGATGCCAGGTTCAGGCCTGATCAATAAATTGTAAGAAAGAATCCTTTCACAAGGTAAACAAAACTATTCATTCGAAAATAATTACAGTGAAACCTCGACCTTACGTTTCCCGTATTTAACGTTTTCTCGCTACGTGCGTCATTTTTCTTCTCTCTCCGATAAATATCCAATACTAATAATGGGTTTCGTTCCAAGGTTTCTCTAACTCAACGTTTTCCCGCAACAGACGTTTTCCTTTTCAGATACTGAGCAAAATTTCCTTTGTCTTTCGAGATTAGTTCGTATATTTTTTCACTCACACACAGTTGTTTTGAACATTACCCCCCCCCCTTCTTCCCTTCCTGTGATCTTTCTGGCAAAATTTCTAAAAAAGAGAAGGGGGGAGGTTTCGAGAGTGCAATGTCGTAATTATCAGTACCAAGGCTCCAGAGTTTAATTAGCCAAGTCTATTGGTAGAGCAACTTCGGCTCTGCAGAAAATTTTTAAGCAGAAAGTCACATTGTAGATTAACTCAGAGACATTGGGCATTTATTAACATATCATAATAGTAAATTTACTTATTTTCAGAAATTACTTTTTACATTTTTATGAGAATAGTGAGAATGAAAAATTTGTTTGCTATCAAGCAAAAGAAAGAAGCTTTGAAAAAAATTGTGGCATAAAATCGAGTTAAATAAGGACAGGTCTCAAAATTTTATTTCATTAGGTTTAGTTCATCACTAGGACAGTCGATCGGCCAAACCACCACAATCTAGAACAGTGTTGCGCAAACTGTGGATCGATAAGAAAATTAGAGGGGTCGCGAATAGTCTGAAGTAAATTTATATGCTATTGAATTATTTAATTAAAAAATATGCTTTAATTTTTCTATTTATTACATATTTTTAATATTTTGATTTGTATTTTTTTATATGTTAAAAATATGTGTTATAATATTGTTAAATAAGGTTAAAATTTTCCTAGGGGTCATGTGATTTTTTTTTATTTAAAAAAAGTGGGTCGCGGTCGACAAAAGTTTGAGCACCACTCACCACTGATCTAGAACATCCTATCAGAGTCCCTCACCTTCTAACTTCTATATCAGGGGTGGGCATTAAGTCGATCGCGATCGACCGGTGGACCACCAAGACATTTTGGGGTGACCGCCTTTACTAAGACCCGCATACTAAAAGAAACATATTTATGGAGACTAAGTATGCAGACTAAGTCTTCTACTAACTATAACTACGAGAACTAACTTTAGATAAAAAAAAATTTAAATGTATTTTGAATTGTTTGATAATAAATGCATCATTTGATATTATTATATTTGTGGCTATCATTATTATGTTTGTATCTTGCTTTTTGCTTTAAACGTGGTTTTAAAAGAGTAAGTTTTTTTTTATTGTAGTTATGTAGGTAATTACATAGTCCATATTTATTATTAAGTTATAATAAATATTGTAGACCATTTTTTTTAGCTCACTACACCTACGCCACTGGGTGGACCGCGACACCTTGAAAAAATTAGAAGTAGCCGTACCCTGGAAAAGTCTGCTCACCCCTGTTCTATATCCACTACAGAAGGCATTCAGAATCACATACTAATGTTCCGAAGCTCCTCTTAGACATTTGAATGTCCCTAGAACACACAGTCGACAACTGAAATCACGTGGATAAACAATTTTCTCATCACTGAATACACACATCAAACTGTATGCATTCAGTGATGAGTAAACAGTCCTTCTAGTAGAACTGCAGTAAAGATGTCATTTTCATGTTAGACATTAAATGCCATTTTTTTACGAGGAATACATAGCTTAAGGCTGCTGTGTACTAACCCTGTTGAACGCGCTTACCTCAGTGTTTACCTATGGAGAAAATTCATCTACTATTTACAGCATATTGATAATTCAATAAAAAAAGGTATTTTCAGATAGCCTGAACATATCTGCACCTTGCAAAAGGATTCATACTATAAATTTCGTCCACCAAAGGAATTTATGAGCGTTTAAGGGGACAAGGGACCTTCAACCTGGTTTTTTTTAAATTTTCAATATTTTGCTCAATATACCACATGAGTATAACTAATGTTCTTTTTTACTACATTGAAGTCACTTAGAATTCACATATAAGTATTTCGCGGAAGAATAAGATTTGTTTTTCAAAAAATTCTTCAAAAATGCTAAAATTTTTCAAAATTTTCCATGCTCCCTAATTTATTTCTAATTTCTTCCAAATTTCTCAGGATTATTAACGGATGCGTTTGTCATAAAACTGGGCATCGTTTTTTGAAAACACGTGTATTTTTCAAATTTATAGATCACGAAATGAAATAAAAACATGAAAAAATACCAGAAAGAATAATACAAAAAATTAATCTTTTAAATTCACTCAAAAAAAATTCAATGCACAATTATGTTTTTATGTATATAGTAAACTTAAATTCCAAAAATTAAGGTTTTTAAATCTTATGGAATACGCATGGAGCATTTTGAAAAATGTTCGAATTTTTGAAAAAAAATTTGAAAAATAGGTAAAATTTTACCAAAAAATCTTTCATTTTGAATTCTAGGGGTGCTCAATGTAGTAAAAAAGAATATTAATTATTCTCATTCTGTATGTAGAGTAAAAAATTGAAAATTTCTAAATTCGATTTTGAAGGTCCGTTGTTCCCTTAAAACACACTATATCAGATTTTTCAAAGAATAATTTAAATTTTAAAATATTTGCATTTTTAAAATAACTGAAAATGCCCCAAAGTGTAAAATTTCTTTCTCTATTACGGTGTACAATTAAAAAAAATCTTTAAATCCAAGTCGGCAATCCTTGGACACATTTTCTTCATAGGTTTACATTGAGATGAACAAATCAATAGGGTTATAGTACACAGCAGCCTTAAATAGATAACACTTAAAAAATAGTTTGGAATAACGATTGAAGAAGCTTATAAATTCATCAGGAGAATCTATAGTTAAGCGATATATATATATATGTATGTATATATTATCCTCTGAGCTCTTAAATGGGTTCGTGCTTTGACTTGTAAGATTTTTGCGAGTGGCTTGTAAAAGATAGTCCTTCAGTCGGGTCATTTTCATGCATAATTACCTATCAAAATAGATAAGTACATTCCGGAAAGGTGGGAAACTGCACCTGGATGGAAGACGTGCTGAACAATTTATAAAGCAAACTACCGAGCTTTCATGGCCGATCGAACCTGTAACACCGTGGAGTTGTCACGAACTGTGACATAACTTAAATGCAAAATAAAAAAATAATCATCAGGAGTCGGAGAATTAAGTTCTTTTTTCCTCATATTTAAATAATATTTCCACACACATTTTTTGAGCTAGTTTTCGTAAGAAACATTTAAAAAACTGTATTAAATGTTCACATTTAACCTTTTCCTTACGGGGTGGGATAGCATGTATCCCAAGAATACGGGCCCAAAAAGGAATATATATGTAATATAAAAATAATTTTTATATTAATTATCTGACTTGTCTATATTCCTATAAAACATAATTTATTCCATTTCTAATGATGATATATTAACTCTTAAAGTTTGCAGTAGTTAATCCCTTCGTTCCCCTATAGACAGAGAAATATCCTGATAGACTTAGAACAGCCTCTGTCTAGTGAGACTGAACCGATAAGAATCATCGGACACGCCCTAGTCCATGACGTAGCATAGCGTCATAGGGATTATTGCTTACACCAAGTCTTCTGTATGTTCCCGATATAAAATGTGAACACGGCTAAAAGCCGCACTCTTCCTGATAATGTTTGAACATAGAATGTATCACAAAGTCTAGCTCCCTTCCTATGGGGGAACTACGTATAAAACGACAAATAAATCTGTGTTAATTCAGTCGCCTGTTTACTGCGTCCCAAGAATTCCTTTACAGGTGTTCCAGTATCAGCTGTTCCAACGATGCCTATTGCTATGATATTATATATATATATATATATATATATATATATATATATATATATATATATATATATATATATATATATGTATATGTATATATATATATGTATATGTGTATATATATATATATATATGTATGTATATAATATATATATATACACACGCACGTATATATATAACCCCCTTAATGGCCGTTCTTACAAACGGGGGATGGAATTTCCCGTTCTAAGGAGAGAATCGGAAAAATGGGCCCCGTAAGCTAAAGGTTAACATTTCCTTTGTAACAGTAATTCCATGACAAAAAATAATTTACTTGATACTTTAAATAAATTAGCTTTTCGATTTTATTTTCAAATTGGAACACATTAAATTAATCATTTTAAATATCCTAATGTCTAAAAATCTAGACTTCGTGTTTTCGTGTAGATAATTTTAATTAATCCGCGTAAAAAGTTACTTAAAAACTGAAAGTTTAAAGCAAAACCTGAAAAGATACTATTTCAGTCGGAGTTATTAACAAATGCATCCATTATTTTACCAAAACTATTTTTGAATCACGCATTTCATTTTTTTAATTCCGTTCTTCTCAAAAGTAATTTCAAGAAAAGGAAAATGAACTCTTAATGTTTTTTTATAATGTAAATATTTAGCTTTTCAGTTTAAACTTTGTGGAATCCGAGTGTGAAATTAATTTATCACTTTCATATTACAAAGTTTAACCGCCTAGAATAGTTTTGAAATAAAATATTTTTATCCATCAGAACTTATTATAAATATCATGAGAATTAACACTTAAAAAAGATATTATTTTGAATTTCTTTCGAGATGTACCCATCGCGTTTAAAAATATATCTGTATCGCATACTTGACATTTCTAGGAGCAACTTCTCAATAAAAAAAAACTGCTGTACTTGCAGTTTTATTTTATAAATGTTTGGCTTTCAAATTTTAATTTCACAATCTGCCCATAATTTTTTTCTGTCCCTAGAATTTTGTAATGCCTTAAGTCTAGAATTTTCATTTTCTATTTATCAACAGCGAAACTTTCAAAATTATGAAAAAATACAACAAAAACTAAAATCTCAAACGCGATTGATTTGTACTTTTTTAGAGCTGTATCCATAATAAAAAAGTAAGCTATCTGTAACGCTACCTTTAAATGTGAATAATATTAAAAACTTACTGCCTTCTAAAAACACAATTTTTTAATGGCACAAATATTTTGTTTTTCACTGGGGGCCATTATCACCCTCATTTACGTAAATTATAAAGTAGCTTTTACTGCATTCGGGTAAGGAGGAGGACTGTCAACACCCAAGAGGTCGATCGACCTAAAGCATGCAATAGCCTCCATAATAAGTAGAGTAACGATTATATTAGTTCTCAAAATTCAAGGATTCAACGTTATCTCTCGAACTAAAGAGATCTGAAGAGTCTTGATTTTTCTATCAGAAGATTCAATACTACTGTCGTTTTTCCAACATTGGAATAGATTTTTAACGTAGTATTACGTTCCTCAATAACGTTCCTTCGTAGAGAAAAAAATTGTCCTGCGTCGCGAGTTATAATTTTGGCAGCGCGCCAAACCCAGTAGCAGTAAACAGTTAAACAGAAAAGTACCAAAATGCGTTTTTAAAAAAAGGGTAAGATAACGATAAGTAATCCTACGTTAATAACCCGCGGTAGTTTCGTTAGAAGAGACTACCTGAAATATTTTTTTAACCGCAAATACGAGTGATTATTCTATGGGGTCTCATTTTCGGGAATCCTTTCCTGATATAAACTGGAAATAATACGCAAACTAAACTTTAAAAGAGGCTTTCGCCACGGGCTTGTTTATTAATCCTTTGTAAGTTACAGCGATTTTTATTTCGTGTACGAAATATTTGACATCGTACATACAGCGCCCAATAAAATTAATGAAACAATTTTGTATCAAGGCATCGACAGAATCGCAGTGGGAGACATTTATACCCTACGTCCAAAATCTATAAAAGAGATATTTCCTCCCCCTATACATAATTGACGTTTAACCGTGTATAGATAGATGTTCTGTTACGGATCCATTTCATAAGGGCAATATGTTTACTTAGAGGGGGATATTTTTTAACTGAAAAGAGATATGCTTATTTGTCTGAAACTTCATACCTCTGACTCGTTTCTCAAAAAATCAGCACTTCGAGTAACAGAAAAAGCAGACTTTTTTTAATCACTGGATTTTACTTACAAACCAACCCATCGTTGTGTCAAAGCTATCAAACCCCAAATTCAAGATTAGGATAAACATCGGGAATAGGACAATTCTACTTTTGAAAAATAGATGAAACAAGTAATATATTAAAAAAAAATTTAAAGTCAATTCCTACTTAGGTCAACAAAGAGAAATTTGAGTGTGAACTAATAGTAGGAATTGAAAAAAAGGATTGCCTGCCAGAACCTTGCCTACTGTGCGAGATTAGGAGGGGGGGGGGAAAGAGAGAGAAAAAGTTTGTCAGGTTGGGGATTCGATCTCGCAACCTACAGGACGGGAGAAGCCCGCGATACCGCAGTGCTACCGTTTACACAGTAACAAGAGGGAAATTACTATTCAAGAGCAAGAGACGCTCTAGGTCTAAAACTAAAATTGATTAATTAAATTTAATTAATGAATTAATATTTGAAAAAACTGTATTAACATCAAGTGTCATCCACTACAAGTTTAAAAAAATGTATTTGAACTTGAGTGGATGAATAAAAAGTACTTTTATTAATGATTGAAAATTTGAACAAGATATATATGGTCTAAAACTAAAATTGATTAATTAAATTTAATTAATGAATTAATATTTGAAAAAACTGTATTAACATCAAGTGTCATCCACTACAAGTTTAAAAAAATGTATTTGAACTTGAGTGGATGAATAAAAAGTACTTTTATTAACGATTGAAAATTTGAACAAGATATATATATATATAGAGAGTGTGAACTAATAGTAGGAATTGAAAAAGTTACGTGATGCCTGATCAAAGGTCATACGTAGAGATAAATCAAAATTTCCATCATCCATCTGAAAATGGAGACGCAATCGTTCTCGTCAGTGAGCTAAATTGTTCTTCTATCGATATGATATCTGAATAAAAAGAGTTTGAAACATTTTAAGATATTGAAATTTAAAATTAGGAAATACATGAATAAAATTTTCTTTAAAGATACCAACACCTAACAAGTTAGTTAACATATTCGCAATGACACCTACAATTCTTAAGAAAAGAACTTTTTTGCTTTGATAATGATCTGTATTTTGAGGCACTTAGAGGTTAATGGCTTAATTATTTACAACTTCTGAAATCGACTCTAAATAACTGTTACATAATATAATCGATTTTAAATTACAGTACATAAATCGAATTTTATTGAGAGATTGATAAGTCAGAAAATCAACATAAATATATCTTTCCCATAATTATGAACATATAAAATGAAATGAAAATTTAAAGCAGTTTAATCACTGAAAAGCAAACTCAATTTGCTACGCATGTAAAATATTTTATGTGCCTTTAAGAAATCCTACTCTTCTTATCCTAATGGCTAAATGCACCAGTACTTCTCCTTTCCATTTTTTCCCTCTTTTCTTTATTTTATTTTATGGAGGAGGTGGAGAGAGAGAATTATCATGGAATTTCCTCCAACACTTATCGGGATTTTAAGCTATCAGTAACGTAGATAGAGGATTAGAATGGAATTACTGGAAGCACTTGTCGGGCTATCAATAACCCCGCGCTTGAAATCTTCATCCTATCTTAGGGCATCAAGTCATCTACGACTATCTACATGTTCATCATAAATACGATTATCTGACGAATAAAATTCATCCTCGCATAAATATTTTTGGCATAATGTAAAATCCAATATGCGGCAGTTCCCTGCTATACTCTCCTGGCATCAAATGAAGAATTTCTAATAATTAATTAAATATACTTCCGAAATGACCTTTTTCTTTTCTTCTGTTAGATTAATTTCTCTCTCTGAGTGTCATAGAAGGAAACATTAGAATTATAATCGCTTCCGACGATACTTGCTTTAAGTTGCAAAAAGTAAACAGCCTATGTCTGGTAAACACACTTCAAGTTTTCCTTTGAAAGTAATTCAAATAAATTTTAATATTTTGTGATTAATTCACATATATTTTGATTATATGAAACTAAGTACAATATATATTCAATTTTCTTTAAAATAATTTATAAACTATTTGAATAGTTTGCTTTTCTGCAAATTTTACTTTACAAAGTTTCAAGTTTATTCTGATTACAAATAATTTCTCTGTTTTCACCATCCTTCATATGAAACAAGGCGTTAACTAATATTTAAAATGCTTTAACCAAATATTAAACAAACAATTGAATTTCTTAAATTATCCACAATTAATTAATTCTTACAGCTATCTCAGGATTCGTAAAGCTCAGGAGAGAATATCAACAATTTTTTTTTAAATATTCAGTTCAATCGCTAGAGGATTACTGCCCATTTTTTAACAGAACTCAGTTTTAAGTCTCTGGTAGTCATCAAATTTTCCACGAGAACAAACCAAAATTCAACTAATCCAATAAAGAATCTATTAAGTAACTAGAAAAATAAGCTTAACCTCAACATCCTGATTTGTGACTTTTCAAAATTGTTCCATATTTTAATTTTTTACCGATTCCTTAAATCATTCCCACATATATTTCGATTTTAAAAGCAATGATGCAAATATTGCAGTCGCAGTGCTCTATCCCATACATGCGGTTGGGAAAAAACAATATGTTTATATAACAATATGGTTATATAAACTTACGTAACTGCTTATCTCTAAGTAACTATTTCTTAGTACGTTCTTCAAGAAACAAGATATAGTCGAGGCTTCTGTTGATTTAAAAATAAAGAATCAAAAGAGTAAGTCAAATTATCATCAGCTTTAGCATCTTTTTTCTTAGGCTGTTTGTGTGCTGAAGGGAGAAGACAAAGGGAGAGTATCTACATTAAAGTTGTCGTTTCGGGGAAAGCAACAACTCAATGTAACATCCCGATCCTTATTTATTCAAAGTATTTATATCTTGGGGTGTATATGTTTTCATGGTTTACAGTCTTCATAGTTTATTCAAAATAACATCCTACTCATTAGTGACCTGATACCAATGCTTCTGAAGTGAAAATATTTTCCTTAAGTTTTGCTAACATGATTCTAATTTAAACTCTACATCTGTTTCTTATCTGTACTGTTTATTTTCCAAGAACGCGGACGGTTCATTCTTTTTTCAGATTGGTTGACAGTGCAACGGTCATCTTTAGCTATACAAGAGCTAATTACTCGTAGACCTCAGCCGACACGTCCTTAAATAAGTAATAAAAGATAATAATTTAATACTATTTGGACTGTTTTTCTAAGACTAGTACTAAAGTCATGTTAACCTGAAGTTTCTCCTCTCTTAAAACAAGTGTTGTCTTTCTGCATTAGATAGGTACACCATAATCTACCCGTTTTCTACAACTTCAGTTCAATTTGATGTCTAATGCAGCGGTGCGAAAACTGTGTGATCGTGACCCTCTTTCTTTAAATTAAAAAAAAAAAAACTCAACCCCCCCCCCCTCAATGAAATTTTTTTTGGTAGTAACAAACATTTTTTTAAATTAGGAAAATGTTAACAAAAAAAACTAGGAAAAAGAAATAAGAAAATTTTGGAAAAATCAATTAACTGTAGATTTTTGGTACATACTGACTTTTCAAAATAAAAAATATCTTGCCTACCTTCAGCATTTGTTTTTGGCAAATCTCATGTGACTAAAACTTCATACTCAAATATTAATATTTATTTGTATTTCATTTAGGTAAAAATTAACAAACATTAAAATTAAATAGGAACCAAATTTGGAAATCATTAGCATATTTATAGCACATTTTAAATTAAATAATGCAATACGATATAAAATTACTTAAAACTATCCTTGTCTCCTCCAGTTATTTTCGCGAACCCCTACCAGTCGCGACGCACAGTTTGCGCACCACTTGTCTAATGAGACAGAAAAGTAAAGGTGTTCTCCGCGAATAGTGAGTATTAGCACAAAATATGAATTGTAACAATAATAGAGATTGAAATATTCATTCTTGGCTTAAAAAAAAGTAATTTTTTTAAAAATATACCTAAAATTTCTGGTTGTATCTCAGACTTAAGAACGAGTAACGTCGTGTGTATGATGTATAAATGATAAGCTCTAATGTCTCGCTTCCTCAGCGAAAAATAAAAATAATGAATTTTTCAAAACATATTACTCTAATAATTATCGAGTTGGTTTTGGTTTTTTCTTACAATAGGGTCACTTTTTACAACACGAAGGCTAACTCGAGTTCAGAGAAAGCATCCGGTCTTACTGGTTCTAAAATATACCTAAAATTTCTGGTTGTATCTCAGACTTAAGAACAAGTAACGTTGTGTGTATGATGTATAAATGATAAGATCTAATGTCTCGCTTCCTCAGCGAAAAATAAAAATAATAAATTTTTCAAAACATATTACTCTAATAATTATCGAGTTGGTTTTGGTTTTTTCTTACAATAGGGTCACTTTTTACAACACGAAGGTTAACTCGAGTTCAGAGAAAGCATCCGGTCTTACTGGTTCTAAAATATACCTAAAATTTCTGGTTGTATCTCAGACTTAAGAACAAGTAACGTTGTGTGTATGATGTATAAATGATAAGATCTAATGTCTCGCTTCCTCAGCGAAAAATAAAAATATTAAATTTTTCAAAACATATTACTCTAATAATTATCGAGTTGGTTTTGGTTTTTTCTTACAATAGGGTCACTTTTTACAACACGAAGGCTAACTCGAGTTCAGAGAAAGCATCCGGTCGTACTGATTCTGAACGATGTTGAAAATTCCTGTTGTTTTCTTGCAATAAACTTAACACAAAAGAATAGAATGTTGGGAAAGGAATAAAGAAAGAAATTTCAGACGTCGTGCGAATTAGATCAGTTTGATGGGATGTTAAAATTACGACATTACTCCACTTCATAGCAAGAGGAGTAATAGCTGGAAAAACTCGAATAGCTGGAAAGAAGTGTTGAAATATTACTCGAATGAAATACAGTGGAATCTCGATCGATCGTTCCCCGAACGATCGTTTTCCCGTATGTATCGTTTATTTCACCCAGTCCCGAATAAATTCCATAGAAAACAAGCAAAAATGACCGCATGGATCGTTCCTCGATCCATCGTTTTCCCGCAATATTCGTTCAGAATATCGCAGCTTTACATTAATTTATCGGATCGATCGCTTTTTTATAATAACTGAACCTGAAATATAAATGTCTGGATTGAGCTAGAATGACGCTCTAATTAAACAATGAGCAGAACATTTGAGATGCACGGTCTCGTATTTTTGTTTTCTCTTGTTTAGCCTGGTTCCGCTTTATTGTACCACTCCCATTATTTGTTCGTCGTTGGTGTTCCTTAATTCTTTAGCTCCTTGAGTACCCCTATTTTCGGCAACTCATTCCAAATTCACCGACTATTCAACATTTCTGTTCTTATCAGCAATGGCTCACAGTCAGCTTTTGTGTTGGCCTTGGGATGGAGGCGCCCTGGTGTTTGGTCTAGTGTGTGAGAAGTTTGTGATTATTGCAGTTCTACACTGACCAATGAGTGTTTCACCCGGAAGCAGAACTTCCTGGTGGTCTTATGTCGGACCCCATCCGGTGCAATGGAATGGTTCTAGTTACAAACGATTCACGGCTGCCGCTTCTTTATACTCTCACACAATAACCGATACCGAAAAGAATTTGCAACACAAAAAAATATTGTTTACTTGTGGAGAGAAAACCGCCAAAAAACAAACGACGATTAAGTACTTTTATTTGAATCAAAATTCCTGTGTATCTACGTGTATTTCTTTTTTTATTATTATCATCTTGAATTTCAGTACAACTTCGTAATTTTATCTTCAGTTGCACTACGGATATGTATGCATTTATGTATGTGAGTAAATATATTTTAGGGATATCAAACTTTAAGGTATGTTAATACTTTTTTGTATGTTGCAAATTGAAATTATATAGTACATTATATTTGTTTTTGGAGTACTGGTAGCGCCACCTGGTTGCTTCGCGGTTCGCGCGAAATGTGTGTATAGTCAGTTGGTGTTGGACTCTTGAAACGAATAAATGCCTGACGCTTGAAATCTTGGTGATTAATATTTCTTGAATCTTGGATTAAATTTCTTCTTGGTGAAATTCTACATTGTATGTTCCCGCATCTATCGTTTTCCCGCATCCATCGTTTAGTTCAGTCGGTCCCTTCGAAAACGATAGATCGAGATTCCACTGTAATTGAAATTTTACGAGGAGTACAGGTCCATAAATTTTATGAGCGCGTAAGTCTTATAAGTTTATATTTAGCGTAAGGATGCAACATACTAAACTTCCTTCAACTTGTATCTCTTGCTATAAAGTGGATAAATGTCGTAATTTTAACATCCCATCAAACTGATCTTATTCGGACGACGTCTGAAATTCCTTTCTTTATTCCTTATTCTTTTGTGTTAAGTTTATTGCAAGAAAACAACATGAATTTTGACCATCATTCAGAATCAGTACGACCGGATGCTTTTGCTGAATACATAGGTAGCTAAAATGTGCTCAAGATGTGATATCCAATCGAATTTATATAAAATGGAATTTTGAAAACAAATAATCATTACTTGAAAATAAATGCAAAAGTATTTCAAATAGTTCCATATAATAGTTGCCAATATATAGTTTGAAATTCGTCACATTTTTTTCACCATGCAGTATATCACCATGCAGTATAATTTGTTAATATATCAAGGAATCCGACACGTCGATCGGAGAAAAAATTTAATAGAGTGCAGTAAGGAATTTAGACGATCATTTTGTCTGTACTACAGAAAATGGATTACTGTAGCGGTGTTTACAATTAATAATGAATGACAATCAAGTGTCTCATTAAATTAAACTAGCCGGGTAGTATTTAGCAAGGGCCATAATATAACCTTAAACTATTCTCTGGAACTATTTCTAACATTAACAGATAGTTAAAATGTTCAAAGAAATTATCAACCTTTTATTGTTCAATCATATTTAAATTAAAAGTACTAGAGTGCGTTTTGTTAAATATTTGTTCATGCTTTTTTCAAAGTTTTTCAAAATCGTTTCTGCTATGTACAGTCAGAGTAAACATATAGCTGGATATATACAGTTACAGAAGTAGAAAAAAACCTTTAAGTCTAGAAGTTATTTTCATTTGTTTTGACACATCTCCTCATCACACAATTCATCTAAAAGCAAACCATAAAAGAATACCTATACAATGTAGAAAAATACTTAAAAATAAGAGGATATATATTTCTTCCCAGGGCGACACGCCTTTGTTCATATAACATACACTGCGAGTTTCGTTAACTACTCCATTAAGGTGACACCTAATAGCACATACAGATTGGTACAGAGTTCTCTGCATCTGCCAGTGATTTATGTCTCTCTGTACTCTCTACTATGCACTGGATCGCCTCCTCTGGCGGTCCATCAAAGAAAGAGAGGGGGGTCAGCGGGTCAAATGATGTCGAGCGGGGTCGGGGGAGACACCACATCAAGACACCCGCAAGAAATCTTGCGGGCTGGAATGGGGGTGGTTCTAAATACCGTGTCTAATGTTACCGTGACTAATGTGATGACAGGAGTCGGGGAGAGAACTCTGTACCAATGTGTATGCACCATAATAGGTGAAGCAAAGTTGCTTCTTTTTAGTGGGTGGCATAGAATACCAGTGGGATTCAATACCAGACCCACTTGGGGTAAGCTTGTGACGCCAACCACAATACAATATATGACGAGATATACGCTAACATAAATATAGGTCAGATTTTTTCTTAGAACTTATATTTTGTAATTCAATATCAAATATTAACATTTCTTAGCACTGAACTAAATTTTCCTATTTTTCTCCTTGTCACTCTTTGACGTAAACTTTTATCATATAGTGAATTTTATTATTAATTATTTTTTGTTTTCTCTACTAAAGTGTCTGTTAATTCATAATTTCATTGTAAAGTGTTACATACTTCATTAAAAATTTAACATTTCTAGGGTTTATAAAAAGCTCTAGTGTTTCTGTACAAGGAAATAGAAGTTTCTATAGTATAAATATCATTTACTTTTTCATATCAAGGACTTAATCACTGATTTTTTACCACGTTTTTATTAATTCGCTTTCTTGTTTGTCCAGTACAAATCTTGCAATCGATTTTTAACTAACATCCCGACTAGCTAGACATTTGAAACTTTTTGTAATAGCTCAGAACATGATGACAATGCATTCTTTTAATACTTTTAGCCATCTTTAAGCAAAAAAATCCGAAAGGTGGCGCTCCGATCGAATTCAATGCTTGCACTTATACGTAACGGCGTTTGACGATTTTGAAAACAGAAAACATGTGAATTTAGTTTGTTTACAAAAATATTGTGCGAAAAACAGAGAAAAATTATAAAAGTTAGCAGTTTATAAAGTCTGTGGATAGTGGAAACGACTAAAAAGTGATTAAAATTAAATAAAAGAAAGTGAAAAAGAATAATTAAGTGAAGGTTTGTACAATTAAGAGAGAAAAGGAGAGAAAAATAAAAATAAATACAAGGGAAAAATAATTAAATAGGAAAATATTAAAATTGTGATTTGGCGAAATGAGAGGTCTTTCCAGTAAGTTTGGAGCAGTCAAACTCTTCGATGCGCAGTCCATCCAAGGTTCTAACTCGGCTTAATGCGACGTAAGCTTGTCCCTTGGCGAAGAGTTTTTATCCGAGGTACAGAACTGCGTGGTTCACGGTACATCCTTGCATTTTGTGCACAGTGCACGCCGATCATTTTCTTTCAAGTTCATGGGATAACTCATCAAAAAAATTTTAAAAAAGTATTTATTAATACATAGAATTGTCAAGTTTATATGATTCAACAGAAAATTTAAAAACGTGGTATATAAAAAGTTTTTTTTATCTTGTAATTTTTATTTATTTATTTATTTATTTTTCTTTTGTTTTATTACCACGCAGATTTAGGAACATTTTTCATCAAAGTTGAAAAGGGTCATAAGTCTTCATATCGAAACATGGAAAGAGTCTGAAGACTTATGACCCTTTTCAACTTTGATGAAAAATGTTTGTATACTTCAGCAGTTCGTATAAATGCTTCAGTAGTTGTCATAAAATACTTCAGTAAGTACTTCAGTAGTAGTCATAAAATACTT
Source organism: Dolomedes plantarius (assembly GCA_907164885.2). Taxonomy (NCBI): domain Eukaryota; kingdom Metazoa; phylum Arthropoda; class Arachnida; order Araneae; family Dolomedidae; genus Dolomedes; species Dolomedes plantarius. The sequence continues at coordinate 102,261,608 of OU015501.1, forward strand.
CAGTAGTTCGTATAAATGCGCGTATACTTCAGACCAGAGTCTGAAGTATACGCGCAGCTTTACTAGCAAATGATCAAAAATATGACTCGTGTTAGGCCTCGACGTTCAAACTCCGATCCCTTATTTCATATAAATCTAATGCACTCCGTCATAAGACAATAACTGCTATGACTATGTTCAACATTTTCAAAACACTTTAATTTTATGTCTGACTAAGAACTATGAGTATGTCTTAGTTTTCTGTATGAACTTTCATCCCAAAACCCTCTTAAGTAGGAAACACCTTACAGTAAAATTAGTTAAAAATTTTTATTCTCTATACTTTCAACTTTTAAGTTAAAATATGTTAAGGATTCATTATAAGATAAGAGTAAGTTAAAATTTATTCACCTGTAGAAGCGTACCATTGTTCAATTGGTGAGCAATGATATTAATATATTATGCAGAGTTGTCGTTTTCCATGGTGCAACAAAACTAACTTAGATAAAAGTCACCCCTGCAGTAAATGGGGTGATACAACTTTGTCAAAATTGAGGGGAAGTCAAGGGCAAGTGTACTAATAAATGAAGATTTTAGATATTCGTGACAGGAGTAAGACATACTTTATCTAACAAAGTATCGTTTAACTCAGTGCATCATACACTTTGCGGCCAAAGAAGCATTGTCCAGGAAAACATCATTACTTGAATAGCTTATAAAGAGAAAATTAAAAATAATAAGTGAATTTATAGTGTATGTGACGGTGTAAGATATGAATCTTCGCAACAATAGAATTTTCACTAAATGTAAAGCTTGACGATAAAATGCATTAAAACAAGAAATTCTACTTAAAATTTAAGCAGTCATATAGTTCCTTATGGAATATTTACATCCCAATAAGATTTAATAGCTCAAACATATCCATATAAGTTAAACCAAGTAAATATTGATTTAACTTGTGAACTCTGGTAAGAAAATGAAGAGCTTAAAACAACTGTATATTGTCACCAAAGATTAAATCAGTCGTAAATTAAATATATTACTCAGTACAAAATATTCATTTCCAAAATAACCTCTCTGTCACAGCTAAAGATGCCAAAATTCCCTTCACGCATTTTTCTTTTATTTACATTTAAAATATGATATTTTTATACTCGTATATTACGAAGTTCCTTTTTTATAGATACTCATAATTATAAAAGAAACATAAAAAATTCCCGAGTACTTCATTCTTTTGAATGACCAAAAATGTACTTTTGGCCACATAACAATCTCCAGTGAGAAGCATGTTTAAGTGATTCTGGAACATCTTATAAAATAAAAATACATTTAATGTCAATTTATCACGATGTGTGAAACACAGCAGATGACATGAGCTCCTAATGAATACTTCATCACTTTTTAATAAATATACCCATAAAGAAACGTAAAATATTAAATTACTTTATACATCAGAAAGTTTTGTCCTTCGAAATATTTCTCAGATAATTTAAAATACAAGCATTTAAAAACATGAATGATTAACAAAACAACCATCTCAAGGCATAATCATTGAAAGACAACAAAATACGAGAAATGGTCAGACACAAGGCTTAATGTGTTATCGCTACTATTTTGGGAAAGGAAGTTTCTCGGCTTTAAAGGAAATGCTCTGTAGTTAACAGTGGCCTCAAAGCAGTGCTTGGTAAAATGACTCGGTAAAACATAACTCTAATTGCATGAAAATTTGTGAGTTTATACTTAAAAACTATCCGCTTGGGCGCAACAAAATTCCATCTTATGGCTTCAGAAATGGTAATTCATACAGAAATTCTATTAAAGATAGCAATAATTTGTGACACGCACTTTTATAATGGCATGTCGTTATATCATACCACAATTTAATACAATTTCGAAAGTTGTCTAAAAGTAGAAACTGAAAGTGTAGCATAGGAAAGGTAAGTCGAAAACAAATTAAATAATCTTCAAATGAGGTTGATGAACATTGTTTAAAAATAATGCACATAAATTATGTATCTCAATATTGTGGCTAAATTATACCACCCTCATAACAAGTACTTTTAGGTAACTCTTAATTTGTATAATGCATGCCTGGCAGATATTGCTTTCATCCCACAGAAAGACCTCAACAGAATGTATTCTCTCGCCTAGAAAACTTGAACTGTAAGTTATCTCACGCTCGCATTATCTATACTTTAACTCGACCTCAGCAATCTAACATATGAGCTTTTCTGAGATTTTGCGCATTTTTTAAGCAATCTTTACGACACGGGTACGTTATCGTTGACTAACTGAAAAACTAATATAGGCTAAGAATTTCTCGTTCGAAATGCCTTGGACCAAAAGTATTTTGGATTTTGAAGCATTTGCTGACACGTTATTAGATATCCTAGGAATTGGATCGAAGTTCAAACAGGAAATCCATTTATGATTCCTAAACACTTCAGACACGTATCTTGGAGGTAATTTATGCAATAACTTTATAAGGTTGTGCATAGAATAATATTTCGGTGCACTTAATCAACAGAAAGATAAGGGATTCTCGTGGGCGGCTGAGGCATGTAGACGATTTGTGGGTGTACCTTGTAACGTCATCAATCCTGACTCTATATTTATGATAGCGGCAAGCAATCGATTTCTTACTGTAACTCACACACAGGTAATTATTCGTAAAAATATGATATACCATCAATGCAATTGTACTGAGAGGTCACGCGTTAAATTTTTCAACTTCGTAATGTCCTGTCAATGCTCGAAAAATTCGGATTTTTGTGTTTCTGATAAGAAATATTCAACAAGTCCATAGAAAATGTCGATACCCCTCCCTCGTTCAGAATATTCCTACTTACTTTATCATAAGCTGAACATCATCTGATAATCATCCTTTCATAATCAGCTGAACATAAACTGAACAAATCTATTTTAAATTCTCTCGTGTTATTAAAGTATTTAGGTAAGTAGGTTCGGAATTACATAAGGGCATTTAAATCTACATTAGATGGTGGTGCACTGCCGATCGCATTAACTTTTCAATAGCGTTGGATGAAGTGATGGACAAGACTTTTCACATCATGTACCATTTTACAGCGCTTTATATTTTTGGAAACACTACACGTTGCAAATTTTAATCATTATGTGTTTATTTCAATTGTCATTAACGCGTTTCATCAACTAAGAGTCTTTAAACTCTTAAATCCATACAAGAAGTAAATCTTTCTCAAACGCGTATAAACAGATGCAGTATCTCAAATGCATTATTTTTGTCTAAATGAAAAGATGGTTGTCAATAACGAATCAAAAATGTTTTTCAAGATGTATGTCTTAGGTACTAACATCAATCTTGTCTCTCAGTTTCGAGACTTTTCATCTAATATAACAGAACAAGCAAAAGCATTACCGATAGTTAAATTGATATCTTTTTAAGTTAACTATAAAAGAATTCAATAAAAATGTAATAGTTCTTTAGGGAAATACTTAATTGCAAACTCAACTCAAATTTTAACTATATTTCTGCAATGAGCACTACAAAGCGTTGTCCCAAAGGTGAAGCAATGACGTTTTATGTTTCTTAGTAAGTCAAAGACAACGAATAAGGGTGGCTGTGATTCGAAAATAATTGGGATAGTTTTCAAACTATAACTTAACTTTTTCTGTACATCAGTTTACAGTTTGTTAAGGTTTTTTTTTCATAAGAGTACCACCCACTTATTTCCATGTAAACCAGTCCCAATTCTTTTAAAAAATCATGGTTTTCCCTTGACTGATAAAAGTTCCTCTATAACTTTCTATGGTATTTAATATTATAGCCTTCTTAACCATGTGCTAAATCATCTTCTGCGGGTAACGGTTGCCTGAAATGTCCAACTTTAAATACTTTCATGCAGTGCTTTGCAATAAAACGCTTACGCAAATTACAAATTTTCACATATTTATGATTTAATACAAAAAAATCCTGCTTCTTTGTTCTTTCATTTATTTTTTGAATGATACATATTTTTTTAAAGAGGGACGCAATATTGCAGCGGACTTACGGCAACAATCAAACCGATTCGCAAAAACGTGTGGCTTAGTAACTTTTATAGTATTTAATATTTTACCAAGCTGGTAAATGAACTCTGTTTCTAGTATAACAAAAACAATTATTTTCCCTGGTTGATCGTCATTTTATTTTTAAAAAGTTTTTAATCACTTAAGGAAGTAAAAGCAATTTTACTATCATGAACTCACATTTCAACTCAGGTGGTAAAATTTTGCAGAAAAAATTATTGGAAAAGTTCAAAATCCTCCATTAAGACAAAATCAAGCCAAGATTCTGAATAATACGAAAAAACATGAAGTAAGCACACATTATGCTATGTATATTTGATGTCCTTTTGCTTAAAACGTAGCTGTGGGAAAATGCGCCTTCAGCCTTAGCTAACAATACACTTAAGTATAAAGCATGTTTACTTACCAAAGCCCAGTTTTCAGCGCTAGGATTTCTATTTCGAACATTTTCCCGTTTATAAATCTGTTGAGAACTGTTAAGTCTAATAACATATCCACCTAATTAGAGAATAATCTAGTTCCTCATTTAAATACAATTTATAAGAAGTTTTTAAGTCTAGTATTACGCATTTCTAGTTATGTTTGTTTTAATGTTTACGTAAATATAAACCTTAAAAATCTCTTCATTACGTAAGAAATATTCTATATAAAAATGCTATTGTCTGCAAAAATATTCACTCTTTCTTATCAAAATCTTTCAGATATTTGGGAATACAATGAAATATTTTATTAGGCAAAAAAAAATAATAATTCACTATAATTTAGGAGGAAAGCTTTTAAACATAAATTAAAAAACATCGTATATCGGTAAATAGCTCTATTCAACCATCTGAACATATTTTATAAAAAAAAGAGTTATTAACACATGAAAGGGATTAGGACTACATAAGAACATTAAACTAAGATTTATAAATTTTAACTATTGTTAATGCCATATTCAAAATGTTTTCCTTTTAGTGTGATGGGTAATTTTCATATTATTAAGTAATGAGATTTTAAAGAAAATACGTGAGCAGAAAAACAAAAGTAGAATGCAAAAGGTGAATGAAATACTTTCATATTTAATTCCTGGAATGTTTTGGAAGTTGATCTCCTGACTAACAATTTAATCGAAATTATTTTTGCCTATTTCCCCAAATATCTTCAACTTTACGTCTAATGCAGTTCGTCATTATACAAATACTAAAACCATACATTTTGAATCAAAGAAGTTAAAAAAAAACTTAATCTTTATGTACCGCAGTTAGCCACAGCTCAATCACATTACAAGACCAGCTTTTTAAAAGTCAAGTTAAAGTGCGGTTAAACTATCTGTGCTTTCGAGATTGAGAAAAGGAAAGTTTAGTATGTTCATACGTACGTTAAAAATTACTGTATAGAACATAATGAATCGTTGTATTTTGTACTTAATAACGAACGAAGAAATAGCTCATAAATCTAAACAAGGATTCTGAGAATTAGCTTCGTGGATATCCACCAGAAAACTGACGTAAAAGTAGTCGGAATTGTTTGCGAAAATTAATTTTCTATCAGCGCTGGCCTTAAGCCGATTGGACCTATTGGGTGCAATCAGACCCCACGCTCCCGCATGAAGAAAAGTTAACAATATGTCTAAAAGAAATAAAGTCACGATTTTCGACAAAAAAATGCATTTTCCAATTTTTGCATTTTTGAAAAGTATGTAATCTTGTGCTTCTGATGATATTTTCATATTTGTTCTAGCTGCACTAGAAGTGTTTTTAATATTTTTTTAAAGAACTATTACCATCTGTCAAAACGCCTGGCGTCACACCTTAACCAACCAAAACAAACCGCTCGCTGCATTCATAGCTACATTTTTTTTAATTTCCCGTGCTCCAACCAAAACAACCATTTTACCAATAGTAGTACTGGATTACATTAAAAGCATTTATAGAGATTTAGCAGATCCTGATCTACTTGTCAAATGTCTGCATGGGAAAACACAAAACAGCAATGAGAGTGTAAATAGTATAATCTGGTCACGGATCCTAAAGGATAATTTTGTGCAGTCAGAAACTTTAAAAACAGATGTATTTGAAGCAATTGCATCCTATAATGACGGAAATATTATGAAATGCAAAGTTCTTTCAACGTTAGATATATCTCCAGGTTTTTATACTTCTAGAGTAATGCTAACGGCTGATCGGACGAGATTAATAAAAGCTCAATATGATGTTTCACAGCAAACCAAGGAAGCCAGAATAAGTAGAAGACAGAAAAAATGTAAATTAGAAGACGGTCTTGCTGATGACCCAGATGATCCAAGCTATGCAGCTGGCATACACTAAGCACAACTGAATGTTTCACTAAATGTTGATTTTCTCAAAACAGTGTTTTTTGCCAGTTAAGGAACATTTTTTCATAAACTATTTCTGCGATTATTTTCAAACTTTGCATATTTAATAAATGCATAATACTACATATTTTAACGAAGGGATTTTTAGAAAAATTAATTTAGCGTAATTTAGTAACATAAAACTTGATGTAATTTTGGTGTTTCTGAAAAAAATACATATAGTAGAAATTATATTTTAAAAAAATAACAAGTTATTTAAATTATAAAAGCTCTGGTAAAAGTATTTAATGTACGTCAGGCAATATACAGAAAAAAATTAGAAACTTATATTCAATAGGATTTTTTTAAATGTTCCTTAAAAATGAGTAATTTTAACATTACTGACATAGGGAATCTGGATCGTGAATCTACACCAGGGGTGTCAAACTCGCGGCCCGTGACGAAAATTTTTGCGGCCCGGCCAGTATATTGGCACACAATAATATATAATAAAATAACCGACGCAGAATTATAATTAGATAGGAAGAATTCGCTACGTGTTTTTTTAATTATACTCTTTTTTTGCTATTATTAAACAAAATGTGTATATTTATGTTGAATATACTGTAATTAGGAAATATACTGAAAAAAACCTACGTTTCTATTAATATTGTTTTTTTTTTTTGCGGCCCCCCTATAGTTAAACCTTGTTTGTTTGGCCCAAGTTAGCCTTTGAGTTTGACACCCCTGCTCTACACCCTTAATGAGTAAAAATTATTCTGAATAACGTCCAAACGAACTCTGTAAAATATATAGATGGCTATATGTTGGTCGAAAAAAAGGAAGCATTAAAACCTATTCTACCTTCTTCAAATTTCGGGAGCCCCCATTAAATTTCAACAGTTCCTTGTTACAAGTGGCAGAGCTACTGGCTTTACAAATGTATTTATATCTTTAACGATATTTCTAACAATTTCTGTGACCTTGACATCGGTGTGGAAAGTAGCTTTTCTGGCTTTAAATTAATTCAGATGTACTTGAAATCAAAAATATCGCAGGTGACACTTGATAGCCTTGCAATATTGTCTATAAAGCATGAAGAAATGAGGAAATTAAAAATCGATCAAATCATAAAAGATTTAACTATTAAAAATCTTTAAAAAAATATTTGTAAATATTTTTGTTCTGTAAATAAAATCTTTCTACCTGCTCTTTAGCTTCTTGTTTCTTATAAAGGCGCATAAAAAAAATTATACATGACTGCTTTCATATTTTTGTCTTTTATGCTTCACATGAAATTTTTATAATTTATTTTATATTCATATTTAGATGGAAAATTTTTCAATTGGGCCCCGCAATGACTAAGACCGGCCTTGTTTGCTATTAAGTTAGGCAATTATTGTGTACAGTATACTCTTTTTTATATATTGTCTAACTGCCCTAAAATCTGCCCTGTTATATGACCGAACGAAACTAAGAACTCCTCTAAGACATCCGATTCCCATCAACTAAACTAAATGACGAGATCTCCGTTGGTTGTGGTGGATAAAATAAGAATACTGATAACTCCTTTTGATAAGACATTCTGGTCTAGAGTGATATGAAGGAAAAGATTTCAAACCGCATTGCATCGATCCGAAACGATTAGAATCAAGATATGGGAAAATACAGTCGTCAAGTTTTCATCAGAAAGTGTATCACACGCAAGATCAGTCTCGCTAGGGTGCAAAACAAAAACTAGTTTTTACTCAGAATTAGGGGGGAGAGAGACTAACGCAACCAGAAATGGTTGTTGGGATGGGTTTAATGAGGAGCACCAATTGCATGCGATATCGCAGTACTGGAACAGTTGTTTCGAGAGATTCTTTTAGATTCTGGCGGGAAGGGGCAAACTACCATCTTTTGTTTCATCTTTCCTTTCTTTTATAGGCACAAGATTTAAAATGATTTTTTTTAAATAAAAGGATTATTGAAATCTAGATTACTTCATTCCCCCGCCTTTTGTTTACAGTCGAACCTCCATATATCGAACTTCTCTATATCGAAATATTCTATATATCGAACTCTTAGCAAATCTCCATGTTCATTACATAGAAAAATTGTTTCTATATATCGAAAAAATCTCTATAAATCGAAATTTTTTTCAAGACAGATTGGGAGATTTTATTCCACTTTAGAATAAAATCTCCCAATTTTTGGCATTTGAAACAATACGTCGTGGACTTCAATTCTCGGAAAATGTCCCTGATGAAGTTTTTAGTGGACTGAATTAATACGAACATTTCTTTGAACTTTCCGCATAACTAACTGTTCAGCAAGATATTCGTAGTTTTTTTAAAAAGAATGTAACTGTGATCATTGTAACCACTGTCTGCATTATTTTTTTTCTTAAAGATATGTAGTAATCAATAAATCTTTCATATTAATTCATTTTTTAGTTATTAACTTTCATCTAATGGGATTCGCATATAAATTAGAAATGGTGTTTCGTATACGAAAATTAGCTTCCTTTTTTCTTTTAAGAGAATTATGATAAGACTAAGCTCAATTCTATATATCGAAATTTCTATATATCGAATTTTTTTCGCACAATTTGCTACTTCGATATATGGAGGTTCGACTGTAATTAGATTGCTGTTTGTATGTGTGGGTGCCTTTTATACTCCCACTCATCTCGCAGAGTTTTTCAAACGTAATACGCGGTATAGTTCTATAATAAAGTAGTGTTGTAAAGAAGGTGCATGTTATATAGAGGTACAGCGAAGAAAGACATGGTAGTTTAATACACTAACAAGAATTTAGATAAATAATATGAGTCAAAGCGAACACTGAAGGAACGTTACAACAAGATATTGATTTACATTTGTTGCAGGTATTTTTGGAAAGTTAAATTAACTAGAATAATCAAGAGAAATGGTCATTCTAGTAAATTAAACTCGGGAAAAAAGTCTTTTGATAAAATCAATATGCTTACCCACAAAAGCACAGCAAGAATTAACAACTCGTTAAAATTTATATAATGTATCACATACTAATTTATACGACGGTATATGTAATAAGACTTTTAAAAATATGAAGGATCTGAAAGATATTAAAATTTGATCAGTTGCATTTGAATATATTTATTCTGTATTTCCGGAAGTTAAATTTTATTTTTAATGTAAGATCAAGCATCTTGGCAGAGGAAGCAGGGAATCATATTAAATGATGCATTATAGTTCATTTTAACACCAGGAGACCAGTTATTGCCCAGCCCCCCATACTCCATAAAATAATTTCACTTGGGGACCCATGTGCACATATAATGTTTAGAAAAGCAAACTATATCAACGGACATATATATATGACAAAGTTGAAAGTGAAAAACCAGTATGAGCTCTAAAGCTACTTGCAGCCAGGAACTAAAAACATGAAAAGATAAGTATTAAATATGTTTTAGACAGCATCTCGTCATCAGCGGTGCCGATACTGTCTAAAAACCAATGGATTGTTTCTGATAAGTATGATCTAAACAATAAACATACTTGGGACACCGTACAATCCATTAGAAACAGAAATATATATATATATATATATATATATATATATATATATATATATATATATATATATATATATATATATATATATATATATATATATATATACAGTGGAATCTCGATCTATCGTTTTTCAAGGGACCGATTAAAATGAACGAAAGAAGCGGGAAAATGATAGATGCGGAAACATAATAAAGCAATATGATCGTTGGGACTGTATAAAATGAACGACACATACGGAAAAACGATGGATCGAGATTCCACTGTATATATTACAAAATGTTCAAATATTCGTAAGTATTTTTAAAATACGCACTCAGTGTTGTATTCTCACAAGCAAAATTATGGCAAAAACTCAGTCTTGTCTGTGATCATGCATCCATAGCTTTATCCTCCAAACAAAATCTTTATTTTTTACATCTCAAAAAAAAAATTTTTGAGATGTAAAAAGACTTCAATGAACAGTAATTTAATAAGTTTTACAATCAATATTTTTTGCATCGTGATTATGTAATATATTTTATGAAAAAATATTCACACACTTTCATCTATCTCTAATTCACCAATAAAGATTAATTCAGTTTGGATTCTATATCAATAATAGGAAGACGGATATTACAATTCCTTAAGACATTTTCAACAACACAACTTAGATACTTATGACAGGATCTACAGTCACATGTAAAAAAATGATACTATTAATAACATCGAGAATTTTACCGAGTGAGTATACATAAATGTAACCAAAACAACGAAACTAATTTTTTTTTCTTTTTTGAATGAAAAACGAAAATTTTTCGCTTACCCCACAACTTCTAAAAATTCGCTGGATGGAGTTTTAATTTGAAATATAAATAACACAACAGAAACAGAGAGGAAGCAGAAAAAAATTAACATCCATCTACGATGTGGAGTAATATACAGCCAAAGAGTCATTTTGATTCTTCCCTTGTGGGTCTCGTAAACACAACAGAAACACAAGAAGCGTGGTTTGGCATGTCACTGAACACACGAAACTCCTCGTGCCTCTCAACACCGAACCCGCCGAATAACTATTCTCTGTCATCTGCTACAGCTCCCGCTCTCCACCAGATGGCGCTCTCAATTCTTATTTCACTGGCGATACTTATTTCCGAAGGGATTCTTTTTGCTCTTTCAGGTTTCCTATTTGGTTATATCAATCGGAAAGACATATTTATCGCTATTGAGGTGATACAGGAAATTTTAATTCAAGAGAAAGAAGTTAACTGTCGAATAAATATTTTTTTCTAGATAAAATGAAACGTATTTGGAACCTTTTTCTCGTAGACTTCTTTCTCATCCTTTCTAGGTTCATGAAATAATTAGCAGTGGCGTAGCGAGGGGGGGGGGGGGGGGGCAAGGGAGTCTATCATGCCCCGAGCGTCACTTGCAGAGGGGCGCCAATATAAGGTCTATATATTACATTACTATATGTTTTTCGGGGGGGGTGCCAATATAAGGTCTATATACTATATTACTATATGTTTTTCGGGGGGGGGGGGCCCATATAAGGTCTATATACTATATTACTATATGTTTTTCGGGGGGGGCGCCAAAATAAGGTCTATATATTATATTACTATATATTTTCGGGGGGGGGGCGCCAATATAAGGTCTATATATTATATTAATATATGTTTTCGGGGGGTCGCCAATATAAGGTCTATATATTATATTATTATATGTTTTACGGGGGGAACGCCAATATAAAGCCTATATATTATATTAATATATGTTTTGCGGGGGGGGGGGGCGCCACAAAGGTATCGTGCCCCGGGTGCCAGTTATGCTCGCTACGCCACTGATAATTAGTTTTATATAAGATTTAAATTCGTATCTTACTAAAGCCCATATTTTTTTATACAGGTTCCACAAATATGTAGATACTATATTTCCCCTTTTTTTTTCTTTTTATCGGAAAATATGACGGAGCCGTTCAAGTATTACATAAGCTCATTTTCAGTCATGTTAGACCCCCCTCTTGAAAGCGAAAGTAAGCAAACATTCGGCCCCCTCCCTTTTTTTTTTCTTATGTAAGATTTGGCAAATTTCTTGTCGTTATTTCTTAGGCCAAGGGATTTTTTTTTCTCCAATCATTCAATTTATTGTACATTTCTAAGTAAAAGTGCATAGATATTAAATCATTAACTGTCAATACATTGAACAAGAAATGAAAACAATTAAAATAATATTAACGTTGTAAAGGTTTTATTGATTCTTTGAAAGTGAATAGTTAAATAGAAAAATGTGTAAATATATCAGCGCAGATTCAATAGTGAAGAAGAATCTATTATTTACTTTTAATCTGTCGACCACGCTTCCACTCCTTCTAATCCGCGCTTCAAAATCATGGAAAATTACATTTGTACTGGGTTGGCTTGAACTGTGGCTGGCATCACCTCTTCATCTAGCTACTCTATATCTTCATCTCCACTCTGAGCTCAGTGGCGTAGCAAAGGGGGGGGCAAGGGGGTCTATCATGCCCCGGGCGCCACTCGCAGAGGGGCGCCAATGTAAGATCCATATATTATATTACCATATGTTTTCGAGGTGGATGCCAATATAAGGTCTATATATTATATTACTATATGTTTTTCAGGGGAGGGCCCCAATATAAGGTCTATATATTATATTACTATATGTTTTTCGGGGAGGGCGCCAATATAAGGTATATATATTATATTACTATATTATTTTGTGGGGGGCGCCAATATAAGGTCTATTTATTATATTACTATATGTTTTTAGGGGAGGGCACCAACATAAGGTTTATATATTATGTTACTATATGCTTTTCGGGGGGCAGTGCCAATATAAGGTCTATATATTATGTTATTATATGTTTATCGAGGGCGCCAATATAGGGTCTATATATTATATTACTATATGTTTTTCAGGGGGGGGCGCCACAAAGGTATCGTGCCCCGGGCGCCAGTTATGCTCGCTACGCCACTGTCTGAGCTAGAAGAATACATATTGCCTCAATGGCCCGTCGTGGAGCTATGCGAACTGGACTTACACTTGATTCTTTCATGAAACTTTCAAAACGTTTCGGATATAATTTTTATCTTTCTATATCAGACTGGCTGGGCGATGATCGAATGGCTCGTGCGCTGGCATTCGGTACTAGAGTCTGTGGGTTCGAGTCTCACAATCGGCATGGATATTCGTAGCCGTTCAGAATTGACTTTCAGCAGTAGGTCCCGGTCTAATGATCCCTCGTATAGCGCTCTCAACTAAAACCAAACCAATTTTAGACGACATTTTCCGCTATACAGAATGCAACCCAAAACAATAGCCTCGAAGGCGCGACTCTGCTGAAGAATGTGAATAACACACAGAGCGCTCTTTTGCGATCACTGCAAATAGAACAACTCATTGTCTGTACTGGACGGTAGGGGAATGGATACAGTTAGGATGCGTATATGTGTGTGTAAATTACTGTTCTGGTCAAAATTTTTCCTTTATTTTCCCTATAAGTATTTCTTAACCTTTAGCTTACGGGACCTATTTTTCCGATTCCCTCTTTAGGACGGGAAATTCATACCCCCTTTGTAAGACCGGCCATTAAGGGGTTATATATATATATATATATATATATATATATATATATATATATACAGGGGAATCTCGATCTATCGTTTTCGAAGGGACTGACTAAACTAAACGATGGATGCGGGAAAACAATAGATGCGGGAACATACAAAAATGTATTAACATACCTTAAAGTTTGATATCCCTAAAATATATTTACTCACATACATAAATGCATACACACCCGTAGTGTAACTGAAGATAAAATTACAAAGTTGTACTGAAATCCAAGATAATAATAATAATAAAAGAAATACACGTAGATACACAGGAATTTTGATTCAAATAAAAGTACTTGATCTTCATTTGTTTTTTGGCGGTTTTCTCTCCACAAGTAAACAATATTTTTTCTGTGTTGCAAATTGCATTCTTTTCGGTTTCGGTTATTGTGTGAGAGTATAAAGAAGCGGCAGCCGTGAATCTTTTGTAACTAGAACCATTCCATTGCACTGGATAGGGTCCGACATAAGACCAACAGGAAGTTCTGCTTCCTGGTCAAACTCTCATCGGCCAGTGTAGAACTGCAGCAATCAAACACCAGGATTCCTCCATCCCAAGGCCAACGATGTGGGAGGCGCTGAATACCATCAGCCTCAGCATTTGCCGCACCATGTGTGAATCGGGTCATCTGTTGGCGCACAACATTAGCAATGTCCTCTCATGTTGCAAACAATATTTTTTCTGTACGTCTTGTGAACCAATACGCCTACCACGTATTGGTTCCTTAATCTTGGGAATGATATCAAAGTCACAGGGCGAAAGGTCAGGAGAGTACGGTGGGGGCTCCAATTCTTCCCATCCCCAACGTCGGAGTAGCTGCCGTACACACCCTGCTTTATGTGGTCTTGCATTGTGCAGGATTATTGCACTGTCCACAAGATCCGGACGTTTATCCCGAACGCCACGTCGTACCTGTCGCACCAGGAAGTCCCTGTAGTACTGTGTGGTCACTGTTCTGCCATGAGGAACAAAGTGGCAAACAATGACACCCCTGACGTCATACGCGACGATCACCATCAATTTGACTGGGGAAGGATTCTGAAGGAACTTCTGCTGCCTTGGTGATCCAGGATGTCGCCACTCCGCGGACTGACGTTTCAGTTCTGGTTCGTATGCCCTGGCTCAAAATTCATCGATGTCGATTATTCGTGACAAGAATTGATCGCCGTCCTGTTGCCAGCGTACAAAGTGGTCGGAGCATATTGCATAGCGCACCCACCTTTGAACTTCCGTCAGTGCATGCGGTACCCACCGCGAAGCGATTTTGCGTAGCTGTAGCTCATTACGCAATATCCTGTGGACGGTGCGTTTCTCGATGCCACTTGCCCTCTCTAACTCCAGTAACGTCCATCGTCTGTCTTCATCCATGAGCTGCTCTATGACGCACGTGCCAAGTCGGTCCGCACACTCACCGGTCGTCCCGAACGTTGCTCATCACTGGTTGACACACGTAATTGCTGAAACTTTCCTAGCCACCGTCCTACTGTACGACATGGTAGGGCATTATTCCCAAGGGCTTCTACAAATTCACTGTGACATTCCATCGCATTTCTCCCTCGGAGAACGGCTATTTTGATGTAAGCGCGCTGCTCAACACGGGTTACCAACTGACTGATTTCAGAGCCCTCGCTGCGCTACTACCAGCTATCACAGAGCCATCTGTTGTTCTGCATACACACTATGCCTGCAGAACTTCCACACGACACATATACGTTTGTGACCCGTTCACATATCTACAAGAAAAAAAATAGTTGCCATGATTTATGCCCCAACCCTCGTATATATATATATATATATATATATATATATATATATATATATATATATATATATATATATATATATATATATATATATATATATATATATATATGTACATATATATATATATATATGTATATATATAGATCTATATATATATATATATATATATATATATATATATATATATATATATATATATATATATGTACATATATATATATATATGTATATATATAGATATATATATATATATATATATATATATGTATATATATATATATATATATATATATATATATATATATATATATACACTGCTGGCCACTGTAAATGCAACACCCTGAAGGAAACATGCAAATAACATGAAATTTACAACATGCATTAGCAGAGGTGAGATATGCAAATGATTAGAATTTAAGCGCAGACGCACATCACGCGCGCCTTTAGCGCCACTTCAAAGCGCTATTTGAGGCTTGGAGATTTCGACGATTTCAAGTTCGGCAATTGTGTTTTTCTTGTGGTTTTTTCAAAAAAAAAACGATCAATTATGCCTCGTCGAAAACAGGGATCATCTTTTGATCAAGTATCCGAGTTCGACAGAGGAAGGTTAGTGGCCTACCGAGATTGAGGATTATCTTTCAGGGAAATCGGTAGTCGTGTTGGACGAAACCAAACAACTGTAATGCGGATATGTGATCGTTGGTTGCAGGAGGGTACGACGGACCGGCGTGTTCGATCGCATCCACCTCAGCGCACCACTTCACGTGATGACAGGCAAATTGTGCGTATGGCAGTGACGGATCGCTCAGTCCCATCATGAACCATAGCACAGCACATGCAGCCTGTAACGCATCATCCAGTGTCTGCGCTTACCATTCGACGCCGTTTACAGCAGAGTTGTCTGTCCGCAAGACCTCCATTGCTTTGTCTACCCTTGACGCAGAATCACAGACGTCTCCGCCGCCAATGGTGCGATGACAGAAGGATGTGGACGGCAGAATGGAATGAAATTATCTTTACTGACGAGTCACGCTTCTGTCTGCAACACCACGATGGTCGCATTCGAGTCTGGAGACACCGTGAAGAGAGGATGCTGAACAGCTGCGTCATGCACCGCCACACTGGTCCTGCACCGGGTATTATGGTATGGGGCGATATTGGATATCACTCTCGTACATCTCTGGTACGCATTGCCGGTACTTTAAACAGCCAGCGCTACATCTCCGAGGTGTTGGAGCCAGTTGTCCTTCCTTACCTTCAGGGCTTGCCCACAGCCATATTTCAACAGGATAATGCGCGACCACACGTGGCACGCATTGTCCAACGGTTCTTCGTCAATCGCCAGATTGAATTGCTTCCCTGGCCGCCTCGTTCTCCGGATCTTTCGCCGATAGAAAACATATGGTCCATGGTTGCTCTACGATTGACCCAGATTCCATCCCCAGCTGCCACAGCAGATCAACTTTGGCAACGTGTGGAAGCTGCTTGATCTGCTGTACCCCAAGAACTCATCCAAAGTCTCTTTGAATCAATGCCGAGGCGTGTGGCAGCGGTGATCTCCAACAATGGAGGTTACTCTAGCTACTGATTTTGGCAGGAACCACACTTCACAGAAGTCTATAAATTTAATCATTTGATACTTCGTCAACATGTTATCTACAAAATAAATTTTGTTGTGATATCTCTTGTCTTTCTTGGTGTTGCAATTTGGGTGGCCAGCAGTGTATATATATATATATATATATATATATATATATATATATATATATATATATATATATATAAGAATACGGGCCCAAGAATGAATATATATATATATATATATATATATATATATATATAAGAATACGGGCCCAAGAATGAATATATATATACTATATATACTATATACATACACATACACACATACACTACTGTCCAAAAGTATTGCAAGTTTGAGAAATCTAACATTTTTTCAAGAATAAGCCCCAAAAAATAATTTTTCAATGCAACTGATATTTTTTTAATGTCAGTGTGTTAAATTAGTTTAAAGACAAGATATGATTAAGTTATTGAGCAAAAAAAATTATTTAATTTTATAAAAAATAGCATACACAAAATGTACAGGTTATCAGAAATCGGCACCCATTTTGGTTCCCCGGTATAAAAATAAATAAATAAACAATTTCAAGTTCTTCAGCAGAAAAGATAATAAATGAGTGCAATTGAACCGAAAAGCATTTAATATGTTATTGGGCAGCCTGTGGCTTTGATCACAACAGCCATTCTTTTAGGCATGGAATCCACAAGGTTTTGCAACACTAGGTTTTGCATGAGTCCAGACTGCCTGGTTCGTACAGCAAAACACCCAGAAAGCCAAATGGTGTGGGACTGCATGTCATATAAGTCAAATGGATGACTCCATTTTATACAGGGAACTATGAAGAGTGACCAGTATATTAGTGTACTGAAGGATCGATTGTGCTAGGGCAATATTCTTCGGAACCACAGTCTACTTGCTCGAATATCGTGTAGTAAAGAACGTATTCGTTCACTTTCGGCAGTTTAGTCCCTGTGTTGTAAAACGTTGAAGGGCAGATTTTTTCTGAATTATTTATGAAGCACAATTTATTTCTTTGATCATGCGCGTAAATAAGCAAACAATTTTTTTTCTCCTTAAATAATATAATCAAAAGTCTTACTCTAGTAACTAATTTTAAAGATTTCATTGTTCGAATTTTAACTAAAACAAATGCTGCGGTTTAAAACAAACAAAAATCATTCTCGATGCGTATCTAAAGGTTCGTTTGAAATTCTGAATATAGCATGAAAAAAAATATTTCCTTAAATCAATACCACCGGTCTGAACAAAACAAATACTCGCCACCTTTTTAACTTTACCAGTAGAGTATGTGTTTTATCTGCGAGAGGCATCTGAAGTTTTTTGTCTTTTCTCTAATAGCTTATCCCATATCAACTTTTAGTCACACATTTTGACCTTGACTGTCGGTTGATGAATTGCCCGGTTGTCTAAAAGAAAGAGGGGACTTCCGCCCATTACCCATTTCACAGGCTTGTCCTTCAACATTCCGTAACGAAAGACTTTGGTAATGACAGTATCAAGCAATTTCTAATTTACTGACGTAAAAGAAATGAATTGTCTTCTAAAAATATTGGAAAAATAAATAAGCACATTGGGCATTTGCTGGGAACACCAGTTTTTTAGGGACTTATAATTTAGACATACACACTCTACTTATTAGTTTTGAATAAGTTTTCCTCTTCAGTGCTCCTGGTGAATAATAAACCCTAATAAAAAATAATCGAAAACCTCTTTAGCTGATTCATTAACTCGATTTAGAACAGAATTTTCCTTTAAAACACTGGCTCTCTCATAGATTGCCCCTCCCACATAGCAATCTCAATTGCAACGTTTAGACAGATTTTATTGGGTCGCCCTGAATAAATTGAAATAACCCAAACCAAAATTTCTTCATAATTTTTTCTTTTTTATGGGGGGAGGGATGAAAATTATTGGTTTATTTCTTTTTGGAAGGGATAAATAATAGAAACCTTTTAAGACTATGAAACTTACTGTAAAACCAAAATATGTTTTCACCGAACAATTAGAAATTATCATGTTTGTTATTTTATCTTTCTTTGCAACAGTTATATGACCCTCATGCCATTATACAAGTCTTACATATGCTTCGTAACTTATGCTGACTTAAAGGAAACGCCCATACTATATACACCCATACTATGTACTAAGTTTTGTTTGTGACCAGAAAAATAAATTAAATGACAAGAGTAAAAATTTTTGTTTTATCTTCTCTTTTAAATCTGTTTTCGTATATGTACTAGTAGAAATGCATGAAATTATTTTGAGATAAATTGTGTCAAGTGTATAATGATTCCCTGTCGCTCTTTCTCCAATATATCAATTTTTCTTTAATTTTAACCCGTAAATTATTTCCGGTACCGTAATAAGGTGACTGCCTACGTTCGGAGCCAATTTTTTTAAAAAATTGTTTTATTAAGGATTTTTGGTCTCTTATGGTAAAACAGCATTTAAAAATAAAAAATTAAAAAAAAACTTTCCTGTAAATACCATACTTTTTTTATAAATTGGTCAATTTGAAGTAATTTTTAATGAAATTTAGCTAAAACGCCTATCACTCTAAACAAAATTCTAATGCTACTATTTTAATTTCCTACTTACACATGATACATATAATAGTTATCTTCAAAATGACCTACAGTCTAAGAGAAATTTTAAAATGCAAAAATAATACAGACAATTTTATGTTCCAATATGAAAATTTTCCCCAATTCGTCATTCATTTCCTTATAAAAACAGCCCCAAACCAAAAACTATTTATTATACATCAATTAATGCACGTCATTTCATTAACAATAGCATCTAAAACATTTCCTGAAAATTTTATCAAATTATATACATTATTATGTGAAATCATGATAACGGTAGAGATTTGTGCTAAAAAACATAATTCTGAGAAAAACGCCTTTAAAGTTGTTTGTCACTTCAATTTTGTATTAGACGATGTTTATTAAAATAGCTATAACTCTGCTTCTAATTGACGTAGAATAAAAATCAAAACGGTTTTGAAAAGAGAAAACATTGATTTACAAGATTCTTGCAAAATATGAAGTTGACCAAAATAGTAAAAAAAATGGCATTTTCAACGTAGGCAGTCACCTTTTTCGGATGTTGGCTATAACTAAACCATGTCATCTCTTTCACTTACGAGCCATACTTTCGCCCTTAATATGAGACCCGGATGGGGGAGGAGGGCACTAAAACCTGGTTGAAATCGTTTAGTTTATTCGGACGCCACAATGACAATCAATCTGTCTCATTTCATTTTCTTATATTTATCAATCTTTGTTTGTCTTAAAAGCAGCAAGACAACTAGGGAACTAAATCCGAGACCCTCTGGTTTCCGGATAGTCGTGCCACTACACAACTAAGTCATGTCATCAGCTTTAATGATCAGCGATCTTACATTTATACTGCACTGCTGAAGTCAAGAATCCCGGTGGTAAGCTCAAGGCTAGTCTCTTGAAGTGCAGTCCTCGAATTATTTCTATAGATTTTTCAGTTATTCAAAATATTTATTGGCTATTGGGTGGATTGACAAGGCCGAAACACAACTGGCTTTCCTATAGAGCTTTACTAATGTACTTTCAAAAGGAAAATTACTGATTACGTTGAAAGGATATGGATCTTTCCAGTTCGTTTATATCTTGTTAGACGTGAATTCTCGCGTCACTATCTACTGTAGTTTTCTCGCCTCTGGACTCGAAAATCTCCCTGAATGATTTCCTACTGCTGTTCTTAGCTGCACACTTTATTGCTTGAGCTGGAATTTTTTCAAACCCTTTGCTGCTTGTCTGCGGTATGCTATTCTACCAGAACTCAACTATCTCCGTCGACCGCCATCTACTGGCTGACGATGGTTGCCACGATCTTCGTCAATTATCACCATTTCGACCGTCAGAATGGCAGAACTGATATCTCTGAAGCCTTGCCCTCGTATGTAGAAATTTCTATAAATTAGGGTGATCGGAAAATGTTATTGGTCGATAGGAAAAGTGAAAATCAAAACATGATTGGTTTGCTCTGGTTCCTTGAGTCCCAGACATCTTACTAACTTAGAATTATTTCTCTTGACAAGTTTGTTCTTATTTTAATATCTAGAATGAACTTGAGCATTTCTTTTCCATTTTTGTATAAGTTTTATTCTAATCATCTGATGCGGAAGTGACTAGATGGTTTGAGTACATGAAAAGACTACGATGGTTGAGAGATAATGTAGACAACGTTTTTGCTTTGTTTGACTTTTACTGTTGAACCATGGAATAACTTGTGAAGTTAGGTGACTAAAATGCATAGTTGATTAGAGTACAGACAATGCTTGGAGGAATCATTTTTGAAAACATAAGCAACTCCAGCGAACCCATTGACCGTGAATTAACAATAGATCTTATTTTTTACTCCAATAAATGTCTTTATTATGGGCTAAAAATATGACAAAATAATCTGTGACAATTATCATTATAACTATTACTTTTATTTTTTAATATTGAATAAAGTCATGAATTCTAGGACTCCAGTTGGGATTCCAAGGACGGCACACGTGGAAAGAAAACTTATGGGAGATAATTTATTATTTGTTTAAAAATTGATAATTTTTAAAAGTTATGGTAGACGAATGTCTTAGGTAAGGCATTCTTGTTTACTCGATAATCAGGAAGATAACATAATTTACTTTAAGGCTTTATTTTAAAAAACAAGTAAGATAAGATAGAACTTGTTTAATATTTAACCTACTTTCATTATGGGTACTTTATAAGCAAAGAAATACAGGAATTTTATTTATTTTTAAACTACGAGATTACTTAATTTGAAATTTTTCAATCTACTTTTTACAATTGTTGTATTTTTTTTATCTTCGAAAAAATATTGTTTATTACTTTACTATTTATTTTTAAACTTTAAAATGTTTGTTTATGAGGGAGAAATATCGATAGCAGAACACCTATTGATAATGTTAAAAAAAAACCACTGCTAATGCTTTGTATGTGATGAAAGCTCATTGTAAACACCACCACTACAATTGAAAACTGAGCTAATACCACCGCTAAGTATTTTCTCCTCCGTGTCTACTGAAATTCCTCGAACGTACTGTTTTGTATCTTTCAAGTAAACATTATTCTTTTTCTCAGAAGTGGAGGCACTGTAAGGATTCCTTTTTTGAAATTTTCGGACTCCATTTGGGTGACTGTACTGTGCCGGGAGTCCATAATATAAACGAAACTTAGGTCTATAACTGCTGGATACAGTGGAAATGTTTACCATTTAAATGTTAGGGTAGTGTTATAATTAGAAAGCATTTAAGGGGGTCCAGGACACAAAATTCTTCAAATTTTCGAAAAAAAATTATTGCATTAAAAAATTTTGGCTTTTTCTGCTTAAAATGCCGTTTAAATCATGTTTCTATCTTAATTAGAACAGGATATATTAATTTTTATTTATTTATTTATTTATTTATTTTTATTTTTTTGCAACATTCTAATAGCAGTCAGTCTTTGTTTAAACCTGTAAATGCGTTTTTCTGCATGATGGTTTTTTTCCCCATTTCCCGTCTTTAAATTGTTATAAGTCAAGAACCATTAAAGATAAATGGTTCAAACTTGGAACTTGTCTTTTTCAATTATTTTACTTTAATTTCAATTCAACAAATTTGAAAAAGTATTTACTTTTAAAAATATGTTTTTTTAAATAAGTTACATCATTTTTTAAAAATTTTTACTCTAAATATTTTTAATTTTTTAAAAATTAATATTTTAAAAAAGCTGATTCTAAATTAAAACTTATATACCGGGTGCGTCATAAATTCGTCCAAAGTTCAAAAATTCGTACTAAAAGAAGTAATGCTCGGAAAATTTTTCTGTTTGTGCGAATAGGATCAGAGGGACATTTGATTTTTTTTCCAAGTAAAAAAAAAAGTTTCCAAAAGTAACCGAAAGAGGGCGCTTTTGCGTGACCACGTTAAGCCTGCATTGCAGGAAAGACATGGGTTACCTGTTTGTTCTGCACCTTCATGCAGGATGGTGCCCCGCCCCACATTTCACATGATATCAAGACGTTCCTGTTGGAATCTTTCACTGAAGACCGAGTTCTATAAGTCGCGGTTGTAAGGTTCAGTGGACCTCTCGATCACCAGACTTGATACCGGCAAATTTTTAGTTGGGGGGGATACTTAAAATGTCATGTGTAACGGGGCTTCCCAACCACTTTGGTGGAACTGAAAAATGTCATTCGACAGACAGTCGCTGCCATCGATGCTACAATCCCCTGTAATGGGCTTCGTGACGCGCTTCTGTCTTGCCTATTACCTTGTGCTGGTAGTAAAGTTGAACATCTGCTACTTTAAAACAAATGCACAGTCTTATGTTATTGTGATTTGTTTGATTTTCTGTTTGAGTTTGACTGATTTGCATAAAACGTATCAGTATGACGTGTGAGCGCCCCCTTTCGGTTACTTTTGGAAACTTTTTTTTTTTTACATGGAAAAAAATCCAATGTCCCCCTGATCTTATTGGCGCAAACAGAAAAAATTTCCGAGCATTACTTCTTTTTTAATGAATTTTTGAACTTTGCACGAATTTATGACGCACCCGGTATTTCTGTTTAATTACATGAAAAAATTTTGAAATTCGACAAATAATATTTCGAGTTATAACGATTTTAAATTACCCCATTTTTTATTTTAAATTTAAAATTTTCTTTAAACTTTATGAGAAGTTTTATGATGTGATTTTATTTACAAATTATATGGTTAACCATCACAAAAAAATTCAAAATTTTAACTCAATAAATATAAAAAAAAAATTTAAATGTCTCCTGGACCCCCTTAATGTACACGTAATGAGTTAACTTTACAGTCTTACGATCTACAAAATTTTTAAATATTCCATCTATAAGTAACATTTAAAAGCTAAATTTATGAGAGTAATTAATTATTTGACTTTTTAATTTCTTATAATAGTTTCTGACTATTCGAGAAAAAAAAAGATAGTATTATGCGCATATTTCGAGAAAAATTATTGTTTCACCCATTAGAATAGCACACCTTCCCCAAATTTCTACTCTCCCCTCGTTATTACATTACTGTCGCTTATAAAGTATTTAAAACTTTCAACTCTTCCGAATGATCATTATCAAAGACTGGTCAATAATCTTGTTTCGGAGATAATTAATCTGTGAATGCTATACCATCAACAGATTAATTAGGGCTCGACGCATTTCTCACAAATGGCTTCAAAACATATTAAATGCTCAGAATAATTATATCGTTTACTTTAATATCTTTTAAAGTTTATTTTAAAATGCATTGTTAAGAATACGTGATGAAACTTTTAATTTTTTCCTTTAAAATACACTGCTGGCCACTGTAAATGCAACACCCTGAAGGAAACATGCAAATAACATGAAATTTACAACATGCATTAGTGGAGGTGAGATATGCAAATGATTAGAATTTCAGCGCAGACGCACATCACGCGCGCCTGTGGCGCCACTTCAAAGCGCTATTTAAGGCTTGGAGATTTCGACGATTTCAAGTTCGGCAATTGTGCTTTTCTTGTGGTTTTTTCAATAAAACGATCAATTATGCCTCGTCGAAAACAGCGATCATCTTTTGATCAAGTATCCGAGTTCGACAGAGGAAGGATAGTGGCCTACCGAGATTGTGGATTATCTTTCAGGGAAATCGGTAGTCGTCTTGGACGAAACCAAACAACTGTAATGCGGATATGCGATCGTTGGATGCAGGAGGGTACGACGGACCGGCGTGTTCGATCGCATCCACCTCAGCGCACCACTTCACGTGATGACAGACAAATTGTGCGCATGGTAGTGACGGATCGCTCAGTCACATCACGAACCATAGCACAGCACATGCAGTCTGTAACGCATCATCCAGTGTCTGTGCGTACCATTCGACGCCGTTTACAGCAGAGTGGTCTGTCCGCAAGACGTCCATTGCTTTGTCTACCCTTGACGCAGAACCACAGACGTCCCCGCCGCCAATGGTGCGATGACAGAAGGATGTGGACGGCAGAATGGAATGAAATTGTCTTTACTGACGAGTCACGCTTCTGTCTGCAACACCACGATGGTCGCATTCGAGTCTGGAGGCACCGTGAAGAGAGGATGCTGAACAGCTGCGTTATGCACCGCCACACTGGTCCTGCACCGGGTATTATGGTATGGGGCGGTATTGGATATCACTCTCGCACGCCTCTAGTACGCATTGCCGGTACTTTAAACAGCCAGCGCTACATCTCCGAGGTGTTGGAGCCAGTTGTCCTTCCTTACCTTCAGGGCTTGCCCACAGCCATATTTCAACAGGATAATGTGCGACCACACGTGGCACGCATTGTCCACCGGTTCTTCGTCAATCGCCAGATTGAATTGCTTCCTTGGCCGCCTCGCTCTCCGGATCTTTCGCCGATAGAAAACATGTGGTCCATGGTTGCTCTACGATTGACCCAGATTCCATCCCCAGCTGCCACAGCAAATCAACTTTGGCAACGTGTGGAAGCTGCTTGGTCTGCTGTACCCCAAGAACTCATCCAAAGTCTCTTTGAATCAATGCCGAGGCGTGTGGCAGCGGTGATCTCCAACAATGGCGGCTACTCTGGCTACTGATTTTGGCAGGAACCACACTTCACAGAAGTCTATAAATTTAATCATTTGATACTTGGTCAACATGTTATCTACAAAATAAATTTTGTTGTGATATCTCTTGTCTTTCTTGGTGTTGCAATTTGGGTGGCCAGCAGTGTAGAATGGAACAAATTAGATAAATTAATCTTTATTCTTGGTGGATGTAATGTTATTTCCCCTTAAGAAAATTGTTAAATCAATTATTTTTGACAACACTAAGCAAGTTTTGGATAGCTAAGTTACCGCATTAGCCTCTTGAAAAATAAATAAGTAAATTTTTTTTTAATTTCGTTCCATTTATCTCACTAACTCTTCATTCTTTTAACTAATGATTAAAAAATTCTTTTATTGTTGAATTGTTAGTTGAAAGTTCGATAAGGAGTGATAATAAGACGCTGAAATTGATATGTTGGAAAGCCTACATCTTTAAATTTGATAATCCACAGTGTCAGTTACTATTCAAGTGACTTAGGCGGTTGTGAAATATTCTTTAAATAAATCTGCATACAAAGGCTCTAATATCATCTACTTTCAAGTACCGTACTCAGGGATGACACTTAATAATATGCAGAAAAAAATAGCACAAAGATTTCTAAAAAAGCTGAGCTCGCAACCGGAAAATTAAATGCAATTACAATTTTTCCAACTATTAAAAGACAACAGGCCACTCTAGAAATAAAACTGAAAAGTTTGTACCTTTAGACAGAAGTTCGAGATGCTTTTCTAACCTTTTTCAACAACAATGCATGTGTGTCGGGTAAATCTGCTGTCTTGGTAGGCTTTAAATCTTCCAGCTGGTGGAACACTGAATTGGATCCCTCAGCCTTTGAGGCAAATATACTGTCCGATCCAGAGTTGTAATAAAGCAGCACAGTCCCCACAAAATTATCTATTTTCTATGCTACAGACATCACCAATATGGACAATATTATTGGGATTCGAATCATTGAGCTCCGTTGCTCATCCCAGCAGTGGCGTAGCGAGCATAACTGGCGCCCGGGGCACGATACCTTTTTGGCGCCCCTCGTGGTCTTGGGGACCAAAGGGTCCAATGGTCTTAGGTACCATTTGGCGCCCCTCTGCAAGTGGCGCCCGGGGCATGATAGACCCCCTTGCCCCCCTCTCGCTACGCCACTGCATCCCAGTCTCCAAGTAACTGGTAAAAACAAAATACTTACATTGAGAGCTGAGTGCGTCGCAGCGCCATCTAGAGAACATACATATGAAGTTGCAACAGACTTCAAAAACATATTGGGAAAACATATTGAGCCATACAGCGCTTATTTAATTTTAACACTTGGTTGAATTTGCTAGCACTGGAGTCATCTAGACTAGGTACGCAAAGGGCCAAATCATGTACACTCATACCTTGCTTTACGGCTTAGATACGTTCCGGAAAAGTTGGCCGTAAAGCAAAAAGCCGTATAACGAATCAATTATTTTGATACAAACCCATACAAATTTAATTGGATCTGTTCCAATTTTTTATAAAATACTATACAGTTCTTAGTTCCTAAAGCATTTTATTCTTTTTATTTCCTATAAAAATGCTTACATGAAAATAAAAGTACAAAGCAATGTAATTATAAACAGAAATTCAAAAAATAAATGTATAAATTAAAAAACAAAAGAAATCATATGCACATATGTATGCACATATGTATACATATAATAAAAACAAAGTAAAATGCTTAAAAACTGTTTTAATCTGATGACGAACATTACCATGAAGAATCACTAAGCTATAATATGCTGCCATCATCACTTTCCGCTGTTGTGGATTGATCCGATTTAAAATATCGGTCCAATGTTGTCTGCTTCGCCTTGCTTTCTGCTTCTTTTGGCTGTGTTTTGTAACAGGTAATGGCTGAGTTTACTCCTCGAGACACGCTGCGTTCTTCGTCGGGATCATTTTGAAGAAGGGTGTTGATTCCCTGCTCGAAATGAGAAAGCGCTTTCGACAAGTTTTTTGCTGTTAGCTGTTGGCATATAGCAGGCACCGGCTCTGGCTCCTCATGAAATGTTCGTTCTGTTTCTAACTCAATCAGTTCCTCGTTTGAAAGAGGTTCTCTGTCAAGATCTAGAAAATCAATCAAATCACCTTCTAATCCTCAAAACCAGGATTGTTTGCTAAGTTTAACATGTTTCGTCGAATTTCAGAAATAGAACTAACTTAAGGCTCATTAGTCTTTATACATTCTGGCCATATTTTTTTCCAAACATGGTTCATTGCGATTGATTTTAATTCCTTCCACGATTCGCTAATGTTGTCTACAGAATCTCTGAGGCTGTAAGTTTTCCAAAACTGTTTTATCGAAGATTCACCATCGGTTTCGTGAATAAATTTACGAAAAGTTCTGCGTAAATAATAAACCTTAAAAGAGGCTATTGCACCCTGATCCAGTGGCTGGATCAGAGCTATTGTATTTTTGGGAAGATGCTCAATTTCCACATTACATATATAATAACCGTTGTCTCTGTATAACACTTCCGGGCTGTACTCATCTTTCAATTGAAGCCCTCAGTAAACAAACGACCGGTTAGGCCTAATTTCAATTTCAGATGTAGATCAGAATTTTTTCTTACCTAAAAACTAATATCTTCTCCATCAAATCCCGTTTGTTCGGCCTATTTTTCTATAAAACATTCAGAACTAAAAAAAATTGGATGCTTTTAGCTGTATATTTAACAGTTTTTAAAAATCTGTTTACTTTTGCGATGAATTCTGAAAGTAAACAAATTTGAATGTGAATGAATCAAGTAGTTTAAGTATTCATATCGCGTAGTGAGCTGTAAAAAACTGGATGTCAGTCTACTACTCCAATCGCATGAAAAACTAAATAAATAAAAAATTATGAAAGGGTTTGCTTTTACAAGGCGTGGATTAAATGCAATATTGTTAGATAATTCGGGATATTTTTTCATATACTTTTTCCATTATGACGTCATTATTAGTATTATGACGTGAAAATGACGGGTTGGATGGCAGTCTACTACTCCAATCGCATGAAAAACTAAATAAATAAAAATAATGAAAGAGTTTGCTTTTGCAAGGTGTGGATTAAATGCAATATTGTTAGATAATTCAGGATATTTTTTAACATTCATATACTTTTTCCATTATGACGTCATTATTAGTATTATGACGTCAAAATGACGGGTTACCTTCTAGTCTTTAAATAATTCGGATAACTTAACCGGGTGCCCTGGAGCATTATTCAAAATGAGCAATGCCTTGTTGCTCAAGTTATTGTCCATCAAAGATTTTTTTTTACTTCTGGGCAAAAGAAATTTTTACACCAGTCTTCAAAGAGAATCTTAATCATCCAACCTTTCTTGTTGGATCTCCAAATGACGGGAAATTGTTTCTTATTCAGGCCTTTACAACACCTTGGATTTTCGGAAATATATGCTAAAAGTGGTTTTAGCTTAAATTCCCTGCAGCATTATCCCCAAGGAGCAAAGTTAATCGTTCATTTGACAACTCATATCCAGATGCAGACTTTTCATATTTTGAAATGTAAGTTCTTTCAGGCATTCGCTTCCAATAGAGTCCTGTCTCGTCTACATTGAAAACTTGTTCAGGTCGGTATCCACCTCTTTCGATAATTCTTTGCAAAATGTTTAGATATTCTTTAGCTGCGTCCTCATCGGCACTAGCTCTTTCACCTTTCATTTTTAAGTTGTGCAAATTGTGGCAATTTTTGAATTTTTCAAACCAACCTCGGCTTCCTTGGAATGTTACATCTTTCACAGATTCATCAGTATCATCCCTCTTTAAATGTTAGAAAATACTTTTAGTCTTTTCATGGATAATCATTTGGCTCATTGGCATCCTTCGTTGATTATTGTTTTCAATCCATATTGCTACTATTTTTTCCAGATAGCGAATGTGTTTTAGTTTCTTCTTTTCTATCGCGAATACTTTGAACGGTAAACTTCAGAAGTCTCATTTCATTACAAATTTTAACAACTTTCTCACCATCTTCAATACTACGTAAAACTTCTATTTTGGTCTCTAGCGTACAGATTTTCGGCTTCTCTTTTTATTTTTATCAAAATCAATCTCCAAATTCAATGAACGTTTCAGTGGCATTTTTTCCTAAAAAAGGAACGATTATATTTTAAAAATTAATGAATTAATTATATGTCTAACGGAAATACAGTCTTTCTAATTCATATGTACCAAATATGTTTACAATTCACCAATTAATGCAAACAGAAACAAAACCCAACCAGAAAACAAACAAGAATGAACACGCGAAACTACACTACAGCGACATCGGAGTAAAATGATGACAACGACAAAATGTAGCAGTGCCGCCTAAAGGGAGAAGCTGAAACTAAATAGAGGTCGCTACTGGCCGTATAACGAAACATTGTGGGCCGTAAATTGAAAAAGTGCCATAATTAGAAAAGGCCGTTATAGCGAAATGCCGTATAAAAAGCGGCCGTATAACGAGGTATAGGTGTACACGTTATTTAAGTTAAAGTAACACTTCCTAATAAAAATTGACAATTTTCGTGCAAGGAAATTTAAAAACTATGGCGAGATATTTTTATTTTAACTTTGTAGAGATTACTAAGGAGGCACTCTATTTGAATTTGATACAAACACAGTTTATACATGAAACAATGTTTATTGAATTCGTTGCACATATGGAATTTGCTTTTACAGCAATAAGCATACGTACTACTTGTACGGAATATATATTAACATTCAATAGAAATATACTTTGCAAATACTCACAAACCAGCAGAGAGTCAAACCAGCAGTACTGCCACGTAAACTTTGGGCCCCCTAAGCACTAGCGCAGGATAGCACCTGGAGCTGCTTTCCTCGTAGCTCCCCTAACTCGCTTATCTATCAACCTTAACAACCTCTTCAAAACCTTCTGTATTAATCAAGCTGCTTGGTATTTATACCAAGCGCGTATGCCGAAATTAGCATATCTCAAGCAGCTTCTTTAATTCATTCACTCAAAGGTTCGATTCTTGTGAATCGAATCTTATGTATACCTTACAACTTTCAGTTTAGTGTAGTTCAGTGGAGTTATTTACAGTCTTGCTGCAGTTGTCTCTAAAGTTTAACGTTAATATTTTCTATAATGTTTATAGTGCATTTTATGTATTTGTAATGTATAATATCAGTAAAGCTTTTAGGATTTTAAAATAAATTCATTGAACAACCCACAATTGTGGGCAGTTACGACCACGTTTTTCGAAACAAAGAGAAAAGCTTGGTATGTCATACACCTAGGACAGAATCGGACCGAAAACTTCGTTGAAACTCTGTGAATAAGGTTTTTAAATAGTCGGTCTTTTAGATACGATGATATGAGCAAAATATCGTGGCTTTGGAAAACTGAATTCTTAAAAATTCATTATTCCATTTCTTCAACTTCTTATTTAGAGGGGAAAATTCCTAAATTTCAAAGAAAAGTTGTAGAAAGGTTTGCTTGTTAAAAAAATCGAAGGTCACAATGCATGTAGGAAAACAATAGATTTTATTATCGGGTATTCTTGAATGTTTAAAATTTATTTTCTGTAAGGACAAACTCTATATCTCAGAAAGAGTGTAAAAAAAAACAGGGAAAAGAGGGTAAATTTTTCCTTTCATTTCAGCTGCACTGCTATTCAAGCACAAAATTAAATCTTCCATTGACTAAAAAAAAGGTGTCATTAAAAATTAAGACTCAGATATCTACTTTACACAACTATCTCAGAAAAACACTCAACATTTCTTTTATATACTCTTTAACAGCGACTGCAAACTAGAAAATCTATTATATATATATATATATTATATCCTTCACTAATGTAAAAAGGATAGGAACCGCCGCTATGTCTATGTATGTTTGTGTGCAAATACAGCAAACTGGATTCATAGCCAAAATCAAACTCTGTTTTTAGTAATTGTGAATTTAGTTTGTTAACAGGGAGATAAGAGATTGTTGTGAAGGATCCACAATTTGGACATTTTGCACTCCTTCCAACGTTATAGCCATTTTGTTCTTCCAACACGATTACGGGGCATAAAACGGCCATATTGGAACTGCACCAGTTTTCCAAGAAACATCACCCCTCCTGAATTCCTCAGGACGCGGGAAAGAAATTCCAGGAAATTCAACGGACTTCCAATTTTCTTGGAAATAAGCGTACCACGTGGGTCAACCATGGGAATGTCAGAGCATCCTGCCCTCGAATAAAAAACTCGAAGAGGCAATAAATTTACGTGAATAACTAACCTGGGGAGGGGTTATAATGAAGAATGTAGGAGACCCGAGTGTGGGAGAAAACGACGTTCGGAGAGAGAGCGAGGGAGCGATTGGAGGTAGCGAGCTGCAAGAGAGCCTGGGAAGGAAAGACGCCCCCGTAAAATGGCGAGATACCCGTCTTCAACCGCCAGCACCGAATCCTGTTGCTTCCGCCAGTGAAGAGCCACATGAATTTCTACCCGATGCCTAAATCCTCCTCCTGTAGAAGTACCTCAACGAAGCCATGCTCTGCTGTTTTCATCAAATCTCCCCAGGTTGGTCATAAATTCCCCCTCTAAATAGTGCTCATGCCTTCTGAGAGATTACGAGACTTTTATTTCACTCGACCCATAATGGTTATGCCGCAGGAAGCGGATGAAGTATGCCCTAATTCGGTTAAAAATATGTATAGCCAAGATCTTAAATATAATATGTAAAACCGACCTTTTCTTGTAAAATATTGTATAATAAATGTTGTTATTTTTATTTATAAACGCATAGTTACCTTTGGAGTTCACCTCCCTATATTTACACAACGCAAAGGGGTATCTCTGGTACCCCTCATAACATATATTGGTGCCTCGTGACGAGGATTTCCCTGGGTATGTTATAATATTTTTACTTTAGTCCAAAACCTGGGCATACTAAAAAAAAAAAAAAAATTTTTTTTTGTGTATCTTGGCAAAAAGCTTTTTAATGTCGCGCAAGGTTCTTATGGTTCATATATATATCTGTAAAGTGGTATGCATACATTTTTTTTAAAATTTCTCTCTTTTCTTTCCCTTGTACCTGCCATGCCTACATGTTGTGTGAACAAATTGTATTGAAATGTTAGAGTTTATGTGTTCGCGGTTAGTATATATATAATTCTAGGATAATGATTTTTACTTTATTTTGATTATTATATGTTTAGCATGTATATGTTAAAACAAAAATTGTTTGAAAGGGTTTGTTTTGAAGAACAATAGAATTATCTCGAATTACCTTTTCTTAATTTATTGTACTATGGCGACCGATTCAGTCGTTAGCGGGAAAACTCCCAGCTTTACGCATTTAGTGTCCACGTTCGATGGTGCCCCAGATTCAGACTGCAATACGTTTTTTTTATGCAATTCGAGGGCTTAGCAAATTTTGTTCAGTGGTCGCCCGTAGAAAAAATTGCTATATTTAAATCCCGGTTGAGGAGCAAGATAATATTGTATAATGGTAACGAATAATGAGTGAATAAGAGAAAATAATGAATAACAAAATAAAGATAGTAATAAATTTAGGGGGCAGTACGGTGAATAATGCGCGAATTTTACTGTTCAGTAGGCAAAATAGCCACTTTTTAAAATGGTTTTCTAGTAAGAGGGAGCAAGACGAAATCCACACTTTCCCCACTCGGAATTCAACTTTACCCTTAAAACGGGAACGCGACTTTCATCGCGGGGAATAGGAAGAATGACCCAAAATAAGGGGGGAGCGAAAAAAAAGTTAATGTCGTTGGATCCTGAGAACACACTAAATATTCGAGGTTCCCTCGCCCCGTTCTCGACAGAAGAGAATGGGAGGGGGAGTTTCACAGCAACTTGCTGGACCCCCGGCTAAACAATTCCCCCCACAGAGAGAGTGAACAAGTTAGTCTCGCTAATTCCCCCAACGCTAGGTTCAAGGCGAAAATGTAACGTGAGGACGTGGATAGTTGTATTATGCTCTCCAACGGGGTGTCAAACAAAGCGAAATTCGAAAGCCGTATTGCGAACGGAGATGCAGAGTCCAGACATTTATCAACCGCAAGCGAACCGCTGCCGGAAGAAAATTACAAAAATCAGGCGAATGGGAAATAGCCGCTCAATACTTCTGCTAACCTATTAAACTTCCATTAATCACGCAGAATTTAAAACTTTTTACTTAAAATGTTTTTGGTTCAGTTATATCGGTAAGTCATGAACAGAACTCTTTGGGAATGGCCGCCTAAGGTTTTCTGCCCATTTGCAATTTACAAGGGAAACTCGGTTTAAGAGGTTTTATCGTTTTCTCCAGAGGGTCTGATCAACTATCTTGTGTCAACGATAGGCTTTTGAAAACTAAGGTGTACCTAGTAAGAAATTTTTTTTTCTCCTTTCGGTTAAGTTTTATTTTGGCAAAAATAAGTTTTTTTTTTCTCTCTCTTAACTCTTCGTCTTCTGTTATATTGCTATGAGATATCTATATAATTTTTTTTTAGGAAGCTTAGCAGACTTTAGAATTTTCGTCGTGGGTTCATTTGTGCGCATAGTTTAAATTCAATTTGACGATGTTTCAGTGTACAAATCTGATGATAGAGCAAAATTTGGTCAATTTCGTTGGGGAATGAATAAATAAACAAAAAAAAAAAACAAAAAAAAAAAGGAAAATTTAAAATTAAAAAAATATATATATATATTATTAAAAGATTAGCGTGTATTATGTTTTATTATTGTGTTTTATTATTATTATTATCATTATTAGTACTGTAAGGACTTTGCCTAAAACTAAGACTGACAGCCTTTAATATTTACAAAATGCTTTATTTGCATCCCGATTAAATATAGGCTTTATACAATAATTACAAAAAAGATAAGCACTATCTGAGGCTATTTCGCGGGGTTCAGGACATCATGAGAGGGATACAGCAGGCTCTCCGTCTCTGGCACACGTCCGACGATGGAGGTTGTTCACACCTGTAAAAAAAAGGTCATCTGCCCCCATTTACATCAAGGTGGCGAATATATACCCTCACAAACGCCTGTGGGTGGTTGAAGCGGCTCTCTTGATTTCCTTTCTGTAAACCGTCTTCAAACTATTCCGCGTCTTCCGCTAAAGGCTAAACGTTTTTCCTCCGGACAGGCTTTGTCTGCATGGAGGGAGGATTCTTTACAGAAGACGGCTTCCTAATTGTCCGATGGCGACGCGGCGTCTGCCACAACTCGGTGACAAAACGACTGTCACCGATGAATACGGTAGGGGAATAATGGCCGTCTTGCCGCCAGGCCTTCTCAGAAATCCCGGGTGTGAAAAGAGACACCAAGTCATTACAGACTAAATTCCTCCCCTCCCCAGATGTTTTTCTGCAGAGAGTTTCACCTGCAAAAAACAGAACAAAAACATGGTCCTTCTCAGGACAATTTCAATTATAAAAACTTTTCCCGAAGGCAAATGCACACCCAATTGACATTACGAGTAGACCGTTAATTTTGATCAAACTCTGGCTTTACCTTCATGAAAGAAAATTTTTAACTGTACTTCAAAGTATTATTTTTAAAAGCACAACAAAAGGAATTTATACCTAAAATTTACGCACTTTAAAATCTCTAATAAGAGAACATGCCGTAGCAAAGAAATTATAAAATTACACAATAATATAACACGTCATGGCAAAAATTTAAATAAAACAGTATACTAACACATGTCAATCAAAAAATTTAAATTCATAGAACACTAGTACATACACATGACATTACATAAAAAACATTATAACTAGTAAATCACTCAACTGGGATCCCATAATTTACCTTAATTGTGATCACATGACACAAATAAATACTCAAATTGATATTAAACACAGTTACAATGAAACAACTTTACACAAATAAAATTAAATACAAATCCAAAATGGATACCTAAACTTCATACAGAACATATCATCACGGTTACTAATACACATGAAAATTTTAAATTTCTTACTTATCTTTTAATACGTTTAACACTTATAGTCATAAAACAATTTAATACTCGGCTTTCCGCAAATCCTGGATCAGGGAACTTAATTCGTTCACGATTACCTGTGATCCAATCTTTTCCATCTAAGTGGACAGTCATCAGTGACCTAAATTTAAATATTCATTTTATCCTACTATAGGATTCACAATCGATTTAGGGTCTATTTTTTTCAGTACTGACTGACATAAAATTATAACAAAATAGCTCATTGGCTCATTCCTTATCAAAAAAAACTCACAAACTTCACATTCCTGTTAATCACTTTGTTTCTTTGACAACACTTACATTTATCTGTTGTCGTAACAACTCTTCAGACAAAACTTATCGATTTCACAATAAATCATTCAATTGCGGTATTCAAACACCGTACGGAGTGCATTTTGACTCCAATTACTACCTTCTTAGGTATACACAAAAACATACACATTTGCATTTAAAAGTTAGCCAACACCTTTCTGAGGCATTCTACTGGCTTATGCAACAAACAAAACAGAACATAAAATGTTACAATTGAACATTAATTAAAGCCTATCTGAGGCATTCCAACACGGCATACATAAAACCGTCATATGGCGTTTGCCACTACAAAACCGTTATATTATGATAACGTCAAAGGAATTTCACCTGAATTTTCCTTTAAAGCAAAACTCAACTTCTATGGTCGAGTCGCTCAAATTTACAAACAATTACATGTTACACTTCATAAAAAAAAACATTACTCAAACGAATACACATTAATTTCTGGTCACATTTTTACACTGAAACTACAATTAATCAACATACTTATAATATACATTTAAACTTTTACGACTAAACTTCGGCTTAGCCTGGTGTTCGGCGGGAATTAACAGTGTTAAGACGTTTCTTATAATTCTTAACATTAGGGCCTTTCCCATTTTGACATTTGTCACAAGCCGACACGTAATCATTTATATCTAAGTGACAATATGGCCAGTAAAAATACTGAGTTAATGATTCTTTCATCTTAGCAACGCCTAAATGAACATTAGTTTGTTCGTGGCAGAGTCTTTTTAATTTCTCTCGATACTTTCGAGGCACAATAAGCAGTTTTCTAGTGGTTCCATCGTTATTTTTTTTCTGGTAAAATAACATCTCGTTTACCACCACGTACTTATTTTCTTCGGGCGTCTTCTTTTTCGCCCTATCAAAAATTACTTTTAATTCTTCGTCCTCACTTTGTGCAACTCAAAATTCTTCGGGCGAAGTCTTTAATAAGTCGGGAGTAATTATTTGTTTCTCCTGGAGAGGCAAGATAGTCGCGCTCTCTTCCGAAGTGATTTCTTCTACCGCTTCTGATCCGGGAATCACTTGCTCTATTTTCGTTTTTTCATCTCCCATGTCTAGTCTTTCTCTATCAAATTTTAGTTTTTCGGCCCGAGTTTGCACAGTATTTTTCACCGGAACTTCAACATTCCTGTTGATCTTCTCAAGCAAGGCTGCCGTTTTATTTCCTAACAAATAGTGTTTCTGCTCGAATTCCGTATTGCTGACAGCTGCTCTAGTTCTGGTGTGGCCCCATTCACATTTCAAATCGACCTCTGCTATAGGTAAGCAAACGGATGAATCTAACACAGGTGCACTGACATAAACGTGCTCTCCTGTGTACA
The DNA here is from genome assembly GCA_907164885.2 of Dolomedes plantarius. Classification (NCBI taxonomy): domain Eukaryota; kingdom Metazoa; phylum Arthropoda; class Arachnida; order Araneae; family Dolomedidae; genus Dolomedes; species Dolomedes plantarius. The sequence continues at coordinate 102,298,693 of OU015501.1, forward strand.
TGTGGGGTTGTACCAAATTTTTAGAAATCAGATCAATGCTCGCTCCTGTGTCTCTCAGAATAGACGTAGATTTTCCATTAACGACTCCCTGACTGATATATGGAGTCATCACGCCACTCGAGTCTCCTCCACTAGTTTCTGTTGCCGCGATAATTTCCGTCTCTTTAAGTTTAGGACACTGTGGTCGCAGATGGTCATAAGAACCACATTCGTAGCAACGGAGCTGTTTTCTTTTCTCAAAAATTCTTTCCTTGTTTTGTCCACTAGAAGCTTCTTTTTCCACATCTTTTTTTTCTTTCTTCTCTTCCTTAAAATTATGGTTATTTTTAAATGTCTTATTAATTTTATCTGTGGACTTCTGATCCTTTGAGAATTCTCTTGTTCGGAAACTGTCTTGCAAGCTTTCATACTTATCTATTTTTTCCGCTAATTCCAAAGGAGTATTAATCTGCATCCACTGCTCCAAAAAATGATCTTTTGTATCGGCAGGTACCCGTCTCTTCATCTGTTCCGTTATGTGTAGGTCTCTCAGTTTCTTAAATGTAGTGATTTCTAAATCTGCTATCCATTCATCATAATAGCCACTAAGCTCATGGGCATAATTCCTCCATGACTTATCTGCGAGTTTAGGATGGCGATAAAACAGTTGTTTTAATTTTTCTGTATTCATCCTAAATCTCTGGAGAATCATCTCTTTTACGTAGTCATAATCTTTTGCCTGTTCTGGCGATTCTCTGGCCATCATGTTGGAAATTTCTGGGGTTAGTACCCCTAACAAATATGGCACCCAATCTTGTTTAGGGACTCCCGCCATCTCTGCTCTTCTCTCAAAATTAATTAGATACAGGCCCATTTCGTCCCGTTTCTCGTCAAATTTCTGCATGGTTTTAAGGAGCTGAATGTTCTGAGTTGCGTCTGCATCTCTGTCCCTCCCATTTCGGGCTCTATTGTCTCCATTAATTCCTAATTCTAGTCTCCTCATTTCGAGAGTAAGTTGGTCTTGACGAATTTTGTCTTCTCTTTCTTTCCTATCTTCAATAATACGCTCTAGTGCGAGTCTAGCGTCTTCTTCGACGTAATTTTCGTTTTCTGTAATGATCTTCTTAATTTCGAAAATCTTAAGCGTATCGTCAGCTAGTCCTCCTAACTCTTCTAAAAGTTCTAAAAGATCCCCTTTCTTACCCTTATTTAAAAAGGACATTTTCTAACTTTAGGGTAACTAACTGTATGATAACCAATAAAGTTTTCCTCAGCTACTAGCAATACCTTCCTACGGTATGTGTCCTAACCGGAACTAACAAGTTCAAAACTGATCAATTTTAGACCGAACTATAATTTTAGCCCTTATGAACACCAAACTAGCACCGCACAATATAAACATTCACAATTTACTCAATACCTATCAAATCAAAATACCGAACTCTTACACAGAATACACATAAACAGAATTCTCAAATTAATCAATGCTCTATATAGATTTCTCACACAGTAATACACAAATACTAAATTATCACTGTTAATATCAAAGCATAAGAAACTTAAATATATCTGTTACTATTAAAAGAAAAAAAAATACTAAATAAACACTGCAAAAAAAAATTCACTTTCTTTAAAAATAGAGAAAAACATACAGTATTTGCAATTAACAAAACACAGAAATTGGCTAAACTTATTGCAATTCCTAACAAACAAAAATTGGTTCTTTACTTGAACACTAACTGGTTACTCATTCATATACCATAAAAACACACAGAAATTGGTTTTACTTATCACAATTCCTAAAACAATAGTTCCTACTTAGAACTTCAAATGGTTAACTCATACACCATTAAAACACAGAAATTGATTTAAATCATCCAAATTTCTAATATAAAATATCAGTTCTTAATACGAACTCTAAATGGCTATTTATACATATACCATCTAAAAAACACAGAAATTGATTTAATTCATCAAAATTTCTAAAATATCAGTTCTTAATACGAACACTAAATGGCTAACTTGTACATATACCATTTAAAAAAACACAGAAATTGATTTAATTCATCAAAATTTCTAAAATATTAGTTCTTAATGCGAACTCTAAATGGCTACTTATAAATATACCATTTAAAAACACAATAAAATAATTTTTACTTATTGCATTTATACAAAACCATTATTTAGTTTTTAAATCAAAGCCAGAATCTGATAAAAAGAATCGGCCTACCTGTAATCCTTTCGTTCATCACTGATATCCTATGACTCTTCTGACACCAGTTAATAACAGTCTGTAAGGACTTTGCCTAAAACTAAGACTGACAGCCTTTAATATTTACAAAATGCTTTATTTGCATCCCGATTAAATATAGGCTTTATACAATAATTACAAAAAAGATAAGCACTATCTGAGGCTATTTCGCGGGGTTCAGGACATCATGAGAGGGATACAGCAGGCTCTCCGTCTCTGGCACACGTCCGACGATGGAGGTTGTTCACACCTGTAAAAAAAAGGTCATCTGCCCCCATTTACATCAAGGTGGCGAATATATACCCTCACAAACGCCTGTGGGTGGTTGAAGCGGCTCTCTTGATTTCCTTTCTGTAAACCGTCTTCAAACTATTCCGCGTCTTCCGCTAAAGGCTAAACGTTTTTCCTCCGGACAGGCTTTGTCTGCATGGAGGGAGGATTCTTTACAGAAGACGGCTTCCTAATTGTCCGATGGCGACGCGGCGTCTGCCACAACTCGGTGACAAAACGACTGTCACCGATGAATACGGTAGAGGAATAATGGCCGTCTTGCCGCCAGGCCTTCTCAGAAATCCCGGGTGTGAAAAGAGACACCAAGTCATTACAGTACTATTATTATTGAATGCATGGATAGCACATTATATGTTTCACACAAATGGCAGCGCAAGGAAAAGAGAACATTTTTACTCTTTCCGCGAGTTAAACACATAATGGCGATTATGCACATTTGCCAACGTTTTTGAAAATTTCATCTTCGCTGTACGATTTTAGCGGAGAGATTTCTATTTCTGTAAGATAACCTTTTCTTTACATTTTAATCTCTGATCACATGTGTTGATCGAGCCACTATTTTGTTATTATTTGTTTTACAGGGTATGCATACCATTTTCTATGATGTTAGCTAATGTTGGTCAGAGTTAATGTAAGCTTAAAGAAAACTTTATAAATTTTGAATTTTTTTTTTAAATCAGTAAAACTTGCAGCACTATAAGGGGAGATTTTGACCTCCTGAACTTTTACAACTGATGTCATTCATGATTTTATTTTACTGCCATTGTGACTTTTGTGCAATTGGAGTCTATTTTGCTGAAGCGAATGGAGCCAATCCGTTCTTCAACCCCTACAGACTGTGGCGTGCCAGCACGCCTAGAAAAGGGGGGGAGTGATTGTTGTGAAGGATCCACAATTTGGACATTTTGCACTCCTTCCAACGTTATAGCCATTTTGTTCTTCCAACACGATTACGGGGCATAAAACGGCCATATTGGAACTGCACCAATTTTCCAAGAAACATCACCCCTCCTGAATTCCTCAGGACGCGGGAAAGAAATTCCAGGAAATTCAACGGACTTCCAATTTTCTTGGAAATAAGCGTACCACGTGGGTCAAACCATGGGAATGTCAGAGCATCCTGCCCTCGAATAAAAAACTCGAAGAGGCAATAAATTTACGTGAATAACTAACCTGGGGAGGGGTTATAATGAAGAATGTAGGAGACCCGAGTGTGGGAGAAAACGACGTTCGGAGAGAGAGCGAGGGAGCGATTGGAGGTAGCGAGCTGCAAGAGAGCCTGGGAAGGAAAGACGCCCCCGTAAAATGGCGAGATACCCGTCTTCAACCGCCAGCACCGAATCCTGTTGCTTCCGCCAGTGAAGAGCCACATGAATTTCTACCCGATGCCTAAATCCTCCTCCTGTAGAAGTACCTCAACGAAGCCATGCTCTGCTGTTTTCATCAAATCTCCCCAGGTTGGTCATAAATTCCCCCTCTAAATAGTGCTCATGCCTTCTGAGAGATTACGAGACTTTTATTTCACTCGACCCATAATGGTTATGCCGCAGGAAGCGGATGAAGTATGCCCTAATTCGGTTAAAAATATGTATAGCCAAGATCTTAAATATAATATGTAAAACCGACCTTTTCTTGTAAAATATTGTATAATAAATGCTGTTATTTTTATTTATAAACGCATAGTTACCTTTGGAGTTCACCTCCCTATATTTACACAACGCAAAGGGGTATCTCTGGTACCCCTCATAACATATATTGGTGCCTCGTGACGAGGATTTCCCTGGGTATGTTATAATATTTTTACTTTAGTCCAAAACCTGGGCATACTAAAAAAAAAAAAAAAAAATTTTTTTTGTGTATCTTGGCAAAAAGCTTTTTAATGTCGCGCAAGGTTCTTATGGTTCATATATATATCTGTAAAGTGGTATGCATACATTTTTTTTTAAATTTCTCTCTTTTCTTTCCCTTGTACCTGCCATGCCTACATGTTGTGTGAACAAATTGTATTGAAATGTTAGAGTTTATGTGTTCGCGGTTAGTATATATATAATTCTAGGATAATGATTTTTACTTTATTTTGATTATTATATGTTTAGCATGTATATGTTAAAACAAAAATTGTTTGAAAGGGTTTGTTTTGAAGAACAATAGAATTATCTCGAATTACCTTTTCTTAATTTATTGTACTATGGCGACCGATTCAGTCGTTAGCGGGAAACTCCCAGCTTTACGCATTTAGTGTCCACGTTCGATGGTGCCCCAGATTCAGACTGCAATACGTTTTTTTTATGCAATTCGAGGGCTTAGCAAATTTTGTTCAGTGGTCGCCCGTAGAAAAAATTGCTATATTTAAATCCCGGTTGAGGAGCAAGATAATATTGTATAATGGTAACGAATAATGAGTGAATAAGAGAAAATAATGAATAACAAATAAAGATAGTAATAAATTTAGGGGGCAGTACGGTGAATAATGCGCGAATTTTACTGTTCAGTAGGCAAAATAGCCACTTTTTAAAATGGTTTTCTAGTAAGAGGGAGCAAGACGAAATCCACACTTTCCCCACTCGGAATTCAACTTTACCCTTAAAACGGGAACGCGACTTTCATCGCGGGGAATAGGAAGAATGACCCAAAATAAGGGGGGAGCGAAAAAAAAGTTAATGTCGTTGGATCCTGAGAACACACTAAATATTCGAGGTTCCCTCGCCCCGTTCTCGACAGAAGAGAATGGGAGGGGGAGTTTCACAGCAACTTGCTGGACCCCCGGCTAAACAATTCCCCCCACAGAGAGAGTGAACAAGTTAGTCTCGCTAATTCCCCCAACGCTAGGTTCAAGGCGAAAATGTAACGTGAGGACGTGGATAGTTGTATTATGCTCTCCAACGGGGTGTCAAACAAAGCGAAATTCGAAAGCCGTATTGCGAACGGAGATGCAGAGTCCAGACATTTATCAACCGCAAGCGAACCGCTGCCGGAAGAAAATTACAAAAATCAGGCGAATGGGAAATAGCCGCTCAATACTTCTGCTAACCTATTAAACTTCCATTAATCACGCAGAATTTAAAACTTTTTACTTAAAATGTTTTTGGTTCAGTTATATCGGTAAGTCATGAACAGAACTCTTTGGGAATGGCCGCCTAAGGTTTTCTGCCCATTTGCAATTTACAAGGGAAACTCGGTTTAAGAGGTTTTATCGTTTTCTCCAGAGGGTCTGATCAACTATCTTGTGTCAACGATAGGCTTTTGAAAACTAAGGTGTACCTAGTAAGAAATTTTTTTTTTCTCCTTTCGGTTAAGTTTTATTTTGGCAAAAATAAGTTTTTTTTTTCTCTCTCTTAACTCTTCGTCTTCTGTTATATTGCTATGAGATATCTATATAATTTTTTTTTAGGAAGCTTAGCAGACTTTAGAATTTTCGTCGTGGGTTCATTTGTGCGCATAGTTTAAATTCAATTTGACGATGTTTCAGTGTACAAATCTGATGATAGAGCAAAATTTGGTCAATTTCGTTGGGGAATGAATAAATAAACAAAAAAAAAAACAAAAAAAAAAAGGAAAATTTAAAATTAAAAAAATATATATATATATTATTAAAAGATTAGCGTGTATTATGTTTTATTATTGTGTTTTATTATTATTATTATCATTATTAGTACTATTATTATTGAATGCATGGATAGCACATTATATGTTTCACACAAATGGCAGCGCAAGGAAAAGAGAACATTTTTACTCTTTCCGCGAGTTAAACACATAATGGCGATTATGCACATTTGCCAACGTTTTTGAAAATTTCATCTTCGCTGTACGATTTTAGCGGAGAGATTTCTATTTCTGTAAGATAACCTTTTCTTTACATTTTAATCTCTGATCACATGTGTTGATCGAGCCACTATTTTGTTATTATTTGTTTTACAGGGTATGCATACCATTTTCTATGATGTTAGCTAATGTTGGTCAGAGTTAATGTAAGCTTAAAGAAAACTTTATAAATTTTGAATTTTTTTTTTTTAAATCAGTAAAACTTGCAGCACTATAAGGGGAGATTTTGACCTCCTGAACTTTTACAACTGATGTCATTCATGATTTTATTTTACTGCCATTGTGACTTTTGTGCAATTGGAGTCTATTTTGCTGAAGCGAATGGAGCCAATCCGTTCTTCAACCCCTACAGACTGTGGCGTGCCAGCACGCCTAGAAAAGGGGGGGAGTGATTGTTGTGAAGGATCCACAATTTGGACATTTTGCACTCCTTCCAACGTTATAGCCATTTTGTTCTTCCAACACGATTACGGGGCATAAAACGGCCATATTGGAACTGCACCAATTTTCCAAGAAACATCACCCCTCCTGAATTCCTCAGGACGCGGGAAAGAAATTCCAGGAAATTCAACGGACTTCCAATTTTCTTGGAAATAAGCGTACCACGTGGGTCAACCATGGGAATGTCAGAGCATCCTGCCCTCGAATAAAAAACTCGAAGAGGCAATAAATTTACGTGAATAACTAACCTGGGGAGGGGTTATAATGAAGAATGTAGGAGACCCGAGTGTGGGAGGAAAACGACGTTCGGAGAGAGAGCGAGGGAGCGATTGGAGGTAGCGAGCTGCAAGAGAGCCTGGGAAGGAAAGACGCCCCCGTAAAATGGCGAGATACCCGTCTTCAACCGCCAGCACCGAATCCTGTTGCTTCCGCCAGTGAAGAGCCACATGAATTTCTACCCGATGCCTAAATCCTCCTCCTGTAGAAGTACCTCAACGAAGCCATGCTCTGCTGTTTTCATCAAATCTCCCCAGGTTGGTCATAAATTCCCCCTCTAAATAGTGCTCATGCCTTCTGAGAGATTACGAGACTTTTATTTCACTCGACCCATAATGGTTATGCCGCAGGAAGCGGATGAAGTATGCCCTAATTCGGTTAAAAATATGTATAGCCAAGATCTTAAATATAATATGTAAAACCGACCTTTTCTTGTAAAATATTGTATAATAAATGTTGTTATTTTTATTTATAAACGCATAGTTACCTTTGGAGTTCACCTCCCTATATTTACACAACGCAAAGGGGTATCTCTGGTACCCCTCATAACAGAGATAATTAAGAAATGTAGCGAATATAATATATTTATTAGTTAAAAAGCAAAATATTCGAGGAATTAATTGCAAAATAGGATTTTTTATTTGAGTCTAGACAGCATGTGATATACCTCTAAGTAAAAGTTAGCGTTTCGTGAATTAGGAAAAATAACCTAAGCTCTTCTATATTTACTTCCCTTTCAAAAATTTGCCTAAATGAACGGACACTATGTGTAACCGTTGTTGTTATGAGTAAAACTTGAACAAGGAAACTTTAAATGTTAAACGTTACCTGAGAATTAGCATTTTCTTTAAAAATTAAACAGATATTGTCAGATATTGTGGCAAAGAAACATTGTGCATTTCACTGCTACCGAAGTAAAATATTATATTATATTATACTAGCTGAATACCCGTGCTTCGCTACGGGGTACATTTTAGGATAATTACAATGAAAAAGTAATGAAATTGCTTTTTAGAGGATTTTCTTATAAACAATATATTTTGTTTCTTCATTGGGCGGAACTAATATTACCAGGCTCGTCCGCGAACTTACGCGTGAGCAAGCTACGTAAAACTGACCGTGGGAGAAACAATTTTCTAGAAAATGTACGCCAGCATATTTTAAAGTTTGGCCTTGGGACTTATTTATCGTGATGGCGAAGCATATTTTGAGAGGAAATTACAGTTTTATATATAGATTTGATTTAATATCCATAAAACATACTAATTTTAACTAAATTTTTAAAAATTTCCATCTCAATTAGTCTAGTGGTTAAATTTTATCTTTTACTGTATTATAATATTTTCTTTGTCAATTAATTTCGTTGTTATGCACGTGACGCAAAATTAATTTAAAGTATCACAAAAAGAAAAGAAATCTCGTGATCAGCATTTAATAAATTAAATTCAAAACTTTCCAAACGATAACTGTTTTGGAAGCTAATGTTCTGCTAATTTCCAGTAAAAGCTAAAATCATTTGAAAACCACACACCAATGTTCCACTCACACGCAACACTATAAACCCCTAAAAGAATGCCAGAATAAAACGTTTAAAAAGTATAAATCTATTAATTTAAATAATTAAACACACACAAATGTATAAATTACACAAAAGTTTACTTAAATTCTTTAATCTGTCTACATCTCCAGTATAGAAATATTTTCGGGGCATTTACAGAACATGGTATATTTCACTTTTGAAAACACGCATTAAATGAGCATCATCGCAATGAGAAATTTCTGAAATGAGCATGACAATGAAGATCGTGTGTTTACAAACAACAGCAGTAACCGAAATGTGTTAAAATATAAATTTTAAGGGTATTATGGTAGTGAGTTGTGTATATAAATAAAAACTTTCCAAACGATTACTGTTTTGGAAGCTAACGTTCTGCTAATTTCCAGTAAAAGCTAAAATCATTTGAAAACCACATACCAGTGTTCCACTCACACGCAACACTATAAAACTGAATTACAGTACTCTACGTTTATATGGGCATTGAAAATTGTGGATAGTAGAGGGCAATACGGAACAATCCACGCATTGTCTACAGACACTTGCTATCTTTGGCTATTATTTGATCCGTAATATCTGCCTCATATGCCGCATGTTTCTAAACGCCATTCCCGAATGAAGAAATCGTGTAGAGGAGGCTTCTGCAACATGTGGACGGAGACAGTTGTTTTGTGTAAACTGACTGGTATCATTTTTGGCTATTATTTGATCCGTAATATCTGCCTCATCTGCCATATGTTTCTAAACGCCATTCTCATACACTGAAGTGCCACTGAATTAGGGATACCTACATAGTAACGAGTTGGGCCTCCTCTGGCCTTAATAACGGCTGCCACACGACGAGGCATAGATTCAACAAGTTTCTGGAAACGTTCCACGGGAATGGCTTGCCAAATATTGGCTAAAGCTGTCCATAATTCAGTTAGGTTCTTTGGTGCTGTGTGATGGCCTATCACGCCTTGTTCCAAAACATCCTAAAGATGCTCAATAGGATTTAAGTCTGGGCTTCTAGGTGGCCAATTCCTGACAGAGAAGTCAGAGGAATGCTCATCCAACCAGCCAGTAGCCAACCGGGACTTGTGAGAGGTACAGTTGTCTTGCTGGAAAACTCCATTACCGTGCGGATAACAGAACAGAATAAACGGATGGAGGTGATCATCCAGCAACTCTACGTACCGAATTGCATTGAGGGAGGTTGGTACACGCACCAAAGATCCCAAACTGTGCCACGAAAAAACACCCCAGACCATGATTGAGCTACCATGTCCTTGTATAGTTCCAGCCAGGCATGCAGGATCCATGGCTTCATGAGCCTGACGCCATATTCTCAGCCTCCCGTCGGCGTTAAGTAGCCGGAATCGAGACTCATCACTCCATGCTACTCGTTTCCAGTCCTCTACACTCCAGTCTCTGTGCTCTCTTGCCCAGGCAAGACGTGCAGCCCGATGGCGAGTATAGAGCAATGGTACTCTCGTAGGTCGACGGCTCCCGAAACCCATACGGTGAAGCGAGCGTTGCACAGTCCGTTTACTGACTGTACGACTAGCACCGTCATTAAACTGGGTGGTAATTTGAGCTAATGTTTGGCTTCCCTGGCTACGTACAATACGCCTGAGCCGTCTCTCACCACGCACTGTCAAGGTTAATTGTCCTTTGCAGTTTGCCCGATCGCTATTTTTTTTCCACCATCCATGTATTCTTGGTATACTCTTGACACTGTCGACCTTGAAAATCCTAGCTGTCTGACGATTTCGGAAATTGAATGGCCCATGCGTCGCGCACCTACGATTTGTCCGCGATCGAAGGCGTCTAAATCAGGCAGTTTACCCATACTGGTGATTCCAACAACTAATTCAGAACAGCCACAGTACGCGCTATATATGCAGTTACCAGAGCGCCCTCACTTGCGCATACATGATGCGCAGCGCTACACAATTTACATAGGCTTTGCTATCCCTAATTCAGTGGCACTTCAGTGTATGAACCACAGCCTAATTCCTTTAAAATGGAACAAAATGAGTAACTCCAGTTAACCATGTAATCCACTACAGCTACAGGGACATCAAAATGTGAGAATACAGAGTTTAAATCAGCCAAAACTGCAATTATGTCGGACAACTGACTGAAGTGGTGTCATCTTTGGCTATTATTTATCTGTAATATCTGCCTCATATGCCGTATTTTCTAAACGCCATTCCCATATGAACCAGGTAATTTTTTCATGGTGTTTAATATTTTGATGAAAATATAAGTCTGTTTTAAATTATTTTTAAACAAATGAGGTCATGTTTGAAGGAGAAATGTCTGTAGTCTTAGATTGTAAAAAGATCAAAATTCTACGATCATTTTTTGCCGAGATATCGTAATCTGAAGTTAAAAAAACAAAATATTTTCTAGAATAAAATTTAAAATTCTTGCTTCGAGGTGCACCTTCCCATAGTCCACTACCCGCACTACCCGTGTGCCAAATTGCATGGCTGTAAGTTTCACAGATTCGCCTGGGGGCCGCACACACACACACACACACACGCAAACATTCTCTTTTATTAATAAGATACATATATTCCTATACATATTTATATTTTTAATTGCAAATTTTTGTACATGAAGCTATTAAACTCAAATTATCAACAAGATTTTTTTATTATTTAATAATAAAAATAATTACAAGATAAAAAGAAATTTTTTTACTATGTTTTTAAATTTTCTGTTGAATCATATAAACTTGACAATTCTATGTATTAATAAATACTTTTTAAAATTTTTTTGATGAATTATCCCATCAACTTGAAAGAAAATGAAGTTAATTGCAAGTTAACTTGCATTTAACTTTTCGTTCCCGTACCGGCCGATAGATGGCTGCACTAGTCTATAAAACCAAATTAACTGAAAATAAACTGAAAATTAATTTAATTCTGCTTAAAGGTGGCTAAAAGTATTAAAATAAGGCATTGTCATCGTGTTCTGAGCTATTCTAAAAGTTTCAAATGTCTAGCTAGTCGGGAAGTTAGTTAAAAATCGATTGCAAGATTTGTACTAGACAAACACACAAACACACAAACAAGAAAGCGAGTTAATCTATATATATAAAACAGTTCCGTAACTGACTCACTGACTGACTGACTGACATACAACGCACAGACCAAACCGCTGGACCTAAAGGGCTGAAATTTTGCATGGCGATTCTTCTTATAGTGTAGGGGTGCACTAAGAGAGATTTTTGAAAAATTCTTCTTAGATTGTTTTAAATTAAATTTTTAAGCTGTTTTTAGAAACTTTTTTTAAGTTTGCATTTAAAATAATAATTTGTGGGTTATAAAATTTATATCACGAGAAAGATCCTAAAATTTCCTTTAAAATGAAATCTTTTTCGAATCTTTAACTCTATTTTCTAATTTTTGGTGAATTTTTAAAGATTAATTTTTAGAATTTAATTTATTAAATGCTGATCACGTGATTTCCTTTTCTGATACTTTAAATAAATTTATCGTCACGTGCGTAACAACTAAATAGACAGAAAAATATTTTTTTTCTTGCTAATGCGGCAGACGATTGGACATTATTTTGTCTATAAAAATATCCCTTACGTTTTTTTTATAAATATATATATATATATTTATACATCAATTGTATATATTGATCGTCGCATCTATTATAAATATATATATATATATATATTTTCTTTGGCATTAATTGCATACATTGACCGTTGTATTTAATTTGAATGTACTCCGTAGCGAAGTGCGGGTTTTCAGCTAGTAAAAACATGTAAATAAAAGTGTGTTTTGTAGATAAATAGTTAATGAATTTGAGGCTTAAAATAACAGCTGAGAAAAGGAGCAAGATTTTTCTTATACAGAATAAGTCTTTTGTCTGTCAAAGTTTCAGATTCACTGATCCAGAGTGTCGTAACGTTTTGTAATGCCCCTTAAAACTATCTTTTTCTTATGGGATTTTTCCTTTAACAACTGCGCGTACTATATAAATATATGGATGCTGCTCCTTGACTGCCCAGTTTTATTCAACGAAAATCTACTTTTAGCACTAAGAACGCATCCTGCTTTCTTATCAATTAAATTCCTCATGCGGGGGAGGAAGGGTTGGTATGTTACTCTACAAGTTTAGTTACTTTTCGCTTCCCCGAGATACACAGGCATAATCGCTTCTCTTTGTGTCGCTTTGTTTTCGCAGTTTTTCTCGCCGCTTGGCGAGCGCTCTTCGCCAAATTTGGCGGACTGATGGACAGATGAAAAACTCATCAACCACCTGCAACAGAGATCCCCGGACCGGTTGGATGACAGACTCAAGAGAGAAAGGTTTTACAGGATGCCGAAGATGACGCGAAAGAGTTGGACTTCGAAAACGGTGCTGTTCGCATGGGGACTCAAGACTCATCCACCGGTCTTCATAAGCGCATAAAATGTTAAACATTCTGTATTTTTTGAGGCCTTAAGTCATTTTTTTATATTCCCTCAAAATAAATATGTTCCATGGTTCATAATTTTGGGTCGTCATTCCTTTTGTTAGTTTTTATTCATGTCATTTTTCTATTCCAGATGAGGAACTCCCAATCACTACAATGTTATATGCCAGTCAACCCATTTTTAATGCTACACATAGTATACACACCAGAAGTTTGTGGTGGACATATAACTATTTACAAGGCTTCTTAGAAAGCCAATCTTCTTTTGCTTAGTTCTATATTCTGAGAAGCTTCTTTTAAACTTAACATAGAGAATTAAAACTGGAATGTGCTTCGCCTCACTGCTTCAAACTTTAAGATCAATCATTAATTTGTTTGTTAATATGTTTCGGCAGTAATATTAATATTACGTTATTAAGCTAATTTTTTAAAGAAACGATCATATTTCCAAGAAAATAGAAATAGGTAGGGAATATTGTGTAAGTCATGTACAGTGTTACACACTTTGAAGTTTATTATTTTTTTATCTGCTAACTGTTTTCTCTGTTTCGGTTCCCTCTCTATTCGCCTAATTCTCACGGTGCTAATTTTCCCGTAAACTTTGTACTTCTCTATGTCGGAAGACGGAAAATAAGAAAACACCCTTATTCAAATTAGAAAGAATGCCATAAGCACAGAATGACTTCTATAGAAGAGAAAGAGGCTCGCCAAACAGAGAATGGGCTCCACAGGTGTAGATGCAGTGGAGATCAAACTTGCTTTAGGAGGCAGACTATCACCTTATCAACTCCTGACAAGGTCCGTCAGTCAGATATAAACAGGCCCAGATTTCAGCATGGGCAAGTGGGGCAGTTGCCCAGGGCCCCCAAAATTATGGAGATCCCCTAATTTAGCATTAAGTTGTGCATATTTTTGAAAATTTCGTTTTGGGTTAATACAGTAAATGGGGGCAGTGGCAGATACAGAAAAAAATCCTGGGGTACAGTGCACCCACTATAGTGAAAGCATACTTATATCCATAAGCGTTTCTGATTTAATATTTTTTTGGGGGGATGTAATAACTTTAGACTGATCTATTTTGAATTTCAAAAGAAAATTTCATGAATTTATTTATTAACATTAAAAAATAAATTAATAAATCAACACTTATTATTATTATTATTATTATTAATTTTAAAATTTTTGACTTGTTGGTAAAAAATTTTTTGAATTTCCGGTGGGTGAGTGCCCCAGATGTTCATGTTGAAATCTGGTCCTGGGGAGGTATATGCCCCCTTCTGAATCTATCCTTGAAGGGGGCCCCTGAAGTCTGCTTTGCCCAGGGCCCCATTGGGTCAAAGTTGGGCCCTAGATATAAATGCTAGTTATGAAGGACCCTAGTTCCCCGATCAATAGAGGAAGCTGGTGCATTATATCAGGGATTTTGACTTAACATTAATTGCGCACCGGTAAGTGTATTCTGCAAGCCAGGTGTATTTTGTTATGCGTCTCTTTACCATCCTTACTTGTAGTCTCAGTTCAAATAATATAATTCAGTTTGAAACTTATAGAGTTATTTCCTTACCACTGGAACTTGGTTATTACAGTACCTGAAAATGAGTATTACATATTAACCCTATTAATTTTCATGGGGCGATACCCATATTTTTCATATACATTTTCTATATCAGTTGTACCGATACTAATAATGGAATATTTTGACATTCTACAGGGCACATCGTCCCGTTTACAGATGAAATTTTGACATGCCTAGACCATTTCTTTTACGGGAGAAGAAGGAGAAATGAATCTTTAACTCCTTACAAACTAGAATGGAATACAAAGTTTAACAAAAACATGATAAAGCGTGAAAAAAAACCTAGAGCTATAGTGTTTCCTTATAACACTATCTTCGTATCCATTCTTTAAAAAATTCTATTGTGATATGTTAATGTTCAGCCCTTTGAATTCAGTCAATGTGAATACTGAACTGTATCCAATATCTTTTTGTCTTTTAACTCTTTGTGTTACGCTCCAGACAAATTATGACTGATGAAATATTTGCATGAATGATCTCTTTACTAAATTATGCAAGGGGTACTTGTATGATATAGCAGATCATTATCAACCATTTTTACTCATTACAAGTTTTGACATTTAGTACGGCGTGTCCTACTACTTGTTGCTATAACTGTCTGACAAAAAAGGGAAAATATCAACTTCATACATCGATAAATTTAAGACTTAGCAATTTTTTTAAAAATTTCGAATTAAATTAGGGCAAGTGATCCCATTCATTAAATCGAAAGTTTTATTGTCTGCCCTGTAATAAATTATGTGCTTTTCAGAATTATTACATATTAAGTAAATCGTGATAATTGTTCAACATGCCAATGGTGTGATTTTTATGCATCTTACAAATATTTGATTGAATCATTTTATGGCAACTTATGTAGCAGTAGCTATTTCTAAGAAGCTTCTAACGACGCAAGTTACATTAGATTCTTCCAGTCACACTCTAAAGTGATCAAAATGTGGATATTTTACATATTGATACACCAAAAACAAATCTTTTTTGGAAAAATTTAAAAAGCAGTTTATAACCGAGAAATGTCTTCTCTGGGATATACCTTACTTTTCGGTTGCGTAATTGAGACGAAGTATCACTAATGAACATGATATATGTTGAAAATTCTCACAAGCACGGCTCAAAGTATCTCTAATGTGAGTTTATACAAATTAGTAGCCCACCCCACGCTAATGAGATTGAGATAATTTTTGGCAAGCTATTTGTGCCTGTTAGTAAGAGGATTATTTGCTCTTTGTCAGAAATTTGGGATTTTGTGGCTTATTTCATTAGATTACTCTAAATTAACCTCCGGCATCTCCACGTGGTGGGCCTTGGGGGTCTACCTTTCGGTAGACCGGTAACGGAGGAACGTAGGGTAAAGTAGATAAAGTGAACAGCTTTCGGCTACGCTATGGATAGTGAAAGAGCCAATATGGAAGAAATGAGAGTCTTGACTGAAGACTTACTTAAATTGAAATATAGACGCCTAGTTAGTGCCATAGGCATGTCAAAATTGACAGTGGAGTTGAAGCGATAGATTAATGATGATTTGGCTGAACTAATAGACTCGATTAATGAGCAGCAAAAAATTATTCATTATCTAAGAGGGCAACTCGACATGCAAAAAATTCAGGAGCTTCGCTGAATTTGTCAAAATGAAGCCTCTAGGAAAGAGAAAGTCCTCTAAGAAAAAGAGGAAAGATGAGGTGCATGAAATTGAGATAATTCCTTTGGGGAAACAGGAATCTGAGGTGACCAAGAATGACGTAAAAATTAGGATAAAGCCCGAGGTTCTGGGCATAGGTGTTGAGAAATTTAGGAAAATTGGCAAAGGAGGTATTCTAATTAGAACTGGATTAAAGGAGGACATAGATGCTCTAGTTGAGGAGTTTGGGAAAAATGGGGAATTGAAAACAGCTTATGAGCCTCAAGCACCAAAAAAAAACGGGATCCTCGAATTATAATATTCGATGTGCAAGAGCAGTAAGAAAAGTAAGAAATGCTGGAGTTGATAAAGAAACAGAATGATGTGATTAAGAATGTTGAGGCGGTTACCTCGTTCAAGTCCAAAATGGGCAGAAATTGGATTTTGCGTGTGAAGGGAGACACGTAACAAGATATGAAGAGTATCAAGAAAATTAAAATAAGCTGGATGTGTTATAAATGGAAGATATATAGCAAACCAACAATTTTCTATAATTGTTGGAAATATGAACACATAGGGAAACACTATAACAACATGAAGGTTTGCAAGAACTGCTCAGAAAAGGAACATGGACAAGAGCCATGCAAAAGAGGTCGAGTTTTTGGCAATTGTGATTGGTTCCAAAAAAGAACCGGCAAGAGAATTGATACGTCTCATCTTTCCACGGACAGTTGTTGCAGTAGATATCAACTCGAAATAGAACGCATCATAGAGAGAACTGATTATGGACTAAGTTTCACTCATTCTGAGGATGAAAGACGATTAAGGATTCAGAAGCTGATTGAAGAAGAAGACGCCCTCTTTTATAAATCGCTGGATTATTGATTATGTTCTTTTAATGTGATATCTATTGAACTTATGTTGTTTTCTGTACGGGTTGTACATCTACTTAGTTGTTGATTGTTTTCTTTAATTTTGGATTTGATGTTGTTGTACGAGTTGTACAGCCTTGTAAACTTAATGGATTCGAGTTACTTTTGTTTGTCATTAGTTCTGTACGAAATGTTCGCATACTTATTGTCTTAAGATCTTTCATATGCTTTTCAATTGTTTTTCCCGATCGAGTGGGGCTGTATTTTGTACGTTGTAAACAGTTTTGTAATCTTGTTAAATAAAGCAGCCTTCCCGTTTGGGATGGGTGGAGATACTTTGCATTGCGGTGGCTGCAAGCTTAGATGAAATTGATAGGATAATTAAATATAGTTATTGGCTCCTGGATGGTCTGATTTGTATGCTGAGAGTGAGCGGTATCAAGTGGCATTCTAGCTGGACAGTTGGAGGTAGCGAGGAGCCCCGCGGACGCGGGGCTGAGGGCTGGGCCGGGTGTCCGGTTCTGCCGATCTGGCATGGAGCGAGTTGCCTTCGTGGCGACTGGTCATTAGTAGTAATTTCGCCATATATGGTTAGCCGGATGATCTCCTCCACAGTTAGCACACTTTGTTTTTCTGTTTTCGGCATTTCGTAGTTTCTGGTATGGTGGCTGCCTGCGCACTTAAGACATTTATCATCCATTTTACACGTGTCACTACTGTGGTGGAAATTTTGGCAATTATAACACTGCTTTACACCTCCCTTAAACTTATAGCTCTCAATTTTTACAATAAATCCAAGAAAATTGGAGATATAATAAATAGTTCTAGTTTTTTCATTGTGGTGCAGATTACAGAGAAATATTGGTAGTTTCCTTTTTTAATCTTTTGAGTTGAGAAACTCTGTGCACGTCGAAGCCTAAATTAATTAATTCATTCCTGACCTCTTCAATGGCGATATAACATGTTGAAGAGTGTAAACAGCCTAGAGAACGGTGTATGAAGAACTATTTTGTTCAAAGTATTGAGGTAGCGCTGTAATAGAATGAAAAGGTTTCATTTGTATTTGATTCGGCAGTTCGATTGATGAACATGAAGTCGAATCCGTGGTTAGATATTCTAAATAATCTCCTCTCCTAAAATTTGACAATTTAATGGAATTCAATGGACGGAATTCTTACCTTTTTTTCTTGCATGATCAAGATCCCCGACACTCAAAATTATGAGTTGGATTTTTTTTTTTTTACAAAAATAAAGTAGATTTGTTCTCCCAGATTCCAGATACAACTCTTTCTGAACTCCCCAAAGGATGTCCTGGAAGTACGACTATGATTTCTGCAGTAAAAGACGGCCGTCGAAATCTTATAAATCCTCTCTAAAGCTACTAGGCAAGAAAATTAGAAGACTATCCAACGAAACCTAACAAATTTCGCTGGAGAGTATGCGTACAAGATGATGCTGTTATCAAAGCCAAAGGTGGCCCCACTAGTTCCTAAAAAACAAAATAAAGTCATTTTTTCCTTAATTCACTAGATTACGCCGCCCCAACCTGAAGGTACTCGGCAATTCCAAACTGAAGACAGATCGCCACCACAGCAACCCAACCCCCACTAAAAAGCGTCAAACTTACACAAATCAAACCTAGGCTTCCCCGGGAAATACTACCTAAACGAGCAGCTACCATACTACCTTCCATTGTCCACCAAATGAACCTTAATTTCCTCCCCCCCCAAAAAAAAAAAATTACAATAAATTCAAAATACAACAATTCTCAACAAAACGACAAAATAATAAAATTACAATAAATTTCAGAAAATTCAAAGTTATTCAACTCTCCAGTTATACAATCTATGTATATTATTTCTAGAAGGGGATTTTTTTCTGACGATCCTTTTTCTCCCTTCATACTGAACCAAAATCTATAAATGAGGTATCATTTAAAGATTAAGAACTCCGCTTCTGATGAATTGTTAATTTAGAATTACACATTGTATTGTTTGTTTAAAAATTGAAGTATAAACATTCTAAACATTTTTTCTTCCTCTAGATCAGGGATTCCCAACGGGGTCCAGGTGGACCCCCTCGGGGGTTGTTGGAAGTAAAGGGTCTATAGTATTCCATGGGTCTATTAGGGGGCGATGATAAGTTTTTCTGTTTTAAAATTTAATTTTTTAGGAATGTAATTATTAGATAATAACATCCATTTTAATATGTATAAACACAGATTTGCATAGGGCGGAGTGATCCACGCATCTACAATTGAATGTCCTGACGCTTTTGTATATGTGTCGAATGCCCCCGACGGCTATTATTTGTGCACTAACCACAGGCAGAACTGGGGAAATCCACTGGACATTAAGGGGGAGATCACCTTTAAAACCTTCAAAAAATTCAATTTTTTATTATGATTTAATTTGAAAGAATGGAATGTAAGGAATCCTTTTTTTTTAAATGAAGTCGATACTACAATTAGAACTGCTTTTATGGCCAAATGTATAAAGCTAATAGTAAAGTAATTTATGGAAACTTTAAACTTTAAATGGCTTTTTCTAAAAACTGTTACAGCAATTTTTTGTGAAAAAAATTTTATGATACTTCTTGTACATTACAATACATTTGCCTGAAAAAAATATTTTTATGTGAAATATGGTAATTATTTTTGGTGTAGATTAAAGTATGACCTATGGATAGAATATACATAAATAATTTAAATATATCCCTTATAGTTTAAAAAAAATCTGCGCGCAATGCATTCACCTAAGATTCATTATTCATAAAACAATATATATTTTTTACATACAATAATTTCTAATAATCTCCCAACCATTCTGCTTCTGTTTTCTAATAGATAAAGCTTTGTACAATTCACCCTGTTCATATTCTTAGTCAAATTGTTATCTTTAAGTGATTTATGTGCAATTATTAGTATCATAATTATGTCGTATGCTTTATATTATAGAGAAAAATTTGAGGGCGGTCTATGAAGAAAATCATTTTATTAAGGTATCCGTACACATTCGGGGGTGATTTTTTGAAAATTTTTGTATTTTGTCTTTTTATCTATTTTTTATAATGACATTTAAGTTAAAACTTGAAAAAATATATAAAAAATTTAGCTGTTACATTAAAATAATTTTTTCAGGGGGGAAAACTGGAAAAAATTGGTCAAAATTTGACATTCCGCATTGCATGGTAACTCAAAAACAAACAAATATATTACCATTTTATAAATTGCAAAATGAAGATAATAACTGTCTCTGGGGAATAGTCTATTCTCAAGATTGAACTATGTGTATCTCAAAGTTTGTAGCACTTAAAGTACTGATGTTCATAAAAGTCACTTAAAATTCACTGTCACTTGCAATTTATACCAATGTAAATAAAAAACTAATCAATCTGCAATCATGAGCATAGACTATTCCCTTTATAAATATATATAGATAAAGTATGCAAAATTTTAAGGCATTTTAAGCGTAACTTTTTTTAATAGGATGTATTGCGTTAATAAAAACGATAAAAAAATTCATTTTGAGAAAACGCTAAAAATAACTTTATAATACATTTCTTACTTTAAAAATAATTATTCTCGTATTAAAATCCACCATATTTATAAACTTCTCCCTCTTGGCTTTCTGCAACACTTTTTTTTTTTAACCCAAGGGCTCTGAGAATTTTCCTGCGTCTATTTGAAACAGAATCAGAATGACGTATTAAATCATTCTTTCTAACGTTGTCTAAATGCTTGTAGTCTTGCAACGTAAAAAATCCTGGATAACTAATATCCAACTTGTTAAAAACATTCAGACAACCTTTATGTCCATCATTAAATTGCAATACTGCATCATACGCTCCAAGTTTCATCATTTTCAAACAAACAAATACCTCTTTTGGTAATCGTTGTCATATTATGCCATTCAGGCATTCGTTTGCATTTTGAGTTTTACCGTGGAGACACTTACTCAAGAGTTCTCTTGAGCACAAATCTAAGTATACTGGTCTAAATCAAAAATTCTAATCCCAGATATGGCTCCATTAGTTTTATCCGAGTCTAAAGCACTATCAACTTTTGACTTTGTACAACTCGCGGTGCTTTGTACACCATCATCTACACCATCGTTTTTGACATTTTTTGTAAAATGATTTCCGTAACACTTGCGTTTTCGTTTTCTTCCAATACCTTTACCCATTTTTACGAGAGAAAAGTAAGAACTAAACGGATTTAAGAACTTTATAAAGCCAATAAAAACCACGCGGTAAATTTGCAGATATGTAAACAACCGCTTTAGCAATATAAGTTTGTTACCAAGTTTAGGAATACAAGAGTAAAAATTATGTTGCCAGATACGTTTCCAAATATTTATAAATCCCTTAATTTTTATTTCCAAGTATTTCCTTTGACGTATAACTCAATTTCAGGCCTAAATCTAAAAAAAGAACGATGTAAACAAACATTTTAGCTTACTTCCGGTTTGCAGAATGACACTTCCGGTTGTAAAATTCTGTGACAAGTAATATTTAAATTGCTGTAATTCGGTTTCTAATGAAGATAGAAACAAAATTCAAACGGAATTTGAAAGATAAAAGATTGAGCTTTAATGTTATTGCAAAAAACAAAAAACGATATTTTGACCGAAAATGCCGTTTTAAAGGTGTACGGGTACCTTAAAAGGGGTTGATGTAGGAAAAAGGTTGGGAACCCCTGCTCTAGATGGTACTGGCTTTTCCCCATTATCGTGAGCACATTGAACTTTTAAATTTTAAAATCACCTCCTTTTATTCTCATTCTGGGAATTAATAAGTTTCTTTCTTAGCAACATCCGCGTAGGTGTACATTATTCTTTTGCATGGAAAAACAATTTGTTTAGACTAAAATCTATTTTCTTTCCCCTTAAAGAACATTTTATGAGTGATATTTTCTTAAGTATGCCTTTTTAGAGTTCAATTTTATTTTTTCAATTCTATGTACACAATTGAATTGTATAAGACAAAATTCTACCGAGCTATCGAGGGAAAGCTTCTAATTTGTCTCATAATTAATGGATAGTCAAAATAAAAGTCTTACTATGCAGATGTGCAAGTCGAAGGAAAAATATGAGATGGGAACAAAAGTTGGTGCGTTGCGAAACGGCAAATTTCTTTTGTAAATTCTATGGGAAAATGTTTGTGAGACATGTAAAGATTTTCTTTATTGCTAGATGGCAGGCATGCGCTAGCTTATTTATTTACTTTCATTTTTATCTCTCGAACACTAACCTTTAAATTTAAAAAATTGTCATACCATTGTCATCATATATATTATTTCTAGAAGGGGATGTTTGGTGACGATCCCTGGTTCTCCCTTCATACTTAACCTAAATCGATAAATAAGGTACCATTTTAAAGGTCACGTTCTCCGCTTCTGACGAATTGTTAATTTAGAATGACATATTGTATCGTTTCTTTAAAAATAGGAGTTAAATTTCACTTTCGGCCCTAGAGCTCTTTCCCCGGTTGCGTCGATACGGCACTGTCAAATAGTGTGTACAAAGAGGTTTTGTGATGTAAATATCCCCTTTTCCATTAGTTTGTGCCATGCTTAACTTTTAATATTGCCTACAAAGGTGTTTTGACATGTACATATCTCACGTTCCCCTGTTTTGTGTTATGCTTCACCTCCAGTTTTGTGCCCAAAGGTGTTTTGTAATCGGTTTTATATTTTCCTTAAGCACCATTGTTATTTGACAAATAAACAATGACTACAGATGAACCGGTTCTTCTTTCATCCTTCTATAAGTCACCCACCTCGCTATAAAATTTATCGTATTTTATTCGCATGCGAAATTTTTGCACGGGCCACCTAGTATATACATTCTTAGACGAAAAAAAAAACGACGCACCCAGGAGTTATCCGAATGGGCCTAAAATCGGTAGATATGATGTACATGTACAGAAAAACAAATGATTATAAATTGAGAAAAATTAGATAATCTATTCAAGAGAAAGAGCTTCACAAAGTGAAAAAGTTAATAACGCGTTGGTCTACCTCTGGCCCTCATGCAAGCAGTTATTCGGTTTGGCATTGATTGATAGAGGTGGCCGATGTCCTCCTGCGGGATATCGTTCCAAATTCTGTCCAATTGGCGCGTTAGATCGTCAAAATCCCGAGCTGGTTGGAGGGCCGTGCCTATAACGCTCCAAACGTGCTCAATGGAGGAGAGATCCGGTGACCTTGCTGGCCAAGGTAGCGTTGGGCAAGCACCAAGGCAAGCAGTAGAAACTCTCGCCATGTGCGGGCGGGCATTCTCTTCCTGAAATGTAAGTCCAGGAAGGCGTGATATGAAAGGTAACACAACAGGGTGCAGAATATCGTTGACGTACCGCTGTGCTGTAAGGGTGTCACGAATGACAACTAAAGGGGTCCTTCTATGAAATGAATTGGCACCCCAGACCATCACTCCTGGTTGTCGGCCCGTATGGCGAAAGGTTGGTATCCCACCACAGACACTTATCCGTTGGTCATCGGGGCTCACTTCGAAGCGGGACTCATCACTGAAGGCACTTCTACTCCAGTCAGTGACATTCCAGGTCGAATGTGCCCGACACCACTGCAAACGGGCTTGTCGGTGTAGAGAAGTCAATGGTAGTCGGCGCAAAGGGCGCCGTGAATTCAGCCCCCTTTCTCTGAGCCGCCTATGAATGATCCTTGCGGTCACTGAAACACCAGTTGCACGTGCGATCGATGATAATGATGAATCTGGGACTGTGAGTGCCGCTCTGACGATTGCTCGGTCCTCACGTTCTGTCGTTTCTCTAGGCCGACCGCCTCCTTCTTGACGCTGTGTTCGGCGATGTTTTACCCATTCCTGCCAACATCGTCTAATAGTGGCATAGCTCCTATCCAAATGTCGAGCGATTCGCCGATTAGACCAACCGGCTTCTTTGAGTCCAACTGCACGTCCTCCTTCAAATGCTTACAGCTGTGCATATTTTCGCACACCCGTATGCGAGGCATAGTTACTGTCTACCTGAGAACACGGAAAGAAATTCGCAAAGAATGTATGACCTGGAATCGAAATTTCTCCTCTTTAATATCCTGCCAGTTGCGTAGTTAAGATGCGCTGCAGCATCACATGTTGATCCATTGGCCGCCAAACTTTAAAATTTTGCATCTTCCGTCGAAACCTGAATGCATATCAATTTGTGTCTAATTTGCATTACCCCTTCTTCGTGCGTCGGGGTTTTTTTTTTTTTTTTTTTTTTTTTTTTTTTTTTTTTGGTGTGTGTGTGTGTGTGTCTAAGAGTGTAATAATCAGATGTTTTTATTTAACGACCAGTTAAGAAACACAATAACTGACATACATGATGAAATTGAACATTTTAACTGTAAGTAATGATATCAGATTTATCCTAAAAACTTACAATAAGTCACATATATAGGCAATTTACATAGTTAAATTAAACATTATAATTATAATAAATGAGATTTATGTATCTGTAACTTTCCACTGACAGTTGTTTGCCGTTGTGGATCAAGTTTACTAGTGGAAATTATCAGCAGCGATTTCAAATGCTCATCAGTTAATTTGGATCTGTAAATATATTTTGTATATTTTATTTTGGAGAAAGTTTTTTCACACAGATAAGTAGTGTCGAAAACGGAAAAAAGCCACGGTATAGCAAATGTCCTAATCTGAGGCAATAACAACATCCGGCTAGCTGAACATGGACTTTATTAAATAAGACATCTTGACATAAAAATACACATACACAACGGACGATCACATATCTTACGAACACACACAATGATCACATATCTTGAAGAACACACGATTCCATTTTAACAACTTCTTAGACAATCCCCCCCCCCCGTTCACTGACTCGTCAGAAAACCCGTTTTCCTTCCCGCATTCCGATGAGCCTATTACCAGTACTCGGGGTGAGAAATGTTAGGGTCAGCGGAGACGAAAATTATATTTGATATAATCTCCTTCTCTGGTACCGATTTTACGTCCCTCGGAGGAACCAGGACTAACTTTTGGTCTACCCCGCTTACGCAAAGGAGTTACAGGAACTAAAGTTACACTTTGGCAATGTCTGAGGGCAGAAAAGTGGTAAACACCAAGGGGTGTATCAGGTATGTCAGGATAAGCAATTTCATATCATGTGGTCTATTTTTGCCTCAGAATGACATAAGGTCCATCACGACGAGGTATAAACATTGCAGTACGTCCTTGTTTCATGGTGCTTGTGGTATGCAAGCTAACCCAAGCTTGGTCACCTGGGGTATATGTTGGACCAGGACGTCGTTTCTTGTCTACATAAGCTTTCCTTCTGTCTTGCTGTTGTTCGACCCGTTCCTTGACCTTAGCAGGTGTGGTCGTGAACCTTTTGAGATAAGGCGTTATCTCTGGGACAAAATTATCGTTATAGATGATAGTTCTGATATCATGGTTGATATCATATACAGTTCTTAATTTTCTGCCAAATTGTAAATAAAAAGCAGTATATACCCCGTAGTTTCACATTTGGCTGTATTCATGGCGAAACGAATCACAGGCATCTGGTCAACCCATGATTTATGGTCTTGGCCTACAAGCATTGCCAAACGAGGCTTGAGATCCCTATTCTTACGTTCCACCGGGTTGGCTTGATGATGATAAACCAGAATGAGGCTTTGCTTTATATCCAAAAGGAAACATAGCTGTTACATGACGCTGCTCACAAATTGCGATCCGTTGTCGCTACTTATTCTTCTCGGCAAACCCTAACGGAGGATAACTTCCTCTTGCAGTTTCACGGCACACTCTCTAGCAGTAGCATGAGATAGGGCAAACAGTTCGACCCACCTCGAAGAGCAATCCTCTACTATAAAAATCCCCATTTACCATCCTTGCCTTCGGGCAAAGGTTCAAATATGTCTATTGCCAAGCATTCAAATCTCTGATTAAGCCATGAGTTTCAAGTAAACCAGCTGATTTTTAAGTAGATGCTTTGTATCTACTGCATTCGATGCAATTCTTTACATAGTCAGTTACGTACCCTCTCATACCTGTTCAATAGTAACGTTTTGAGATACGGTCAAACATTCCATCTATTCCATAATTACCTGCAGTAGGTGCATCAGGAAAATCTGTGAGAACTTTTTCTCTTTTCTGAGTTGGACTCATAAGCTGAGCCTCGTCTGAATCAGTATCATGAGAATATCTGTACAGAACTCCTCTGTTCATAATATACTCCCGCTTTGTCTATTTAATGAGATCTATATAATTTGAAGGATTCCCAAATGTTTCTATGAATTTTCTCAACTTTTCGTCCTTGAGCTGCTCTGCACGCAAGTCACTAGGTTGGCGTGTTGGGAAATCTACGATCAGAGAGCAAAGATTGCAGGTTCCTTTTCCCTTATGGTCACAAATTGGACGGGATAACATATCTGCTATAACATTACATTTCCCTGGAGTGTAATTCATCCTAACATTATAAGATTGGATATTCTTCCTAGGATATATATATTTTCTTCCTAGGAAACAGCGCAATTTTTTGGTTCACATAGAGACAAAATTGTGTTTCCTTATCATCGACCGAGTCTGAGCTCATTTCTGCGGCCGCTGCTGCTCAAGAGCTCAAATGGCTATTAGACCTCCTAAAGGATTTTGGGCTATCCCAAAAACTACCCATTAAAATGTTCGAGGACAATAAGTCCACAATCTCTCTAATTCAGCATGGGAAGATGAATACCAGACTAAAACACATCAATGTTAAATATTCCTTTTAAGGGAAATGGAAGAAAACAAAGTAATTGAAATAGCATATTGCAATACAAATTGTATGATTGCAGATATTTTTACCAAACCTTTGCCCAAACCAAAATTTATGAAATTGAGATGTGAATTAAATCTAACTAGTTGGTACCCGTCAAAACATGACGGCTAGATAGTAAATAAATGTACTAATACACAAATTATACTCAACACATCATTACCAGATGTTGAAAATCATAATAATGCACAGAAACAAATTAATGTGTTTAAGCGGCCTCGTGCTTAGTGAGTATCTAAAGCCAGATTTTAAAATGTCACTGAGCATGCGCAGAAAGCAAATTTTTAGTTGTAAATTATCGCTAATTAAACAGTGCGAAATAAACATTTTCCATCAGGTTTAATCTTATATTTCATAAACATAATTATCATAAAAATAAAAATGGAAGAGAGAGATCTAGAGACTCCTCGGCATTGAAACATGTCACTGAACATGCGCAGAAACAGTGAGTTTCTAAAGCCAGATTGAAACATGCCACTGAGCATGCGCAGAAATCAAATTTTAACTGTAAGTTATAGCTCATTAATAAAAATTGCTGTTACCAAATTTGACAAATCTACAGATTACAATATTTCGTTTAAGACCAAAATTAAGTAAATTGATGCAGTAGTTTTCTCTCACGGACTGCCCAAAAAGTCGGCTAGCAACTTAAATATATAGATTTTGGCTTTTCCCCAAAATGCATGATTAAGGGGAGCATTGTTGAAAAGTAATCACACGCATTTGAAATTAACTTTTTTATGCAACCCTTAAGTCGCCAAGGCGCACCAAATCAACACCTCGTAAACGAACTTTAGGAGGTGTTGGCCAAACCGGGGAAAGCAAGAAGCTATCCCATGATTCCATGATTCCCTTCTTCTTCTTACTTCTGTTTATGCAATTTTTTGTTGTGTATCGAAGCACTGAAAAGCTATGTCCACACTTGTGCGCTTTCGCTTTCGACATGACTCACGGAGAGAGAAATGTGAGGCATGCGCAGAGGGATGCATCACCACCTGCAAATTCCAGGACAGCGCATGCGTCGCGATAGCGCATTCGTTATCTCAAGCGTATCCAACCCGAGTGGATTTTCGTGCGCAATTCCATGCGCTTTTCTATTCTGCAAGGCAGTTTTCAAGCCAGTGTTCAGAATGTCGCAGTCTTCGGAAGAAATTTTAAATTTTATTAATGATTACAGAAATTTACCAGCATTGTGGGACGTCAACCACTCCGCATACACAAATAAAATTATTAATACATTTAATACATATGAAACAATTATTTAATAATAATATACAGGGCATTAAATTATTAATGTCTATTGTTTTAAAATAAAAACTAAATGTATTTTTAAACAAAGCAAATTGAAAAAAAAAATTTAAACTTGTACTATATCATTGAAATTTTCTTTTTGAAATACAGGGACATTTCAAAAATACGCATCAGCTAATTTGTTATTATAAAAATACTGAATGAAAACTTCTCCATAGCTTATCGTAGGAATTAAAGACCCACTTTGAAAAAAAATAGATGTTTTAGTATTATAAAAGCAGGTTACGACCTGAATTTGCGTTTTGCGTGACGTAATTCCCCCTCCCCCCATGTCATTGCTTGCATTGCTTGCATCCAAATGCGTAAGATCTTGCACATATCATTTTCATTTGAAGCTAAATATCATCGACACATTTTAAATGTAGGCATTTTTTAGTCGATAATGGTTTTCTCGTCGTGTTCTTCATTTAACCACATGTTAAAGAAAAATAAACGATTTTCATTAATAACAAAATATACTTCTTAACTTCTTACATATTGTAGAAATTTTTTTTATTACATATGAAAATTCAAAAGTAATTCTTCATGGCCCGCTTTTCTCAGAAAAGAAGTAAATGTCTCGGTTTAATTCTTTACTTTATATTAAAGAGATTACTATAGATATATATAGTATGATTAGCTAACGATTTTTCTTGAATTTTCTGTATTCTTCAAAAGTAATATAAATGTTCCTTTTATTCAGAAATAAATTAATATTCCAGTGCAATTTTACACTATATATTTAAGATAGAGGATTTTAATAGCAAGCAATATTTTACCGTTTTCTATTCTTAGTATTTGTTTGGTTTTATTACTTCATAAACAAAGCTATAAATTGTAGTTCTATTTCTAATAACTTGGCATATAAAAAAAACAGGTCTTCTCTATATTCCGTATCATCAGTTATTAATTTCTCTATTAAACTACACCGATGTAGAACCTACGTGTATAAGAAAAACCATCTCTAATCGATTACTGAGGTATTATATAAAAAATATTATATTTATATTCGACGAATTATTATATAAAAATATATAAAATTATATAATATTATATAAAAAATATTATATTTATAGCTAACGATTTTTCTTGAATTTTCTGTATTCTTCAAAAGTAATATAAATGTTCCTTTTATTCAGAAATAAATTAATATACCAGTGCAATTTTACACTATATATTTAAGAGAGATTTTTATATAATATTCGACGAATTATTATATAAAAATATATAAAAATATATAATATTATATAAAAAATATTATATTTATAGCTAACGATTTTTCTTGAATTTTCTGTATTCTTCAAAAGTAATATAAATGTTCCTTTTATTCAGAAATAAATTAATATACCAGTGCAATTTTACACTATATATTTAAGAGAGAGGATTTTAATAGCAAGCAATATTTTACCGTTTTCTATTCTTAGTATTTGTTTGGTTTTATTACTTCATAAACAAAGCTATAAATTGTAGTTCTATTTCTAATAACTTGGCATATAAAAAAACAGGTCTTCTCTATATTCCGTATCATCAGTTATTAATTTCTCTATTAAACTACACCGATGTAGAACCTACGTGTATAAGAAAAACCATCTCTAATCGATTACTGAGGTATTATATAAAAAATATTATATTTATATTTATATTTAATTTTTTGTCTTCTCATTTAGATCATTTTCCCATGCACGTGCACACACACACACACAGATATATCAGATATATATATATATATATATATATATATATATATATATATATATATATATATATATATATATATATATATACAAGTAGAGGGATTATACATATTTATATACAGAGCCCCGTACCAAATTTGTAGTCTATTCTTGTTACACATTCCTTGTTGCTTTACGTAAAAATAGTGATCACCTTATAAACTCCGCGAAATCACAAGAAACGCAGCAGTAATCGTCCGACTCTTCCAACTCGTGAGGCATGAACTGTCGAACAAGTGTGGATAACAAATCGAATGCGTCTAGAGGCATGCCGGTAGGTATGCGCTAAAAGCAAGTTGAAAGGAAAGTCGAAGCGCAAGTCGAAAGCGAAAGCGCACAAGTGTAGACATAGCTTAACGTTTGTTTTTACGTCTCGTAGTAAATTAAATAAATATATGTTTAATGTTCGTGTACCTGGAATTATTTAGTACCAAGACAGCTGCACCACCGAGATGGAGGTAAGCAATATATTTTTGCTATCTTCACATCATGTATAAATCAGGCAGAAGCTGGATTTTCCCTTGCAATTTTAAATTAAGGTCATTCATATGTTTAGTTAAATTTTCATAAACTGATAACTTCCATAACCACTCATTGTTTTGTAACTCAGACAGAGGACGATTCCTTTCATTCAAGAAAATTTCGATTATTGGTCGGAACTCAAAAAATCGCATTAGAACTTTTCCGCAGCTAAGCCAGCGTAGTGCAGTATAATATGATAAGTCATTTTCTCCAATCTCTTCAATAAACTCGCGGAATTGACGATGATTAACAAGGAATTGATCTGATATAATTAACAGCTGACATGACTGGTTTTAAAACGCCTGACATATCCAAACATTTTCCGCACTGAAGACACAATTTTCGAATTACAAAGATTTAAAACATTTAAAGCGAAAACTTTATTTTAATAGACTGGGAAAGTTTTACATGATGATTATATAATCTATATATATAAAACAGTTCCGTAACTGACTGATTCATTCATTCACTGACTGACTGACATGCAACGCACAGACCAAACCGCTGGACCTAAAGGGCTGAAATTTTGCATGGCGATTCTTCTAATAGTGTAGGGGTGACTAAGAAAGATTTTTCAAAAATTCTTCTTAGATTTTTTTAAATTAAATTTTTAAGCTGTTTTTTAAACTTTTTTTACGTTTGCATTTAAAATAATACATTGAGGGTTATAAAATTTATATCACGAGAAAGATCATAAAAATTCCTTCAAAATGAAATTTTTTTCGAATTTTTGCCTCCATTTCCTGATTTTTGGGGAATTTCTAAAGATTAATTTTTAGAATTTAATTTATTAAATGCTGATCACGTGATTTCTTTTTCTGGTACTTTCAATAAATTTACCGTCACGTGCGTAACAACTAAATAGACAAAAAAATATTTTTTTCTCTTTCTAATGCAGCAGACGATTG
The DNA here is from genome assembly GCA_907164885.2 of Dolomedes plantarius. NCBI lineage: Eukaryota > Metazoa > Arthropoda > Arachnida > Araneae > Dolomedidae > Dolomedes > Dolomedes plantarius. The sequence continues at coordinate 102,330,042 of OU015501.1, forward strand.
GATATTATCCAAAAAAATGCATATCCCTTACGATTTTTTTATAAATATATATATATAGATAGATTTATATATTACATCAATTGTATACATTGATCATCGCATTTATTATAAATATATATATTTATTTTTTGGCATAAATTGCATACGTTGACCGTTGTATTTAATTTGAATGTACTCCGTAGCGAAACGCGGGTTTTCAGCTAGTCTATATATATAAAACAGTTCCGTAACTGACTCATTCATTCACTGACTGACTGACTGACTGACATACAACGCACAGACCAAACCGCTGGACCTAAAGGGCTGAAATTTTGCATGGCGATTCTTCTTATAGTGTAGGGGTGCACTAAGAAAGATTTTTCAAAAATTCTTCTTAGATTTTTTAAATTAAATTTTTAAGCTGTTTTTTAAACTTTTTTTACGTTTGCATTTAAAATAATACATTCAGGGTTATAAAATTTATATCACGAGAAAGATCATAAAAATTCCTTTAAATGAGATCTTTTTCGAATTTTTACCTCCATTTTCAGATTTTTGGTGAATTTTTAAAGATTAATTTTTAGAATTTAATTTATTAAATGTTGATCACGTGATTTCTTTTTCTGATAATTTAAATAAATTTATCATCACGTGCATAACAACTAAATAGACAAAAAAATATTTTTTTTCTCTCTAATGCAGCAGACGATTGGATATTATCCAAAAAAAATAAATATCCCTTACGATTTTTTTATAAATATATATATATATATTTATTTTACATCAATTGTATACATTGATCGTCGCATTTATTATAAATATATATATATTTATTTTTGTGGCATTAATTGCATACATTGACCGTTGTATTTAATTTGAATGTACTCCGTAGCGAAGCGTGGGTTTTCAGCTAGTTTTAAATATATTTCACGCCATCGCGACTGCAGGTCTGCGGTGAAAGTTCTGAATTTTCGAGAGCAGTGCTCTAACTATTTCCCTAAGGTGGCAACAGAACAAGAATAATTTTATTAATAATAATTTTTTAGGGACAACTTACTATAAATTTAGCTTTATAAATTTTAAGATTTAAAATCTTCGAAAAGGAAACTCACTCGCAAAGCCACCAGTGAGGTTCGAACTCACGACCCCTGGTTTACGAGACCAGTGCTCTACCACTGAGCTATGGTGGCAGCCGATGCGGATACTTTTATGGATATTATTAAAATTAAAATATTCTTCTTGTAAATCTTGTCGTGTGTATAAATAAATTCTCTGGTTTAAATATTTCTGACCTTCGTAAAATTAAAAAAGTACAGAAATTCGTTCGCACTTTATGGAAACGATTTTGATAGTTAAGTTTTATGCATAAATGCCGTATTTTTTGTGACGATTTGCTTCTATCAGATAGTCATGGTTCTTGACAATAGCTCTAGCTCGAATTTTTCACGAAAGTAAAATTTTTCTTAGTACTGTCATGTCATTTGTACCCAATTCCTCTTGGACCGTTTTCCAAAGTCCGTTCAGTGTTCTTGGATGCCGTTTTCCTAAGACTTGTTTTAATAAACAGAAAGCGCAAAAGTCCTTTGGAGAAGCGTCAGGTGATTTTACAAGTATTTCATTAAATGGGATGCACTTTATTCCTGTTTCTGATCCTTTCTTTGCTAAATAAGCGGCAGTTGAATTAAACGTGTGACTAGAGGCTTCGTCCATATGAAACTCAACTTTATCAATGTCTTTTCCATATAAGTCTGGAATTTCTTCTTCAAAAATTGGTTCTAAAGTATTTTGCTGATAGTAGAGTGAATTAATTATGGCTTTACTTGAGACTTTTTTGATTTTTAATTTGCCGTCGTAAAAAAATATTTCAACTATCATGATTCCCTTTGGGAACTTTTCTATATACTGACGAAGCCATTTCGTACAGTCATTCCCGTCAGTTGAACAAGAGAAAATTTTTCTTTTTTCAGTACAGTCACTTAAATACACCCATGCCTCATCGGGTGTTACCAAAAATTTCCATTTTTCAGCAGCTAGGTGTTTTTCATATAATTTTCTACAATTTGTTTTTCTTTCAGCAATATGCTTTGGCAAAAGCAGGTGAACTTTAAGTTTAAACATCTTATTTAACTTCAAATCTTTATGAATGATTTTACTTACAGTGCCAGAAGACATTCCTAGTTTCGATGCAATGGATATTTGAGTCGGCATCTTTTCTTTTCGAATCATAGACTTCACTTTCTTGATATTTACCTGCATTCGAACAGTCTTAGGATAAAGTTTCGCGATCATCTTTTCATTTTTACTTTCAGTTAGACTTTTTTTTCCTTTCAGATTTAATATATTATAAATACCTTTTTTTGAAATGCCATAATCGTGATTTTTACACCGCTTTATAATTTGTTGATAGGAATATTTCTTCTCGGAAAGCACAGCTACGTAACCTTCGAGCCATCTATTAATTTTAGGAACCATTTTCAAAATAAATCTTTTATTTTACATTCCAATCGAAACAAAACAGTAGTAGACGATTGTTGTGAAGTTGCCAAATTTTTATCTCAAAATGCAAACGACAAAATTAAATTACAAAGTCGTTTCCATGAAGTGCGAACGACCTTCTGTAGTATTGAAGCCACCAGTAGAGTTCGAGCTCGAGATTCTTGGTTTTAAAGAACAGTTCTCTAACCATATGTAGGGAACAATATTTTATTAAACATAAGTAAAGTGTAAAAATTCCTTAAGAACCAGTTTTCGGGATTTTAGATCTCACTGGTGGCTTTGTGACGGCATTTCATTTTACGAAGATTTTAAAACTTAATTTGAAAAGTTAAATTCATAGACAACTTAAGATTTTTTAAAAGAATTTTTATGTATTATTTATGCTTCATAAAATCTTGCTAGTATCTGTTGATGAATGATGCTATCTACGATTTATGGTTTTCAACCAACGACGTTTGATACGAGAGCAACGACACCTTTATTTTTTCCACACATGTTTTTGCCACAATCCGTAGTGATACACTTCAAGCTTTTCCATTGAAGATTGTTTTTCTGAACAGCATTTTCACCTCCTTTAAAAATACCTTCTCCGGTGGTCGTGCCGTGAATGCTATGAACGTCAAGAAGTTCTTCATACAGTTCATAATTTTTATCTATCTCTCGAATAAAAAGTAACACCTGAGCAGTATCTGAAACCTCTGTTGACTCATCCAGGGCAAAAGAGAACCACTCTAAGTGTCGATTTTTGTCAGACAATTGAATTAATATATTTTCTGCAACATCATCATCTCTTTGAGCCACAGTGTTTGGTGACAAACTGATGTTTTTAAATAAATCAGCTTTTTCTGGGAACATTTCCTCTGCTGCTTCAATCATGCAATCCTTAATTAATTCGCCGTCAGTAAATGGTTTCCCATGTTTTGCTATTGAATGAGCCAAGCGAAAATTAGCCCGAGTTACTGCTTCTTGTTCAGCATTTACTTTCTTAGACAACAATAGCTGAGATTTCAGCCCGCGTTTCAAAGATTCATATTTTTCTAACCATAGGCTTCCTGTAAATTTGGAGTAAGTCAGAGAATGTATAGTCTCGTAATGGCGTTTTATATTGTATTCTTTGAGGACTTATATTGTTTCATTGCAAATTATACACATTGCCTTATTACTTGACTGAATCACGAAATATTGATATACCCATTGCTCTTTAAATGTTCTGCACTCACTATCCATTCTTATTTTATTTTCCATATTTATACACGAATCTTCCAGACAAACGACCACGCAACAGAACTTTTCCGCAAGAACATGCTCTTTCAGGCTGATGGCCGAATGGCTTAAATAAACAGAACTTGCTCTAGCTCTGCTACTCGCTACAAGATGGCGTTACTTCGACTCACTAAGCAGAACTGGCGTTTTTGCGTAATTCCTCCGCTCCCCATAAGATGGCGCTATACTAACTACTGTAGCTTTGCCACGTTCTGCACTTAACTTCTCTACTCTCCGCCCTGAACTATAGATATATCACTCGAAAGATATATCATCACGAAAATTTCGGGTAATTCAAAACTATAGTATATTGGTATGATGAGCTAGCTAGCTAGGTATTTGCCCTTGGGACTTAGTTGAGAAGTTATTGGGGCCCTTAGGCTAAAAAGTTTAGAAACCTCTGCTCTACACAATTGTCATGAGCAGTCTAAGCAAGCAAACTTTATAACTTAATGGCAACCCCCCTTTTTCCAGAAAGAACAAGTAGTCTTGATATATGACCGTAAACTGGAATGTTTCGAGTCGATAAACGAAGTTTTGTAACTACAAAGAGCACGCTCGCAAGGTCCGACATAATAATCATTTCTCAAAAATGTGCCGGTAAATTGACATAAAACTAATTTTACGAAACGAAGAGTTGCGTTACTTAGGCGAGACTTTCGTAATCAAAATTCAATGGAATTGTAACATTCATGCATGACAGAGAATCTGCCGTTGCTCTACCTCTTTTGAATTAACAACACAAGTTAGTTAATAAACAAGAGGTCGATTTTTTGTGTAGATGTGTGTGTTAAAGGGCTGAATGCTAATTACTTTTGCTGTGAATTCTTATTGCCCACTTAATTTAAAATACTAAAACTCACAAAGACTTTTCAATACACTCAGTTGGACCACAACTATTCCGTAGATAGACATGGACCATCAACCTAAACTTCTTTTATACAATTAGCAGAATCTTCCCAGCTCACTTTCACAATCCATGATGACTAAATGCTAACTTGAATATTCCTTGAAACAGAGTCTAAAACACCGCCAAGAACACTCTCAAGCTAGACACTGAAACTCAGTTCTCCAACACGGAAACGTCGCTTTGATTTTTTGTTGCATTGATAGTTCATTAGAATGCAACTACTTCGTTTATGATTTCAATGAAATATCACTCCTCGTCCTTGATCGTATCGGAGAATGATTTAGAGGAAATAGGGTAAACATAAAATACAAGTTTTAAATGTAAGTAACCTACCACAGCTCCTAACATATTTACTATCTTGCTAAGGAAATGGTGGAAAACCATTTCCTTAGCATCTGGGTCATATGACAGAATGAACAGAAGTTAAATTTTCTAAAAGAAGTAAAAGAGAAATGGTTTGTTTTACAAAAGGAAGTTTAAAAGTAAACTAACAGACACTTTATTTAAATTTTTTCATAAATAGTACGATTTGTGTACATTTTGTACGATTATACGAATTCAAATACTGAAACACAAGCCAAGTTTTATTAAATACCAGAATGTTTCAGTTCATATAAAGTAAATTCTAACCACACACCAGTTTAGCAAGTTCGGAGCATAATTATATCTATTAATTTTCAAAAATGGGGCTTGTGGCGGCCCAGTGGTACAGCGCGCTGGTTTTCGGTGCTGAGGGTGCTCAGATCGAGTCCCAGCGTTGCGCCACGAAAAATGCCTCCGTTCGTGTCGTCCCTTCATAGGGGGTAATGCTGTCCGCCTATATGGTGCCCCCACAATAAAATGGACAGTAAAACTGCGGCGTAGTAAGGGCCAATGTTTGAAATACAAGTGCCTCCGCATTGGATAAAAAAAAAAAAAAAAAAAAAAAAAAAAAAAAATTTTCAAAAATGTGTGAGAATCACTTTTAATGTAGCGAGTTTCACCGAAGCTTAATATTTCAAATAATTATATGTACCTATACGTAGGAAGTCTCATAACATAAGGAGGAGTTAATTTATCAAACAGACGCACACAAATCAAAAATTCCATCCAATCGAAAGCGGATGGAACTTATCTCTTCATTCAGTCATGCGTTTCAATCCATTGCTGTTTTATTCTATTGCTAAAGTAGTTATTGATATTGATCAACTGATGTCCCAATATATCAGATATAACTAAATGGGATTTTCGTATAAATGGATAGATAAAAGTATGGCTCTTTAAACTATAGAAAATTATTAAGACACTTTAAAAAAAGTTTTTTTCTACTGATATACTGACTACTTTTTGAAATAATAACAAAATTCAGTGTATCACCATATCTGAAATCAATAAAAATATTTAATTTTATCTATCACGAATCTTTAGTACACTGTACTTCATAATATAATACAGAAGTGTAAAAAATATATAACTCAAAACCTAGATGTATTCAAACTTTTATTTAAAAATGAGTGATTTTTGATGGTGAGACAAACTTTTGACTATTTTAAACAAATCAAGTTTATACTTGCTACACGCTACTCTGAAAACGTCATCAAGGTGAGAATCAGTAAGCCGATTTCTATAGACATTCTTCGCATATTTCATTATGGAATTAGAAAATTCACAAAGATACGTTGATGCGACAACACCGTGAGCAGAGTAGGTGGTTCATTTTTGTACAGTTTTGTACTTTTCAGGCATCCATTTCCAAAATTTTGTTTACAAAAGCACCTGCCTGATAATGAGTGTGACTGTCTCAGGCCGTACATAAAAGCCGTAGTTTGATTGACCATGCTTTAAACCCTTATAACAAGTTTAAAATATTTCATTGATTTAGTGCTACCATTTTTCAGTTCAAAAAATCCTGCATGAAGTGTATCCCTATCAGGTAGATATCCTTGTTTTGAATGTTTCAGAAATAAAATTCCCTCTAATCCTTCTTTTACTCCCTCTGCAGATCTAAATGCAGCGATCTGAAAACAGATCTCCAAATACTTTGTTGCAAATTAAATAAAACTAAACTAAATAGACTCGATTTTTCTTGTGCTCAGTTATTTTTATAATATTCCCCGTTCTCTCGTTGTTCACCTCAGATAATCTTTCAAGCAATGCATTCCTTTCAATCTCATATCTGTCGTTTGAAAGTTTCAATAGTAAAAATTTCTATAAAAAGTTCCCTTGTCTTACTGCTATAAGAGGAATTAAGGGCGTGTGTAAGTAGATCTTCATGTACTTCTTCAGGATCTTCATGTACTAGATCTTTAAATTTTAAAAGCATTCGTACAACTGTAAGACAACAGAACTACTTCATTTTTTAACAACCGTAAGGTTCTAATAATTTTATGATCCTTCACCGTCCAATTATTCTTACCCTAAGAAGTCCTCCATGAAACATACTCTCTTAAGGCAAAGATCTTCAGTTCTTTTGATTCAATACTTCAATATATCACTCTAATTCTTTTCTTGGTCCTTCAAAAACCCTGGAAGTTACTTCTTCAGAATCTTCATGTACTAAATGAGTTAGATTTTAAAAAAACCCGAGTTGGTAAATCATGTTCAAACTTGCCTGGATTTTTATCTCACTGATACGGACAGGAATGAAAATGTGAAGACTACTTGTTTAAACTTGGATAAATACAGTGTTGGTTCTTCAGTGGTCAGAGTTAGGGCCTGTTCACATAGGAGTTCGTTGCGTTGCGTTAAGGAAAAGATGACGTTGAGACGAAAATAAGCCAATCATAGGCCTCCAAACGATTAGCAATGAAATTTTTAGCGCCTATGATTGATTTATTTTCGTCTCAACGTCATCTTTCCCTTAACGCTACGCAACGGACTCCTATGGGAACAGGCCCTATGAGGTGCGTTCTATCGTTTCTATACTACGTTGTAAATCATTAAGGAATAGTTATTAGTTTTACAGTTTTGTTTCATAGTAATTGCTTTTGTGCTATTTTTTACTATATCTCATTTAGTTTGCTAGTTCGCAACTTCAATTTGAGTATGAGTGAAATGAGTGATACATGTAAACTGCGATCTGAAACAAGTTATGGGCTTCTTGGAAGTTTAGTGGACGGATTACCTTTGTCTTGAATTGCGACAAAGATTGAAATATCAAGATGTATGTCTGTCGAACCCCCCACTTCTACAGGTTCGCTTTGGTTCGGGATGTTTACGATGGTACACGAATAAATTTTCACATCATAAAGTTCATTACCACCCCAGTGAATATCCAAAGTTTTATTTTCTTTCACAACCACAACAATGAACTATCTACAAACTAATTTTACAATATAATTTACAATCAATTAACTACTTCAGTCATCTCCCAATGGCTGCTACCTAACAAAGGCCTAGTGCGTCTTCGAGGTCTCAATACACCCACGAACTGTACTCGTCTGCCCGGCTCTCTCAAGAGCCAACAACCGCAGATTCCCTAAAACCGCCACACGCCTTCTCTCGCGTGGGCACAAGCCGTATCTGAAGTCCCCTGACTTCTGCACGGGGCATCGTCTCCGAACACCCCACTCTCTCGAATTTCTTATCGAGACGGGGTCATCGCCCTACTCTCCCTGCCTCCTTGAGAGTAAAGTAGCAGGGACAACACAAAGGGGTTGACACGGCAGACACAACATGTCAATTTTTTATGCAGCAAAAATTTTTGCTTTTATAAAAAGCAGCTCAATTATGATACGAAGAAAGTAGAGAATGTGCAATGTATTTGTGATTTCAATGACTTGATGCACATTAAATGCTGGTTTAACGCTCCCAAACCAGCAGATGCCGCAGCAAATGACTTCTTTCTGATGTATAGTTTTCCTTCTTCTCTACTAAAATTTATGACTGGATTGATGGCGTTGAAAAATGGTGTACCTGATTTCCCAAACTTGAATATAGGAACAAAACTATTCCAACTAGTCGGTCCCAACTCATGGCTTCTTTTCGAGAGGCTTCAATAGAATGGTTACTGGTTGAAAAAAATCTCCATTGACATGGGAAGAAGACCATGAATACAAAATCATGAAAACCTTCGTAAAAAATCATAAAGCTATCAACGACGTAGCAGAACGAGGGGTTAAACTAATACAAGATTTCTCAAATAAAATTACGAAAAAAGACCAAAAACAAAACTTACTCCAGTCTATTGAACAGAGTAGAAAATCAACGCCTACATTCATGAGAAAAGACTTGAACAATTTGTAATATATGTTAAACTATGTACCAACATTTATGTCATTTTTATGAAATAAAGTTTTGATAAAAAGCTCCCTTTTTATTTACTTGCTTATATTATTTGTTGAAAAAGCTAAATTAACGAAACCAAATGAAAATAGCACTTTTTCATTAATCACAGATCAATGTAAAACTAGTAACAACTATTACCAAACATTTTCGAGTTTTGCCAGTTTTTCCGTTTATGAAGTATATTTTTCTATAACCAACATTTGATCTAGTTAATAATTCAAAGACAAATATTGTTTGGAATACTTTTAAATAGTATTAAAACACTTATAATAGACATATCTTTCATTTAAAGTAACTAAGATAAATTTTTAAAACGGTGAAAAAAATTGAAATTTTGACTACATTTTCACATTTTAAGCTTTTGGGGGCAAACTTTCCCCTCAACCTACAGTGTTTAAACTTTCTTTTGTACCCAAATGGAACCAGAAAACCATGGGGAGCAGCGGTTTTCGAAAAAAGGTTTTTTTTACACCCTAGTGTGGGGAGAACAATTACAAATAAGAAAATACCGTGTTTTTAAAATTTTAATGCCGCAGTTGACTTTAAATTTCAAAAAAAATTCTGTGATTATTGATGGCATTGAATAGCTAGCAATTAAATCCTTAAGTCATTGTTTATTAACAGAAGGTTGACTGTTAATAAACAATCATTATTCAATTCCATAGAGCGCAATTGTTGACAATTGGAATTTTATTTGTATAGATAGAGTTTCCGAACTTTGTGTCACCTTTTTATCCGGAGATGCTCTGCATATTTTCTAAGATGTTGGATACCTTTTTAGTCAAAATACTGTTGAGTACTTTTAGATTGAAAATGATAGAAGCTATGGAATACTAACCTTAGTCACATTAGCTTTTAACTTGATAAAATTACAAGTTTCATCTTTGTGCATAAGATATTCGAAAAAAATCAGGGGTTGGTATTAATTTTAATTTTTGGCAACACAACACGAGAACTGTCCTCATCTAACACTTAACTTCCAGGGTTTTTGAAGGACTAAGAAAAGAATTAGAGTGATATATTGAAGTATTGAATCAAAAGAACTGAAGGTCTTTGCCTTAAGAGAGTATGTTTTCATGGAGGACTTCTTAGGGTAAGAATAATTGGACGGTGAAGGATCATAAAATTATTAGAAACTTACGGATGTTGAAAAATGAAGTAGTTCTGTTGTCTTACGGTTGAACGAAACATTTTAAATTTTATAAATCTAGTACATGAAGATCTATTTACACACACCCTTAATTCCTCTTATAGCAGTAAGACAAGAGAACTTTTTATAGAAATTTTTACTATTGAAACTTTCAAACAACTGATATGAGATTGAAAGGAATGCATTGCTTGAAAGATTATCTGAGGTTAACAACGAGAGGACGGGGAATATTATAAAAATAACTGAGCACAAGAAAAATCGAGTCTATTTAGTTTAGTTTCATTTATTTAATTTGCAACAAAGTATGTGGAGATCTGTTTTCAGATCGCTGCATTTAGATCTGTAGAGGGAGTAAAAGAAGGATTAGAGGGATTTTATTTCTGAAACATTCAAAACAAGGATATCTACCTTAAAGGGATACACTTCATGCAGGATTTTTTGAACTGAAAAATGGTAGCACTAAATCAATGAAATATTTTAAACTTGTTATAAGGGTTTAAAGCAGAGGTACTCAAAATGCGGCTTTTATGTACGGCCTGAGACAGTCACACTCATTATCAGGCAGGTGCTTTTATAAACAAAATTTTGGAAATGGATGCCTGAAAAGTACAAAACTGTACAAAAATGAGCCACCTGCTCTGCTCACGTTGTTGTCGCATCAACGTATCTTTGTGAATCTTCTAATTCCATAATGAAATAAGCGAAGAATGTCTATAGAAATCGGCTTACTGATTCTCACCTTTGTGCCGTTTTCAGAGTAGCGTGTAGCAAGTATAAACCTAATTTGTTTAAAATAGTCAAAAGTTTGTCTCACCATCAAATATCACACTCATTTTTAAATAAACGTTTGAATACATATAGGTTTTGAGTTATATATTTTTTACACTTCTGTATTATATTATGAAGTACAGTGTACTGCGGTGCGGCCCGCGTAACGTAACAAACATATGCTTGTGGCCCGAGAGAAAAGAAGGTTGAGTATGGCTGGTTTAAAATAATGCCCGGATCGGAGATCAATCTCGTGTCTCCATATTTCAAAACAGATATGTTTAAAAACAGATAACTTTTTTTTTGAAGGACTAATGACAAATATTTATTAACCTCCCAGCAGGCACGCGTATGTGGGAGTTACACTCGAGTCGAATTCTGTTTTATATCTTTAGGCTCTCTACGAACACCAGCACTTGGCTATTCTATCCGCTCACTTTGATCTACTTTTAGTCCTCGTCTGAATTTCGAGGCGTTAGTAAGGTGCCGCATATCCACCATTTGTATTTTAGAGATACGCGCGACTGTTCGGGAAAGTTTTTGTTATATCTGTTTGTTTGCTTTTGTTGTTGTTGTTTTGTTTCGTTTTGTTTTAAAACCTTTATTGTTTTATTATTAAACATTGTTTTAGTATTAAACATTATGGTTGTAACTTTTGCGTCTAGTATCTGCGACAGCTTGTAAATGCCCTTATGAAAGAAAAGGTTGAACGAAGAGCTCCTACCTCTCTGCAAAGCGAGCTAAAAATTAAAGTGTTGAAAAGAAAAGCCGAACTAGGCGTTGAAGAAGTAGAATAAGCGATGTCAGGGGAAAAAAAAGATACAAGCCCTGCCAAAAGGACAAGCGCACTAGGATCACGAGGTTCAGCTGTGAGATTTGAAGAAATGTATCTGTTTGGAGCACTCTAAACATATTTGCTCAGACTGCAACGCTGCGACTCAATGACTATAAAGTCTAATTTCTTCCTTTTTATATCTAAATTTAAATTCGTTTTTCTTTTATATTATGTTTATACCTTTATATTACAAAGACAAATAATTCAGTAGAGTTATCCGCAATTTCATTTATTTTATTTTCACGTCATTTCAACAATTCTAAGGCCATTTTACATTGTTTTCATGATTTATATTTACGTTGTTTCTGTTTCTTTAAATAAAGGAATAATCTTGTAATTTAAATAACATTTGTTTAAATAAAGCGTACTTATTAACTCTTAACCAATTGCAACATAATTTCATTAATCAAACTCTTAAAAATTCATATTTCACAATAACGTATCTGGGAAATACACGCGACCTTTCACGTTGGTATAGAGAGCGCGCCTGCTGGAAACTTAATAATTGGAGGGGCTAATGAATATAAGAGATCTATTTTTGGTGATTTAAAAGGTTAACGATTATACAAATATGCGTCTTTTCGTGGTTCAAGGGAATAATGATTATAAATGATCGATTTTAGAGTGTTAAACGATCTAAGATGAAAATAGTGATTGAGCCTAAAAATTGCTTTCCTTCTCAGGGAATGGAAGTTAGCCCACGGTAAGTACTGGTTCTTATTTGTCGCTTGAATTGATCGGACATCAGCAACTCGCATTTTTTTCTCATTTCCTCGGTAAAATACGACTGACATCGCATAATGTTTAGCCATTAATCCAGCAAAGCTGTCGGAGTAGATAACACTTTCGTGAATGGCTGAGGTCTGGTATGATCGGAGTAACTAGCTTCTTTTGTTGTCGAGAGGCCCAGTGCATACACGCGTAGAGTGACACGAGAGGAAAACCTACCTAGACAGTCCGAAGATGTTAGAATTTTAAATGGCTTACCACGGAGAGCTAAAGCTAAGTCACTCGATCTCTGGTATCTCGAAGTCACACTCTAAAAAAATCAGCAACATTATGAAAACTTACGACCTGTTACACTGCCCCTGCTATAGTGAACTTCAGGTCCCATATTTTACAGGATAATGCATCAGCTTACGCGTAGCGATGGACTGTCTACGAGCTGTTGCCACTTTTCTAGCTTCTTATGTCTCCAGACCATTTAGTATGGGTGATACATGTTAAACCACGGGTTGCAACCATCTAGCAATTTAAAAGGAATGGGACAAACTGCAAAAACGCTTCATCAAATCTGCCAAAAAATAAAAACCAAGAATACTTACACTCCATGCCACCTCCATCGCTGCCTGAGAGTGTTGCTATTTTATCTAAATAATTAGGAAATTTTTACATTTTCTTCCCAGTAGAATTATTGGTAACGTACGTCTCAAAAAAAGCTTTTTTTTTTCAATGACTTATAATTCTAAAATATCCTTTACAATATAGTAGCTCACTTTTTCTCTTCTATATCAAGTAGCAATTAAAGATCCATAAGTTCCTATTTTTGAACCCCACTTTTAACTTTCTACTTCAATCGTATGGCGCCAGCACTTGGTGTGCAATGTCTACTCCATTGTGCTTTTCAATTCGATATGACATATCCCAAACATTCCATATACTCCACAGAGGCACTTTGCAATTAAGTCATTCGTTTATGTCATGTCCAGGCCTTCCAGCGAGTAAAATGTAATAAACACAGATTGCAATTATAAAAACCGAGCTTTTTAAATACTTATATTTTTAAAAAACACTCCATTTCCTAAAATTACCTGAAGTTAAAACTAATATGTTTAATTATAAAATTTTATTCATATCTTCATTCACTTCCAAATTAATTTTCTGATTTTTTTTTTTGAATTGAAGGCGTGCTTCTTATCGCCTGCAATATGTTCCTTCTGTTACGTCTTTTACTAGCCATGTTGGTACAAGTATGATATCTCCCCCCCAAGAGATTTCTCGCCAAATCTGGCGCCCTTTGTTTTGGTTGTTGTGTTGCCGGTTTTTACTTTGGTGTAATGCTTTGGTTTATTGCTCCGTCAAAATATTAAATAACAGTTGCTTTTGAATTTTTTACCGGAGGTTGGGTTGTTAAAGAGCGCGAATTGCAAAAAATATGGGTCAGAGATGAGGATTAAAGTTAAAAGTTCTTATTCTGATGGTTTTACATTTGTTTGTAGGAAAATTATTGTAGGGGGGGGGGGGGGGGAGCAATGTAACACTGAGAAATCTATTCGGCATGGTTCGTGGTTACAATCGTAAGGCAGATTTTAAATTCTACCTAGTGATGTACATGTTTCGGAAATCATGTTTAGCGGCAAATGTAGATTGTTTTAATAAATTTATTGAAATCGTTTCGAAAATTAACTGGGAGGAGTACAAAATTTCTGTATAGATACTTTTTTTAAAATTCTATTGCCAACATGTACTTTTTTCTATTGTATTTGTGCTTTAATTTATGTTTAATCAAGAAATATATATTTAACCAAGATGTATTTTATGTTTATTTAAATTAATTATTATTAGTTGCACTATACCAGTGGTCGGCAAACTCATTAGTCAAAAGAGCCACATATCAACAGTACAACGATTGAAATTTCTTTTGAGAGCCAAATATTTTAAACTTAAACTATATAGGTATGTACTTTGTTATTAACTTATTTAAGATACTTCTAAGCTGGCCTTTGCTTAAAACGTCCTCAATCTGATTGAGGTACGTTCGCTGTGGTCGACCAATTTCAACTGTCTCATCCACACTCGCCTTGTATACTTATCATTTCGTTCATCCTCTCTATATATCCAAACCATCTTAACATACCTTTCAAAATCCTCAACACTACATCTTCTTGCTCCACAACGCTCCGTAAAATCATCACAAAGTTTCAATCGCACTATACGAGCGCTCCCGCACGTGGTATTTTGTGAAAGAGCCACATTCAAGGGGCCAAAGAGCCACATGTGGCTCGCGAGCCGCGATTTGCCGACCACTGCACTATACTGATTTTTTGTCGCGGGGGGGGGGGGGGGGGGGGGGGGGGGCGGCAGTCCCCCACACTTAACAAATTTCTTATTATTTTTCAGCTTTTATTTTTTGTATTTATGTGTTTTTTGTGCTTTTCTGTGGTTGTACAGTATAAAAAATGCGTATTTTGGGGACTTTCCGGAATTTCCCGTTTCAAAGACACGCGTTCTGCTTGGCGACAAAAAAAAATCGCCAAAATTGCCATTGTGTGGGGGGGGGGGTATATCATACTAGTTCCGCTATGTTTTAGGTATCCAAATTTGACAATTTTAACGATATCTATTTATTGCCTGTTTTGCCTTCCTACGATCTGTTACGGTTTCGGTTTTAAGAGAATTTGTGTCTTTTGTTTTGATTCTATTAACTCATGAAAAAACCCTCTCTACGCACTCAGAAGAGAGAGGTAAAATAGTTAAAGGGGTCATGAAATTTGATGAGATTTCATATTTGGTATTATTGAATCCATCTTTGATATTATGTAACAAATACCAAATTTCGGGAAAAGTTTTGCAAGAGAGATATATACCCCAATTCAATCGAAATGATCTTCACTTGTATCATTTTATATTCACTGATAAATAATCCAACAGAGATAGATAAATGGGGATATGAAGCTTCTGCGCTATGCTCTATTGAAAATGTTTTATGTTTCCTTTGCAGGATATGTTTTATGTTAAAGTGATTTAGCAGTCTATGCTTGAATTTTTATTTTTGTTTACTTCTATTGTTTATATTTTACTTTATATTCACTGAATCATTTTACATTCAAACAGTTACTAATGACACTGAAAGCTGAATTTTATTTTTCGTGGTTTATTGTAATTAAATTATGCTTATAATGGGAAATAAATATTAATTTGTTATATTTTTAATTTGCAAGGAAATAACTCGGATTTTGAGGGGTTTTTTAATAAAAAACCCATAATCCTATACGGTCATTGAAAAATCCAGGTCTGGGGAACCTAGTCATGTCGTGACATCCAAGACGCGTTAGCAATCCGTCTCCAAAACTCGCCTCGTAAAATTCCGAGCAGTCCTTTTGAAGTTTGTTGTTGCATTCCGTTGAGGACAACAATCATCGAAGCACTGCACTTGATTAGCTAGGACAGAAGGGAGTTGATCCAAGCAGCTGTGTAGTAACCCTACTGGAATCGTTCACCTCAATGTTAACCTAAGGCGAAAATGTGTCAAAGAACAGCCGACTTGGAACTGAAAGGTTTCTTTTATTGTACTCCTTAACAGAAAAAGAAATTTTACACCTTGGAGCATTTTTCATTTTTTTTAAAATGCAAATATTTTAAAATTTAAATTATTCGGGGGGGGGGGGATCTGGTATAGTGTGTTTTAAACACTCATAAATTCTTTTGGTGGACGACATTTATAAAATGAATCCTGTTGAAAGGTGCAGAAAAGTTCAGGCTATCTGAAAATGCCATTTTTATTGGATTATCAGTATTTAGGTAGCTGAAAATAGTAGACACATTTTCTCCATAGGTTAACATTGAAGTGAGTGAATTCAATAGGGTTAGTACACAGGAGCCATAAAGGGGTGTAACGTAGCAGGCCTCCTCGTGGTGCACCCTGGGTAACGCTAAATCTGCTGCAGTTTTGCCACTTTCTCTAATTATTCTTTGATGATGTGCTTCGAACACAGGTCCAAACGTCCTTTTACAGATTAACGACGCATGAGATTACTCCAATGGAATGCCGGAGGACTATCTCAAGAAAAACATACTCAACTTCATACCCTTTTAAACTCCCAAAATATTGTTGCATTTATAATTGTAGAAGCAAATCTTGTTCAAAAAGATTTGATTAGATGTCCAATTTCTGGATATTACCTTAGACTTCTACCCAAATCGAGAGGTAATGCAAGTGGTATTCTGATTGGCATTAAAGATAAACTAACTTCTACATCTGATATACACTCTTTAACAAACACACACACACACCCAAAAAAAAAAAAAAAAAAAAAAACGACGCACCAAGAAGGAGTTATCCAAATGGCACGAAAATCGGTAGATGTGATGTACGTGTAAAGAAAAACAAATGATTATACAATTTGAGAAAAGTTGGATGATTTATTCAAGAGAAAGAGCTTCACAAAGTGAAATAGCCAATAACTCGTTGGTCCACCTCTAGCCCTTATGCAAGCAGTTATTCGGTTTGGCATTGATTGATAAATGTAGCCGATGTCCTCCTGCAGGATATCGTGCCAAATTCTGTCCAATTGGCGCATTAGATCGTCAAAATCCTGAGCTGGTTCGAGGGCCCTGCCTATAATGCTCCAAACGTGCTCAGTGGAGGAGAGATACGGCGACCTTGCTGGCCAAGGCAGCGTTGGGCAAGCACGAAGACAAGCAGTAGTAACTCTCACCGTGTGTGGGCGGGCATTATCTTCCTGAAATGTAAGTCCAGGAAGGCGTGATATGAAGGGCAACACAACGAGGTGTAGAATATCGTCGACTTACCGCTGTGCTGTAAGGGTGACGCGGATAACAACCAAATGGATCCTGCTATGAAATGGAATGGCCCCGCAGACCATCACTCTTGGTTGTCGGCCCGTATGGCGGAAGACAGTCAGGTTGGTATGCCACCGCTGTCCGGGACGTCTCCAGACACGTATTCGCTGGTCTTCGGGGTTCAATTCGAAGCGGGACTCATTACTGGAGACAATTCTACTCCAGTCAGTGACATTCCAGGTCGAATGTGCCCGACACCACTGCAAACGGGTTTGTCGGTGTACAGAGGTCAATGGTAGTCGGCGCAAGGAGCGCCGTGAGCTCAGTCCCTTTTCTCTAAGTCGCCTATGAATGGTCCTTACGGTCACTGGAGCACCTGTTGCACGTACGATCGATGATAATGATGAATCTGGGGCTGTGAGTGTCGCTCTGAGGATTGCTCGGTCCTCACGTTCTGTAGTTTCTCTAGGCCGACCGCTTCCTTCTTGACGCTGTGTTCAGCCAGGGTTCACCCACTCCTTCCAACATCGTCTAATAGTGGCATCGCTCCTATCCAAATGTCGAGCGATTCGCCGATTAGACCAACCAGCTTCTTTGAGCCCAAGTACACGTCCTCTCTCAAATGTTGACATCTGTACATATTGTTCGCGCACCTGTATGATAGGCATAGTTACTGACTACCCGAGTACACGGAATGAAATTCGCAAAGAATTTATGACCTGGAATCGAAATTTTTCCTCTATAATATCCTGCCAGTTGCGCAGTTAATGTTCATTCATTGGCCGCCAAACTTTAAAATTTTGCATTTTCCGTCGAAACCTGTATGCATATCAATTTGTGTCCAATTTGCATTACCCCTTCTTGGTGCGTCGTTGGTTTTTTTTTTGTTTTTTGTTTTTTTTTTTTGTTTTTTTTTCTGTTTTTTTTTGTTGTTGTCTAAGAGTGTAATTGGTGATCTTTTATCAAATAGGGGGAGGGGGCGAGTTTTCCCGCTTAGATGTATGGAAACAGCAGAACCACTTTAGAATATATACCTGCTATTGTCTTCCAAGCAACACAAAATTAAATTTTGATGGTCTCCAACATATTAGCAAGACTATTTTAAGTGGGAACTTTAATTCTCACAATATTCGCTGGAATTACGGCGATGTCAACAATGCGGGAAAAGTAATAGAAGAACTTTTGAAGTCTGATATTCTATAATTAATTTATAAAGACTGATATCCCTACATATTTTCATTATAACGGAACTTGCACCAACCCTGACTTGACTTTGGCCACAGCTAATATTTCTGAGAATGCTAATAGAGAAATTATCTATGATCCTGGATCGGGTCACCGTATTATAGTCACAACTTTTGATAGTCAAGAAAAATGCGTAACTTACCAGAAAAAACATCAGAAATTGGTGGAATTTCGAGAAGGCTGAATGGAATTCCTTTATACAATATCTAGAATCTCAGTTTGAGAATTATGCTAGAGAAGAGAGTTGACTCTTTACTCATTGATTTATGTCAAACTATTATTAATATAACTAAACGTTGGATCCCCAGAGGAAAACAATATAATTATAAACCCTTTTGGAATGACCATCTAGCTTTATTGAAAGATCAATCGGCACAGGCTCGTTCTAAAGCTGAAAAAACACGGAATCCACAGGACGTTCGCGGATGGAGACAAAGCATTGCAATCTTGCGTAGAGAAATTAATACGGCAAAGCGTGATTCTTTTAATAATTTCATTGGCAACATTGATTACAGAAGGGATAGTGGGAGAGTTCTTAAATTTATTAATAAAATAAAATCTGGCTTTCGAAGACAAGCTAAAGGGTCTATGAATGCTGCTGGAATGTTTTTATATCATGACAAAGATATTTCAAATGCTTTTATTAAATTTTATTCAAACAATCAACCACTGGAAATGGATCTTAAGAGAAAACAGAAGGTAATGAGAAGAGAGATCGGTAGGAACCATGAGGCAGATCCTAATGTACGGAACCTTTTAGTCAGAGACTATGATTTACTGGAGTTACAAAAGGCAATTAAATGTCTGAAGAGTGGTAAAAGCCTCGGTCCTTATAACATCCATCCAGAGTTTGTGAAGCACTTTGGCGATAATACCCTTTTGGACCTACTGGATATTTTTAACTTAAGCTGGAATACTGTGGTCCTTTCGGTGTGGAAAAAGGCGATCATAGTTCCAATTCCTAAAAAAGATTGTGGAGGTACAGACTGAACGCCAGCGCATCATGGAGTTTGATATTCAAATATTCAAATTTCTCGGCTTGTAACGTCATCACCGCGGCAAGTATTTAAGCCGGGTCTGAGAGTCACCCAGGGCTTCCGTCCAGTTTCCCCGCCTGCTGCTTCGGAGTTTCTCGCGGGGAGTGTTTTCCCCATTCTGTTCGGCTTTTTTTGTTTTTGTTTTTTTGGCTCAAGTGTGAGCACGGTTGTTAAATTGTACTTATTTGTTCAATTTTATAGTTGTTGATACTTACGCTATGTTAGCAAGAATAAACTGCTGAGTTTGAATTTTTCGTTCTTACTGACTCAAATGGCCCCAGCATTGGCTTATGCTACAAGATAAACCGCCAGATTCCATGGGAAGTTATCATCCTGTTGCTTTAACAAGTGTTTTATCAAAGGTAACGGAAAATATGATTATTTCTTGACTTGTTTGGTTCCTCGAGAGTGGCATTCTATTATCATCTTATCAGGCAGGCTTCAGACAGTACCATTCAACTGTCCAGCAGGTTTCTTTACTGACTCAGGCTATTAAGGATTCCCTGGACAGACGCATGTCTGTCGTTGCTGCTTTTGTGGGTTTTGAGTCAGCATATGACAGAGTATGGATGCTTCAGTCCCTACAGAAACTACAGAACTTAGTATACGCAATATGTTTATCTGGATTAAGAACTTTATTTCACAAAGGTTCTCTGCCGTTCGATATGGAGAGGCTATTTCGAGCTTTAGACAAACTGAAACTGGCCTCCCACAGGGCACAGTAATAAGCCCAATTCTTTTTAATATTTTCATCAATGATTTACCAAACCTTTTGTCACCAGTTGTAAACTCAGCTTTATTTGCTGATGATCTCGTTATGTGGGATAGTGCAGAGAAAAAGAAACAAGGTGGTCTAAATGATACCTTAAATACTGCATTGAGAAAATTTGACTTCTGGTGCCAGGAAAATGGAATGAGGGTTAATAAGAATAAAACTGTGTGCCAGTATTTTTCTTTAAATAGACAACCTTTTAGCCCAAATCCCGAGTTTCAGGGAGAGACTTTGCATACGAGCGATTCTACCAGATATTTCGGATGTGTACTTGATTCCCGTTTGAATTGGAGGAAACATGTGGAACGTTGGCTGAAAAGATGTCTTCTACTCTAAAGCGTTTGGCTGGTTCTAGATGGGAATGTAATAGAGAGACTCTAAATATTATGCATAAAATGTTTATACAACCAGTTATTGGCTATTGCAATGAAGTCCTCATTATCGCACCCAAACACACCATCCAAAGCCTTGAAGTGTTTCAAAATCAAGCCCTCCGTATAATAACTGGTGCAGTGAAAAATACTCCTGTCCTTGCTATGCAGATTCTGACAAATACTGAATCTGTCCATCAATCTATACAGAGAAAGACAGTTAATTTATATCAAAAACTTATTATTTTAGCAAATAACCCTTTTTGGAGGAATTATAATATACATAGAGCGAGGAATCTAAAAACTCAGGATGGCTTTATACAGTCGGTCCTAAAGGTTACTTATCCTCTGGGGCTTTATCATGAGACTCCTTTGTCTTTACCTATGTGCCCATTACATTATATACATCTTGATATTAATCTTGATCTTACTATGAAAGTGTTAAAGAAGGATATGATTCCTGAACAATTGAAAGTCATACCTCTAGAAACTATTGAAAATCGATTTCCAAAAAGAGAATGGTTGCATGCCTTCACGGATGGCTCCATGTTAAATACCATGGTGCTGGAGATGGTACCTTTTGCAGGATTTTTTATTTTTCATTTACCTGTTGGCTTTACTGCCTTTGATGGCGAGATAGAGGCCAATGCTGCAGCGGTTCAACAACTATCATTGAGAGAGTCTGCTTTTAAAGAGCCGTTATTCTTTCCGATTCAAAATCAGCACTACATACCCTGTCACAAAATTACCACCGTGAGTCACAACGTATTTTAGAATGCAGATTGCTTTTATAGGATCTTACTCATAAAATTTCCTTCCAATGGGTACTAGCACATTATGGAATTGTGGGAAACGAACATGCGGACCTACTTTGCCAAGAAAGGAGCCTTGGTGGCCCAGAGACCAACGAAAGCATTAACATTCCGTTCTTTAAGGCTTTTAACAAATGACTTTCAAACACAACTTTAAATTACAGGGTGGCTAATAAATACTGTAACACTCCAAAAAATAAGAGTTAATTTTAATCGTTTGGAAAAACAACTTATCTATCTATTTGTGTGATTGGCAACTTTTTGTAAACGCAGACGATTTTTGTTTAAAGTAAAACATGTAGAATATTTTTAAAGATGGAAGTCAAAAGGGTAATGGTTAAACAGCTTTTTGATCGCGGATTTTCTGCAGGTAAAATATTTAAGCAATTAAAATGCCTTGGTTTTAATAGGACGTTTATATATAGGACTATAAATCGATTATTGGATACCAATAGCTGTAAAGATCGACCAAGGTCCGGTCGTCCATGCACTGTTCTTACAAAAGAACGTATCAAAAGAATTCGTGAAAAGATACGAAGAAATCCACAATGTTCTGCAAATAAAATGGCTGCAGAAGAGAACATCAGTCGCAGAACTATGCAACTTATCATAAATGAAGACCTGGGTTTTTGCCCTTATCGCAAATGAAAAGTTCAAGGTTCGACTACTGCACAAATAGTAAAAATGTTACAAAGATGTAAGAAATTGCTGAACCGGCACGGTAGCAAAAGTGTTGAAAAAATAATTTTCTCTGATGAGAAGCTGTTTTGTACAGAACAAAGTTATAATGCTAAAAATGATGTTGTATATTCAGCAACCTTCGAGGATATACCTGAAAATCTTCGGACTGTTAAACGCTTTCAGAACAAGAATTCTGTTATGGTTTGGGCTGCAGTGTCACACAATGGAAAACTGCCTCTGAAATTCATCGATAAAGGGGTAAAAATCAATGCTGAATATTACAAACAGGAAGTATTGGCTACACGTTTATTACCACATGCTAACAGATTGTATCCCAAAAAGAATTGGATATTTCAGCAAGATTCTGCACCGTCCAACCGATCCAAAACAACACAGGAATGGCTCCATGTCAATTGCTCGAAGTTTATCAAGCAAGAAGATTGGCCACCTTCTTCACCAGATCTAAATCCTGTAGACTATTGCATTTGGGGGATTTTAGAGTCTAAAGTAAATGCTAAGCAGCACAGAAGTTTGGACTCCCTCAAAGCTTCTATACGGAGTGAATGGGACAAATTACCTCATAAAATGATTCGTGCCGCAATAGGACAGTGGCGTAAGAGATTATCTTTAGTAATCGATAAAGATGGCGGTCGATTCGAGTAAAATTATTTCATGGTAAACTTTCATGTATAATGTTCATAATATTGTTGTATTTTCCATTTTCTATTTCATCTGTGTGTAATTAAATGATTCGATATTTGTCACAGTATTTATTAGCCACCCTGTAGAAGCCGCGGAAGCATCCAAAGACAAGAGCTGGGCGATTCTTAATGAGAACACCACTTGTGTTCCTGAAGCCCTAAGAAAAGCTGCTGTTGCATGCTTTAGACCAGAGGTCGGCAATGGTGCCCTAGAAACAATTTTAAAGTGCACGCAGATCATATATCCAAATTTTAGGTATTCGAGTTCAGATATTTTTGATTGAGTTTAGATATTTGATTGAGAGCGATCAGTAGAGGAGAAGTACTTGAGAGATTTTTAAATTTATTACCACGGGTGAAAGAATTTCCATTATCCAGGGATGAAATTTGTTTAGAATTAGAGCAAAAACCTTGGTTAATTGAGCTAGGATTTCTATCTGATTTCACTGTAAAATTGAAGGAACTAAATTTGAAACTACAGGATAGAAATCATCATATTGCTTCTATGACAAGCACGATAAATGCATTAAAAGCTAAATTGGCGCTCTGGAAATCGCACATGGAGAAAGATAATTTATCACATTTCCCAAATTTAAAAATGATGATAGCAAATTATTACGTTGGAAATGCTAACACCTATCAGTTTGCCAAACATTTTGATTCCTTACTTGAAGAATTTGATACCAGATTTGAAGAATTCTACGAATTGGAGGCATTCTTGACGTCATACAGAGGACGCTGTGACTAATAAAATCGCAATATTTTCATATTTCCAATACGGAGGACTGAGAATTGGAAATCATAAATATAAGAAATGACATTGAATTAAAATTCATCATAACGAAGAAAAATTCTGGAATTTAGTGAATGGAAATAACTTCTCATTGTTGAGAAAATGTGCTCTGAAATTGAACTCTCTTTTCGCGTTGGCAAATACTTGTGAATCTTTGTTTTCCAATATGAAATATTCAAAATCAAAGTACCGATCAAGCCTCACTGGCAGTCATTTGGACCTTTGCCTGGGACCTGAGATTTCGACTTAAGTGCCACATTACAATGAGTTGGAGCAGATTTGCAATGTCAAATATTGCATTAATTATCAATTTTAAGATTATTTTGTTTAAATTAAAATTTGAATTTATGTTTTAATATTTTCATGTTTAAATATTAACCCCCCTCCCCCTCCTCCTCTTCATCCAGCGATGCCCGCCGAACTCCCGCATTTCCGAAATATGCCCTCCTAGAAAAAAAGGTTGTCGACCTCTGCTTTAGACTGTTAAGAAAACATGACTGTCTGAGGTTTCATCTCTTCCGTATTGGCGTTGCTGATTCTCCTGACTGTACTCTTTGTGACTCTCGTCAACCTATGACAGCCGAACATTTGGACGTGTGCTCTGCACCAAGTGGTTTTAATTGTATTGTCAAAAAATACTGGAAAGCTCGTGCACTGATGGCATAGGTGCTAATTTGTATGTGGCATTTGTTAAATAACAACAGCCTTAAAATGCACAACGAAAGTCGACATCAGAGCTGCTTAATGTGGCGGACCACAGGATGGTCTCAGTGGGGCCGTGATCAAACGAGAAATGTGCATTTAATAAAATTGCTGATGAAATATTATTATTATTACACGATATCATTATTAGATTATTATACGATGTAATGTGATATTATTATTACACGACATGGGGAAAAAAATTATTATACGGTGGAAATAAAAAATACTACGCGAGGAAAAATTAAACAAATTTAGTCAATAGAAATAAGTGTTATGCTGGAAAAGTGGTAGCACGCTGCAAAATCTAAATTTTGTATTGCTGAATTTAAAATTTCCGAAAAGATTATACATATTTTGGTTTATAAAAAAGGAAAAGATGAAAAAATATCATAAATAGAAATGAAAAAAATCCTAACAATTGGTATTTTAAAAACTTTTTTAAATCTATTTTCAATTTTTATAAACAATATTCAATACATCACAAAGTATTTAATCAAAAAATTGGAGGCTGTCTTCACTGTATTGTACATAGAGGGCCATGGCTTCAAAAAGTTTATGAACCACAGTTCTAAATCACCATATGACAATTCGATTTTATTCCAAATACCAAAGCTGCATGTAATCGTTAAATAATACTAGATTCAATATTTCTTTTTTAAAGTGCCGGGCACATTTTGAGGATATTCACTCATACACACAGCGAAATCTGTCGAATATTTTACTATGGGAGCACCCAACAACCGAACCAACGTACTCTTGACGAGGATACAACACAGCAACAACTCTGCCTTCACCGAACCACGAACCCAGGTCCACTTATGAATTTTGGAACACTTTTGATTTATGGAGGAATTTTGGAACTCTAACCATTATACGATGAGGGTGGTATAAAGTGTACTCCCGACTACCCAAGTTAACGGAGGGGACGAAGAATCGAAAAACATAGATAATCTGATTTCTATTAAATTTTGTAGTATTTTCAAAATATATATTACACTTTCTTTTCTATTAATTTCATTTATGTATGTAATCGGTAATTTTGTTTTTGTTTTATCGAATCCTGGATGTATTTATCGATATCACTACGAATTTTCCAAACAGCTATGATATCGCATGATTCCAATGACTCCTATAATCTAGCAAAGTGTCGACACACAATATGATGTGTGTCGACACTTTGCTAGACGCTGTGTTGCGTTTGATCAGATCAGGCTATTTTAACTCTCTTCATGTACGACTTCTTTCTGAGGTTGAAGTATTGATATCAGTGCCACTCATACACTATCTGGTCAAAAGTATCCGGACACCCCCTAAAGAAGTGTATCTGGCAGGTGACGTAATTTGATGCGTAATCGAAAGCTATAAAAGTGTTGGTAGTGGTTTGTCAGGTCATATTTATACGTTTGTGAGAGAATGAGTAAGTCAAAGGAGCTTAGTTACTTTGATCGTGGCATTATAGTGAAATGCCACCTTTGTGGGAAATCAGTTCGTGAGATTTCGGACATTCTGCAGAAGCCAAAATCCACTGTGAGTGATGTAATTGGGAAGTGGAAACGTCGAGGCAGTGAAACTGTAGAAAAACGAAGTGGCAGGCTGTAATAAGCGGGATGTGAATATGCGGTATCTTTAGAAGGCTATCTAAATTGGTAGAGACCACCCAGCCGAAACTGTCAGGCACAAATTTACGGTTCCGACACTTTGGGGCGCCAGAGAGAGACGTTGTACAGTGCAACAACACGGGTCATAAAACATCGAAAATTAAGAAGTCAGCAGCAATAAATCTGATGTCAAAGGTCAAGAAGCAGGGGACTGTCTGTTGAGAAAATATCCCAGACACGGACAGGCGTCAGAGTTAATTAGAATGCACCGAAACATTTCAGAAGCAGCCAATGCGATGAAGGTGGCTCGTCTCTCATCCCATCCCAATAAAGGGGTGGGGCGAACGAATGAGAAGACAAGGCCACAGCCAATAGAAAAAAAGAAAAGAAAATATACATACCAGTGTTGAAGCATTTTCAAGAGAGCCCGTTATTAGAAAAAAAATGGGAATAAACTAAGTTGCTACAGGACCGACGAGATTCCCAATAATATGAAGATTGACTGCCCAGCGCGAGCCCCATACGAAAGAAAAAGAAAAACTAACTAAGCTGCTACGAGACCGAGAAGGATCCTGAGACGACGTAAAATTAATTGACCAACGAAGGTTAGCAAAGCGATACCAAAGTCAACTATACAACGAGTATGGAGAAGTGGTGAATAAACTAAGGCAACCTCTTATAGCCGTGAGAGGACGAAGGAATCTACTGAGATAGGAGACCAGTGATCAGAGATTACCGGCACGAAGATTGCTACGAGGTGCCGAGGTGAACGCGCATATGACCGACGACCAGTGCTGACCGACCCGCGGAACGACATCCAGGTGATCATCACAAATTAACGTCCAAGGTATGCTCCGAGTTATCATCGACCAGTGAACTTTTAGTGACGAGATAGAACTCTTTTTGACGGACTATAGTGCACAGTGACTGACAAATATTATACGAACTTTTGAGTACAAGTTGTGGAGACGAGATCAACCGACAGTGGAGGCAGCCCCATCGGTGAGCATATTTGCTAACAGTATTTATTTCACATCCTTGCTTATTACATACTCGCCACTTGCCCGCAAGGGTCGGCATTGCTAAAGATATGATGTATATGATGACTTGTAATAGTGAACGATTTATATAATTGATAATATTAAGAATTCAGCATTATGCTAGGTCATGGATATGTAAATAAATATGTGTAAGTCGATCCTTCCGCCTCCCACACCTTTCGGTTATAAGGCAAACATACTATGATTACTGCCCTTACGGCGGCAGTCCTGCTGGATCACAACAGAACATTCAAGGGCAACCCGTCTAGTTCAATGCGACGATAAAACAGATCAAAACAGGCCATTTAGTGGCAAACGACTAGTTTAATCAAAGTTAGCTAATTATCACATAGATATGTGTAAATAAACAGTATATATATGTAATAAGTGTGATTTGCTGAGAGTTGTACCCCTTCACTGAGTCAATTGCTGAAACAGAATTGGTCGCAACGTGACGCAAATTGTATTTTTATACGATCACAGTTTAATGACCATACGGGGTTATTACAGTGGCCTCATTGCAGTTTGGGCCATTACACAGGCCGAAAAATTAGTAAACGCAGCCGTAGAACTCTGAAAAGGGTAGTGAAACAAAATCGCAAGTTTTCGTTGATTGAAATCACTCAGAAGTTCCAAAGTTCATAAGGCGTTAGTGCTAGCAGCAGGACTGTTCGTCTAGAGTTAAAAAACCTGGGATTCCATGGTCGTTCAGCCGCTCACAAGCCGAACATCACTCCCCAGAATGCGAAGCGTCGATTGCAATGGTTTAAAGCTAACCGTCATCGAACTGTGGACATGTGGAAAAATGTTCTTTGGAGTGATGAATCTTGCTTTACAATCTGGCAGTCTGATGGACCCGTCTGGGTTTGGCGGATGCCCGGCGAGCGCTTCTTACGTGACTGCACTGTGCCGACTGTTAAGTTTGGTGGTGGCAGCATCATGGTGTGGGGGTGTTTTTCATGGTTTGGCCTGGGTTCCTTAGTTCCTGCGGTTGGAAAAATGAACTCTGAGATTTATGTGGTCATTCTGGACAATGCTGCTCTCCCAACTCTATGGCAATATTTCGGGGAAGGCCAATTTCTCTTCCAGCAGGATAACTGCTCCATTCACACATCGAGACTTGCGCAGGCATGGTTTGACGTAATGGGTGTTCAAAAGCTGGACTGGCCTTCTCAGAGCTCCGATCTAAATCCCATTGAACACCTTTGGGACGAATTAGAACGCAGATTACGTAGCCAGCCAAATCGACCAACCTCACTGCCAGCACTCTCTTCAGCTGTGATGGACGCCTGGAAGTCAATTCCTATGGACACTTATCAAAACCTGGTGGAAAGTCTCCCCAGACATGTACAGGCTGTCATCGATGCAAACGGAGGACCATCATATTAATATATGCCTCAGGACTCTCAGAGTCCGTACCACTGGGCGCACGGATACTTTTGGCCAGATAGTGTATGTTCAAATCCTGGTTCACGTCAATCACTTTCTAACCACCCTAGACGATTTTCTTCACCAATCCCAGGAAATTAAATAAGTGTTATTTTAGTACACTATTGCACCCTTTACCAAAAATCTTAATAAACAGGAAACTCATTTTAAAAATAATCTTTTTTATGTATGTATATCGGAAAAAAATTTGCAAGTAGTTTTCAACAGTGTGGGTATCATTTTGGATAAAGAGTTCAAAAATTTTTTTTTCTGCACGGATAATCGAGAGTACACTGCATTTAATAACAATCGGTAACATTTAATCATCTCGAATTGGTAAATTTGACTACTATCATAACGGGACCCCTGAGCTAATACTGAATGACTAAGACAGAGTGGTTCAAGAAAAGGCATGTTAACAAAATTTCAGTTTTCCCCGAAGTTTGTCAAGTACAAAGCATACCCCTTCAAAATTCTTTTCCTTGTGCTGTTGCCATGCGTTCATTTTTATTGTTGCTTCTAATGCCCCCTGGTGGGAAGTATTCAAGATCAGGCCCATATAGGTTAGTAGGCTGAGGGGTACGGCTCCGATTTATAATGGCACTACAAGGGTCGGAGTCCGATTGAGGCATGTGTCACTTCAAAATTGACCATGTACCCCCCCTCCCCCTCCCAGGGGTGACTCCGGGGGATCGTACGCTCTCTCTGACCTCATACGGACTTTCCGGTCTACGGATTTAAAGTGCCCATATCCGGTCTAGACACGGAGGCATTTGTCGAGATTCGATCCGCGCATCCTCAGCACCGAAAGTCGACGCTCTATTACTAGGCTACCACTAGGCTACCTCGGGCCCTGTTCCTTGCTATAAAAGTACTACGGATATGTCATATCAAAAAAGTTTTAAATCCAACATCCTAAGTTTTCAGCCAGGTGATGGCCGAATGGCTAGAGCGTTGGCATTCGGTTCAGATCCTGTAGGTTCGAGTCCCACTGCTGGCATGGATGTTTGTAGCCGTTCGGAATCCGCTTTACACTGTCTAATTAACCCTTGTGTAGAAAAAAGTTGACCGTAGCGCTCAAAACCAAACCAAAGTTTTCAATCAAACACCATTCTTTGATGTGGCCCAAAACCTCATTTTACACAAATTAAAATGTACTTTGAAGAAAGTAAAATATAGGCATTTATAATTCAATAAACTTTATTTTATGAAATAAAAATTATAATAAACAAATAACAAATACTGCTGTAAAGGAGCAAAACACATCACACAGGGAAAAAAGTTCTAACAGATTTGAACATTGAAACCAAATGGGACATTCACTACTGAACACAATACAATATTTCTACAAATAAAAACTTAAGGCTAAAAACCATATGTGCGCACCTGTTATATATATATATATGTATGTATATATTTTAATATATATATACATATATATATTCATACATATCACATATAAATACATAAAAGATAAAATGAAAGTTTACACAAGACTTATATGGCCATATAAAAATGAGGATTGAAAACAAAATCAGTTTCACCTGAAAATCACACTTTAATATATTACATACAGAAATCAGATTGTAAATTTTATAATGTGCCATTTGATATGCTCCTCCAAGTGGGAAGGTCCCAAGTCCCCTGAAAGCTTTTCAGACAAATAGTAATTCAACTTTGAAATATTTACATAAACCCTGATCCTGAATACTATATTGCCAAAAAATTATAGGAAGGAAAACTTTCATATTCACAAGCAAGTATTAGAAAAAGCTCCAATTTAAAAATATGAAATAAACTGCCTGTTGGAGAAGATTCCTTTCACTATAAGATTCTGGCATTTCAGCATAGAGCTCTAAGGATTGAATTTCTGAAACCCAATTACATAATTGAAAAGAAACTATTTTGAAACAGTAAACTGAAATTTCCCCTCATGAAGTGAACCATATTTGCAGCCGAAATCATGATAAAGAGCCTAAAAGGTTTACTGAACAAATGTTGAAAAATCAACATACAAAATATCCAGGAATTCCCCCAGTTTGATTAAAAAGGGTTTAATTACTGCAATGAAATTCATTGCAAACATTCCTTGGTATTATACATTTCAAATTCTATTGACAGAATAATCAACTTTGCCATACTGATGCAGAAAAAGGAAAATATTTTTCACAATTTCAACATAAATACTATCTTAACTAAATTGTTACATGCAACAGAAATATTTTACCTTCTCATGCAAGCATGGGCAAAGGAGGAATGGCATGTTGCAAATTGCTTGAAATGTAGTTCTATAATTTATTTTTCCTTAAAAGATAAAATTTCCCCCGAATTGAACATAGAATACATATTTGTATAAAGTTAATATAATGTATCATATCTCCTATTAGCTGCCTGTTTATTCAGATGAAATAAAATTCAAACATCTTCCACTTGGCAATAAACAGTAACAAATAAAAAAATTCAATAACATATTTTATCACATTATACCCGATTCCCTTACCTTAAAAATTCAGTCACTTAATAAAAATCTAAAAAGATGGAATTTCAGACACCATTTGATAATGTTTAAGAGTTAATCAAGCAAATATTGTGAGTTTGGTTTCCCCTGAATGATCTGTATTCCTTCAACGTTAATGACATTTAATAGAATAAATCAATTACATTTTTCAGTAGTATAATTAATGAGCAAATATTTTTTTTCCTATAATTGTGCATTTTAAGACAAACACTATACTTTTAGATTTTCTGGTTGCATAATGCAAATACCATGCTTTTCCCTTACATGGATTCATGCTGAAGACAAATTACACTATTCATGTATTTATCCTTAATCTTCATCAAACCCATTGATTTTAGCAGAACCTCTATACAATCAGTCTGCACCTTATCTTGGCACAGCTAGATTTTAATACTGAGTCTGCTTTGCTGAATGTTATGCTTCATCAAAGTAAAAGATTCAATATGAAAAGTGGAAATTTCAGCACTGGTAACAAACATTTTGATAATTTGGGTTCATATTTTCTCACATGTTTAAGTATAATATTAATCTTACATTTGTACTTGACATTAAATACATTTAATGCTTTACATCTGAACTTCTGTATATAATACATAAACATAAAAAAAATACCAAAACCCTTTTACAGGGAGAGAAAAAAAGGAATCTTCAATGAAGCATTATATACATATGAAAACCAAATTACAACACTGAAATTTTAATTAAATTCCAAAATTTCTATCAGATCTATCACAGATTCAGACATCATATTTTTTTTCAAGAAAAATGCACAAAACATGATGCTCTTTCATGAGAGGAATATCCATATACCCTACAACATCAGAAGTGAACAAATAATGAAGAAATGAAAAGACACCTTAAAAAAATTGTTCGGCACAAATGAATAAATGAAATTCATAAAACAATTTAAAAATGTTCATACAAATTTCAATTTAGGAATGAAATCTAACTACACAGTTGGTCTAATTAAAAAACTTGTTTATAAATAATGCAGAGCTCTTTGGAAAGCCTCAAATTTAGGTTACAAAAGCATGAAAAAAATTATAATTTAGCAGTAAAAGCTATTTTTTTCAATTTTAATTAGCACGTTAATATCATGTTTATAGGTTTATCATAGAATCGTTATAAAGAACCTGCTTAAATAAAAAGTATCAATCATTTATCTGAGCTTTATTTTTTACATTTTATAAGAACAATTTATTCTCTCTCTCTCTCTATATATATATATATACACACATAGCTAATACTACATGTGGTGAAGTAACATAAAGAATATTAATAAAGAATTTCTTTGAATCATGATCATTTAAAAACATATATTGTAACATGCACACAAATCAGAATAAACATAAAAAAATAACACATCATCAAAAAAAAAAAAAAAAAAAAAAAACCCAAAATTACAGTAATTGAATATAAGCATATACTTTCTTGGAAATTCAATCTTGGTATCTTTTAATTAAAACTGTATTACAAAAGATCAATATGGATTTAGAATTAAGAAATGCACTTAGACTCAACAGAATAATACTCATAATTCAGGCCATTTTCGTGTCGCAATCCTAAATTGAGAATTATGTGAACATTTAGTTCCCAGTACACCCTTGAACACCTAACAGAAAAATTTAAAACACCATAAATGAAAACTAGGTATTGTGCCCTTAGCCAATTTTTGCTTCCTGTGTCTTACCTAGAAGTTACTCTCACGAGGATAGGATTGCCAGAAACAATACATACATATTGTTATCCCATACTGTTAGCTAGGAACAATTCATGCTTCTATCATAGCATGATCCAAGCATTTACATCCTTGACAAGTATTGACTTTGTTAAGGCTTCATTAGTCTAATGATTTATGATGGGGCTCTAGTCCTAATTCTATGAACAGCTTTGTAAGATATTAACGACTCAAAGAAGGGATGGAAAATGAATGCATATTGATATTTAAAAGTCTTAAAATGCATAAAATAGCACACAAGTAAAATTTATTCTTCTGGATGATGTTCAATGTGAGTGACAGATAAAATCGCTTCGTAAAAATATAACTAGTTTAATTACTTTTGTAAAAATGAAATGCTATAGGCATTAGTATTGGTTGTAATTTTAAACAGATATTTCAGATTTTAAATGAAAACTAGTTGGTACCCGTCAAAACATGATGGCTGGATAGCAAAGATATGTTCTAATACACAAATTATACTCAATACATCCTTGACAAATGTTGAAAATCATAATATTAAGAATGGAGAAATACACTTTGAAAAATTACTATTGAACCCAATAAAACGAAATATGGTTACTCAGTGACAAGCTAAAAACTTAGTATGTGTATTTAGTAACTCATCAGGTATAATTCTATATCTCACAAACATAATTAAAAATAAAAATGGCAGAGAAAGAGCTAGACAGATTTCTTGGAATAAATAAACGTGTCTATGCGGCCTTGTGAATAGTAAGTATCTAAAGACAGATTTAAACATGTCACTGAGCATGCACAAAAACAAAATGTGTTTATGCAGCCTCGTGCTTAGTGAGTATCTAAAGAGTTTTCTCTCACTGACTACCCAAAGAATCGGCTTAGCAACTTAAATATATAGATTACGTGTAGTACATAAGAGTGAAAGGGATTATGTTATATAAATTTCTTTTAAAAAAATTATTTTTCATAAACACAAATAAAGGCAATAGAGAGTTTTCTCTATATAAATATACACACCATGTTAAATACTGCTGTGTATGCCTTTTTTTTCAGCAACAGCTGAAAAGTGTTTATAAATTTGGTTTTCTTGTAAACAAAATAAACTAAGATTAAACTGAATTAAATAAAATTTTAATATGTTCTTCAAAATATATCAATATAAGAGTTCTACAGAACTAAAGTGCCAAATACTCAATCAGTTTCCTATTTGTTTACACCCTGTAGGTAA
Source organism: Dolomedes plantarius (assembly GCA_907164885.2). NCBI lineage: Eukaryota > Metazoa > Arthropoda > Arachnida > Araneae > Dolomedidae > Dolomedes > Dolomedes plantarius. The sequence continues at coordinate 102,363,860 of OU015501.1, forward strand.
GACATGTTACATTAGAAACATTTTTGCTCTCTCTTTTAAATGGCCAGATTATTTTAGAAGTTAAAAGATGCTGTTTATATATATATTAAAGGTGAATCAAGGCAAGTCAGGACCAAAGCTTGCAAAACTGGATTTTAAACAACTGTATAAAATTGGTTTCAGCAACCAGAAATGCGAAAGTTTTTGCAAATTTGACATGAAACCTCTTGCAAAAGATACATTTTTGAAGCTTTTAATTCAATAATTTCAAATTTTAAGAGCTGATAACACTTGTAAGATACATGGTACCTACGGGATAAGTGTGTATCTGGCCTTAATTTATTGCCTGCTTTTCTCTGCAAAGGCGTTGGGGTAAGTACGGATAGCCTATTTCTCAACAATTCTTTTGCTCTTTGAAATTCTTGAAATGAACAAAGATTCACTGAGTTATGCATTTCTGGGCCAGAAAAGTGAAGCAAAAGAAAAAAATGCATAAAAGTGGAGAAACTTTTTTAAAAATTCATTTAAATGATAAAAGTAGCAAAGAACAGTTTGGTATATCAGTCTAAAAATCGTGAAAACTTTTATCGCGTACTTTTACTGCGTATCACAGATAGCACCACTACAAGTTAAGACCTTTATATGGACATTACGCACTTGCCCTAACTCACCATAATTTAAAGGCAAAGTTATCTAAAGTAATATTCAATCATAATACTATCATAGCACCTGCATTTAATATAGATGCACATAATTTGGGAATATTGAACGAAGAGATTGTAATTTACAAGAATGCCATTTCATACCAGTAATTAACTATTTTATAATCTTTGGTTTTTAAAGAAGCAATTTATTTAATTTGTTTTATGCTACTTTGAAGTTTTATAAGTTAATAAAACTATGATTTTAAGTAGCGATGTGTCTGCATTTATTTTTAGAGCCAACAGTCATAACATTTACTGAGTTGCAACATTAGATATAACATTTCACATAGTGACACCATGGAATCTAAAAATAGATTATGAAACCATTTTTAGTAAACTCAAGGGGTAGTAAAATATAACCTAAATGAAGAGAGAATAAAGCATATACATAAATATTTAGCTATTTATATCAATGTAATAGCTCTGAGGAAAAGGAATAAAATAAATGAGAATTCCTCACATCACCTGGATTAGCTACCTAGAGGTTTAAGAGACTCAAGTTCAATCCCCAGTCCTGGCTGTCATAACTGTAGATTTCACCCATTGTATAAAATAAGGGCCATTAGATTTGGGACAAATATTTGTTGAAGGAAAAAAAAATCAGTATTATTGAGAATACAAAAACTAAATATGAAAGTCAACATTCTGTTGCATTACTCTCAAAAAGATGTGGGAGAGAAACAAGGAAAAAGCTTTCAAATGTTAAGTTGTTTAGAGCTTACAGGACAATGATGTAGAAAACTATGTTATTAAACTCATGTAAAATATTAATCTGCTTTATGTGCATATCAAGAGAGTAAAGTTCTAAATTTGTATTTTTGATACTGGTAAAATTTGACTTTTTCTTGACTGATGTGTGCATAACAATTGAATTGCTCATAGAAATTTTCACTTTTAAACAACAGTGATAGAAAATATAAATATAAAAAAACTAGAAAAAAAAACTTAAAAGTGAAATTATTTTTTTTAACTCTAATCAATTCCAAATGAGAAATGTCTTCTTTAATGTCATAAAATAGTTTACTATGATCAATTACAGTTGGAAGTTTCACAAACCATTCATTATAATACATCCAGTTTTAAATTAAGCCTAATAGGGTATATAGCACAGATTAATAACATGTTGACATGCATACACAGCAAGTATGAGCTTGCAGATGTGGATATTATCCTTTAATATTCCACTGTGGATTTTAAATAATACCTTATAATGGCATGAGTATAAATATAACTACACTAGAAAATGTTTCTTGGGATTTAGTCATACCATTTAATTATAATCTTGACTGAGACAAATTTATTTATCAAGCCTTAAAACATAGAACACTCAGTATAATTCTACATCATGATAGAGACATTGTCCTGATAAAAAAAATTTACAATAAAGCCTCCGATTTTAAATGTATATGCCAATGATATCTTGAAACAAAGCTAAAAAATATTTCAAAACTAGATCACACTTTTGGCATCTGAAAGTCTACTTGCTGTTAACATAAAGTCAAAATTTAATAAAATCAAGAATATTATCAACACACATACCTTAAATACAATGTCTCACACATTTATATCTACAAGAATTTTAATCAATGCTTTAAGAACTCATGATAATTAACCATTACAGAAAAAAATATAGCAACTAATTAAATGTTTATAAAATGAAAACTTTTAAGGTCACTAACAACTTGTGGGAATCATAAACTCCATAAAGTGATTTATGATATATCTGATATATCAGCATAACGTAAAGTAATTATCTAGAAAGCCATTTAACTCTATTTTCATTTAAGAATATAAGATGCATTTCAGTCCATTCTTTGAAGATTAAAAGTACACACATATCTTATGTAAAAAGCTCTTAAAGGGTGGAATAAAATAAGTAATCACATAGTACTTTTATATAAAGTCCTGTGTAAAAGCATGTAATACACCTTGTATGTTATTATAAGGCAATTTGCACTATGTTTACATCGTCTTTCTTTTTAAATACAAGAAGAAGTATATCAAACACCACAATAAACAGCGATAGTTGAGTTTGCATGTCTCTTCAATAAGCTTTAAGAAATAATTAAGTGCAATAACATAAAATATATTACAACTGAATGAAAGCAGAACAGGGAAAATTAAAACAGAGAAGATTGAGATAAAACTAAATGCTTATCACATATTACAATAGCAAGGATAATAACTTATTTATTTACTCACCAGCTATTGCAAGAGATTAAGGAGAAACCTAAGCAATAAATTAAATTAAAACTATTTATCTCATCCGTATAAAAGGTATCTCTAATACAGTAAATGCATAAAAAAGGGATGACTATCAGTATTTAATTCAGGGGTTCTCAACCTTTCAGGCTCTGTGCCCCCCCCCCCCCTTTGAGCACTGATATGAGGTCACGCCTCCCCCCCCCCCACCATATGTGGTCAATACAAATAGTACAATCGGAATTTGAAACTGAAGCTGGTTATTAAATGAAAATATAGAATATATAATTCCATACACAAAATTTAATATTACTACACATATCTTAATTTGGAACATATCATTTATTATAACATACAAAATCAAAGAATTAAATACAGGTCAAATATATTTGAGGTAATTAAGTATCTAGGTGAGGTTAGTATGTAATACCAGTCACTTCCACAACATTAATCAGAGAGCTGGCACTGTTTGTCTTTGACAAGTTTTTGAATATTAGGTTGTAACTGTGACAGAGCACACCTCACATCACTTTCAACGTCCAGATGTACGACAATTATCGTGTTTTTACAATTACGACAATTATTGTGTTCGTGTTCGTGTTCGATGTCGAAAATATGTTACGGTTACATTGTGACCGTAAAATTGAGTACAGTAAATTACAGTTAGTTTTTATTTTACTTTTTTTTAAGCTCATGCCTTCCTTGAAATTCTTCTATGGCCCCCTAGGGGGGTGCGCCCCCCCAGGTTGAGAACCGCTGATTTAATTGATGATACAACTGAAAAACAAATGTAATCATTGAGTAGAAAAACAAACATTAAATTTGTTTAATGTTTTATTCCCATTATTGATAGCTGATTCACTACATGGTAAAGGTATGAATCAGAAGTTGCAGTTAGTAAAATTTCAAGGTTAAGATTTGTAATTGAAGGTGTTATTCATGCTTCATAAATTTGGCAGCAGAAGTTTGAGAGGTTAGCTTTATAAAAAAATATGTATTTAAATACATATCCAGGGCTATTATAAAATTAGTTCAATTCTAGATACTAATCTGATTCATAGGTCTATCATAAATTTCTGAAGCAGCTGAAATATAGAGATTAATTAATTGGTTATAGACAAGCCTTTTCTCTCCAAAAAACAAACAAACTGGTATTAAAATTACAAACAAAGGATCTTTGATACCAATGATCATGGAACATTAAGATTAAAATTAGGGAATGCTAGAAATATCAGGGCTATTGCTAAAATGTAAACAAAAATTAAACATACCATGTATTACACAAAAAATATATACCTTTGTTTAAATCAAGTTTTACAGGAAATTTCAGAATTCAATTTACAATAAACTTAAAATATATTCACCCAAATAAATAGCTAAGTCTTAACTAAAACCTGGAACAAAGGAGGTGCTATGCCTTTCAGACAAAATTTATAATCGAGTTCTGTTTTAAAACAAACTTCATACTTAAAAAGCAAAAATGGATGATATTCAAAGTGTATTAACCTACCAATTTGCTAAGTACCAACTCTCATTTACTGCTTTGTTATTTTTAAAATATTTCTTCACAAGGAGGAAAACTTGATAATAATTAAAATGTTTGAACAATTATTTATTATTTTCTAACATAATACCGGAATATATTATCAACTGCTAGGATCTCAACCTATTACTGCAGAACCCTACAGTCAAAATGAGAGTTGTTTTTAAACTCAAACATAGTATTCCATAAAATCTTTAAACTGTTTTCTTGGAGAGTCAGAAACAAAATCAAATATTTTAAGTGATGATCAAACTTTTGAAATGTAAATTTAAAGATAAATTTTAATATTGATAACATCAAAATAATACATATGGTTTCTCCTTTAACTTTGTTATAGCTGTAATTAACAGGTACTTAGGATAATTTTCTTAAATGTAGCTAAACAACTTAATTTCCATAATTTCTTAGTGCTTAGTATTCAACCCTCTTAGGTTTCTCACAATTTACTCATATGGAGTAAATTTGGGATTATGTAGTCTCAAATTTATCTACTGTATTTACATAAATACTTTTGGCAATAGTTCAAGCATGTTTATGTGTAGTCTAGTATAACTCCAGTTACTATTCCACAAAATTATTTACCAAGATTGCATTCAAAATTTATCAATTAATTAAAGTATTATTAATTTTATTAAAAGTAAAAGCAAAAAATACTTTAAATGCAAATATTTTTAAAAAGATTTTTAAAAATTTCAAATTATTGTTTTACTAAATTGTAATATTTAGTAAAATAATAGACATTGAGGTGAGCGATCCAATAAGGTTAGTACATAGCAGCCTTAACTTCAGAGCTCTTTGAGAAACAAAAGTGAAATACACGAAAATTACATCAGAGAAAAAAGAAATTATACAAAACATTTTAAATTTAACTAAAAGGGTAAATGTCATGAAATGTTATCTAAAATTTGATATAAAAAAAAACTATCAGCATTAAAATTAATGTTTGGGATTTCATACGATATCCATACCTAGAAGGGTTAAAAGTTTTTATAACAAACAATGAGATGGAGCAAAAATGTAACAAATTCAAAACATGGCATATTAATGATATATATATATATGCAGTGGAATCTCGATCTATCGTTTTTCAAGGGACCGACTGAAATGAACTATAAATGCAGGAAAACGATAGATGCAGGAACATAACAAAGCAATATCATCGTTGGGACTGGGTGAAATAAATGACACATACGGGAAAAAAATATTTTGGGGGACGGTCGATTGAGATTCCACTGTATATACTTTATGGAAACAATTTTGATAGTTAAGTATAAATGCCGTATTTTATGCGATGATTTGCTGCTATGTGATAGCCATGGCCCTTGGCAATAGCTCTAGCTCAAATTTTCCATGAAAGTGAATTTTTGCTTAGTACTGTCATGTCAGTTTTACCTCATTCTTCTTGGACCGTTTTCCAAAGTTTGTTCAGTGTTCTTGGATGCCATTTTCGTAAGACTCGCTTTAATAAACTGAAAGCACAAAAGTCCTTTGGAGAAGCCTCGGGTGATTTTACAGGTATTTCATTAAATGGGATACATTTATCACTGTTTCTGATTGTTTCCTTGCTAAATAAACGGCAGTTGATTTAAGGGTGTGACTAGAGGTTTTGCACATATGAAGCTGACCTTTATCAATGTCCTTTCCATATAATACTGGAATTTTTTCTTCAAAAATTGGTTCTAAAATATTCTGCTGATAATAGAGTGAATTAATTTTGGCTTTACTTGAGACTTTTTTGATTTTTAATTTGCCGTTGTAACAAAATCCTGCAACTATCATGAACTCCTTTGAGAACTTTTCTGTACACTGACAAAGCCATTTCGTACAGTCATTCCCGCCAGTTGAGCAATAGAAAATTGACCTTTTTTTACTATAGTCACTTAAATACACTCATGCACTATTGAGTATTACCACAAATTTTCATTTTTCAGCAGCTAGGTGTTTTTCATATAATTTTCTACAATTTGTTTTACTTTCAGCAATATGCTTTGGCAAAAGCAGATGAATTTTAGATTTAAACACCTTTTTTAACTTCAAATCTTTATGAATAATTTTACTTACAGTGTCAGAAGACATTCCTAATTTTGATGCAATGGATCTTTGAGTCGGCAGACTTTCTTTTAGGATCAGAGACTTCACTTTCTTGATATTTACCTGCATTTGAACAGTCTTAGGATGAGGTTTAGTGATCATGTTTTCATTTTTACTTTCAGTTAGGCATTTTTTCCATTTCAAATTTAATATATTATAAATACCTATTTTTTAAATGCCATAACCAAAATTTTTACACCACTTTATAATTTGTTAATACGAATATTTCTCCCCAGAAAGTGCAGTTACATAACCTTCGAGCCACCTATCAATTTAGAAGGCATTTTCAAAATAAATCCTTTATTTTACATTCTAATTAAAGCAAAACAATATCAGATGATTATTCTGAAGTTGCCAAATATTTATGTCAAAATGCAAATGCCAAAAACAAATTACAAAATCGTTTCCATAAAGTGCGAGCGACCTTCTGTATATATATATATATATATATACAGTGAAATGAACCTTCAGTATGCAAAACATACATAACATTAAAAATAGTTATAATTTCAGTTACCCATAATCAGTACAATATTTCATTAACTTGATACATATAGTAAATAAATCAGTATTTATTTTGTTTCCAGGAATAAAATAAAATGTATCTACATTTGAATGATAAACAAGAAATATGTCTGAGAAATATTTGTTTCAAAAGTGTTAGGTATAAAAATTTTGAAATTTTATCATACTACAGATGTATCCATGACTTGTTCTATCACAGGGGATATGCAAGAGGTTTTCTGAAAACTGTCACAATGAACATAAAAAAGCAGACCTAAAAATATGAAAATATACAAACTTTGGTGCTTTCCATACTTCATCTTCATTGCTTAATTACATTATTTTGCATCCCCTACAAAATATAATTTTTATAATGTGAGCAAAACAGTAAAAAAAAATCATAGTATTTTCTAAAAATAAATCATCATTAGGAACCATACATAACACTTTTTAATGCACCATAGACCTACAGAGATACTAAACTGGACACTAAATGTTTCAATATGCATGTCACATGAGTAAAATAAACTTTTGTATTTATTCTTACTCAACAAACGATTAGGCCTAAAGGCTTAATTCCTTTTTACTAAGCATGACAAAACTTGTTCATAAATATAATATACTGTAAACATATCAACATAATTATTTTATCTTTTAAAAGGAATTGCAGCATATGTATCTGATAATGCATTGCAGGGATTCAGTTTAATCTTCATTTTGACCCAAAATGCTATGATGTACTTGAAATGCTATATCAGCTAGCTAAGATGAACATTCCTCAAAAACATAAAAAAAAGTTACGAACAATAAGACCTTTAAAAAAACTGCTAAGCTGAATGTAGCTGATGTAAATACTTTATAAATATTATGGGTCTAGATTAAATAGACAAGCAGCAACATATACAACAAAAAAATACACCTTTGTGTATATTATCAACTATAACAAATCTAGCTTTCATACATTCTGTGATGCTTTGACAAGAATGCCTAAAATTCCAGCATTAATAGCAACTGGTGTAACATGTGATAATCTACCACTATAGACTGAAAATTCATGAATTAGTTATAAGAATTTTAAACAAGCTTTACTTTTATGGGGAAATAAAAAGTAGATTAAAAATCAAATGAAAAACCATTCAAATTATTACTAAAATATTAAATATAAAAAGATCCAGCCAGTAAATAAAGTTTTAAATGTTGACATAAATTACAAAGTGCCAAAGTATTGTTACAGTATTAAACAGAATTTATCATAACATTATTTTAGCACAAAAATACTTTCAGCACTCAAAAAAAAAGTACCTTAATTTTAAACACTATTTCCTGGCAGGTTTCAATGAAAGAAATTTGTCTTTTAAATCACCTGTATCATTGCTTTTAACTTCTGAGAAGCGTTCTCCTTTGATGCTCACAATTTTATTATCACGATAACGTATTAGCTTTTTTGGTTCCTGTTGAAGAGGAAAAAAAATGCATTTTATATGATTCGTCATGCAATTATTTTTTACCAGTAAGTTACATAAAAAGTTAACATTCAAGCCATTTTGTTTCCTTGAATACACTGATTCCTTTAAAGAAGAAGGAATCTCTAACGGTCAATGATATTTTTGCAAGTCATATGGTCCCATAACATCAAACATAAGAAAAAGGCATAAATCTAAAATTAACTATTCTAATAACAATGCTTTTAAAAGTCATAGGTGATGCAGTAGTGTGTATGTGAATGAATATATATATATATATATATATATATATATATATACAGGTGGTTATCAAAATAATAGAAACACATGTCAATATTAGTGGTGTTTATGGAAGTGCTTCGTATTCCTTAAAAAACAAGTCTAGGGACCACTATTTTTTTTATAGAATATAGTGTATACATTATTCTACTCTAAGGTAGCAGTAATGAAACTATGGGCATCAGGTTCTTTGGGGGATAGCGTAAGATGTCAAACCTTGTAGACCGTGCAGAGAGGGCAAATTGTTGATGCGCGTTTAATTGGAGTATCTGTTACAACATCCCCCATGGTTTGGGGTGTTTACCGAGCTATTTAATTAAGCCTAGAATTTAATTGTGAGATGTAAGAAAAGAGTTTCTTACAAAAGTACCCTTCAAACACTATCATCAACAAGCAGATATCACTTTATAATTTATAACAGAATATTGAAAATAAACACAATATAAGCATAAAAAAGCAATGAAAATAAAATTTAAGAGAACAATAGTATTAAAACTTACTGTCTTTGGGGCAACCGGTTTATGTTCCCTTACATCATCATCTTGATCAATATATGCATACCTGAAAAGTAACATAAGAGGAACAATCCTTTAATTTTGGTATGTTAACAGGAAAACAAAATTAAAGGTCTGATCATTTACTTTAAAAATTATAACTTTAGACAAAATGACTTTCCTAATACTACTATTTACCAAAATTATGTTTTAAATTTTTCATTATCTCTTTAGATGTCAATGACATAAATTTAATACAGTGAAAGTCAACTTTTCATTAATGTGTTCAGGCAACTGTTTCACACAGAGCATGCATACAATTAAACAGTGATGTAAGAAAAGCTAGAAAATTTATGAAATAACAGTATTAGTTTTGAACTAATGAACTTCAATTGCAGTACTTGGGAACACAATACATGCAAAAATAGCTCAATATATTGTATGTATATGCTTTTAAGATCATTTTCTACTATTCCTCTCAACCAAAGGGAGAACTAATTACAGTAGGATTATTCACATATTTGATGGATTTCGGTCATTTCAATAAGTTATATAAATGTGCTTAGTAATACAAGCAATTATTATTTCCTGTGAGTGTACAGTAATATACACCTGTGAATTAAATGATCACATAAATGTACTTGAGTTTATCTTGTTAATGCAGGCAATATCACACATCTTCCATTACACTCAACTTTAATAATATGTCAGCATTTCAGATATTCTGAATTAATGACTATAATGATTTATGAATACAAACATTATAATTCTACTTACACAATTATTTTTATACAAGACACTTATTCCACAGAATAAGTTAGCAATCAGAATATTAACTTAGTTTGATTAAATACAAAGTCCAAACATAATGTATAGAATATATTTCTCTCATATCATCATACACATATCACTTTCCCATATAAGTGTGGGTGTTTTGGAGAAGCTTGTCTCACTATTATACATACATATAAAAACAATCATGCCAAATCAATTTACTTTTGAAAGTAGTCATGAATATTGTACATTCATGCCTTGTTAAAAAATAAATAATATATTCAAAATCATGATTTAAAAAGGAATTTTATCTCTGATGTTAATCCTTTAGCAAGACAAAATAAGTCTACTCAAAGTATTCTACAGTTTTGATGAGATGATATTTTACTTTGAAAATGGCAAATTTTACAATTAAAAATTTAATTGAAAGCAACTTATAGCTTTAAGATTAAACTTTCTTCACTGAGGCTATTACTGATTTGGAAAGAACATTCAGAAATTGCATATAAGGAGATTTATTAATTAAGCCTACTAGTTGAAATAAACTTAATGCAAAATTGAAAAAAAAATAATAATAACGTAGTATGAATTCTTACATAACTTTAATATTCTTTTCCTAAATTTAGTACCTTCAAACATTTATAATCAATAATTGTAAACAAAATTCTCAATGATTATGAAAACAAACTTATTCAAGAGGAAATACATATCAATCTCATAATATATTTTAAACACTCACCTAATTTCAATACAGTTTTAGTATATTACAGAATGTTACCTTTTTAATATTTGTTCCCTTAGTTTCTTATCCTCAACTATTTTTTCACTAGAACCACTCATTTTTTGTTTTACAAGATTTTTTGTTATCAAAGATTCAGATAACTGTTGACCAGTCTCTTGTTTTTGTAGAATTAGTTGCACAGCTTGTTCACAATCCCCATCTGCCATACTAAGGAACTGTTTTGCTTCCATTATATGCAGATTAGGAAACATTTCTATTAGAGTCTCAACTTCGTTACTCATGCCACTTACATTTACCTGTAATAAATAACATAAACATACAATGTAATACCAACTATATGACTAGGATATTATAATACAGATATTGAAAATCTTTTACATCTTAATGCTTCTCTTCAGAATCTGGTTCAAATTATTAACAGTACATTATATGTCAGCTTTTAACTAATAGTATGATAAAACTTGATATGCACAAAGTAACTACAGTATTTAGAGAAATTTCGAGTATGTACGCTTAGGTATTTCCATCATGCCATCATGATTATGAAAGATGTCTCAATTTTATTCATATTGCTATATGTTTCAGTTTTCATATTTATATTTTATATTCTCGTATTTTAAGCTAATTATCTACATGGAAGCAAGTTCATTAAGATTTTCGCATATCAGACTGAAAAAAAATTAGCATTAATATACACTATAATTAATCTGATTTGAAATATTTCATATTTGTGCCCTTTCATCATCTTACAATAATTACCTTTGAATTTATCCTAAGAGTTTAAAATTACAGATAAAAACCCTAGTGATAGATCAAAATTACTCACATTCAGACTTTGTTTAAAAATACTTAATTTCCATTCTCCACTTGAAAAGAAACAACTCACATTACATTTTAATTCAGAAGAGGAAATTTTTCTCATATTTATAGCTAATGTAAATCTAGGATATAAAAACTTAAACAAAGCAGCAGAAAATTTTGTTAAACTATGCATTTCTGAAAATTGTGATTAAGATCGTTATTTTATATAGAGAGAAATTTTTTAACTAAACCCAGTGGATGAAAAGGTGTAACCTTGCATAAATTCAATAAAATATTGGAGATAAAACATACTAACACTACATTAAGCACTTTTTGGCACTGCAGTTTTAAGGAACTTTAGCAATATAATAGGTAGCACAAAATCTAGAGATCAAATTTCAAACTATGTACCGTAAAATGTTTATGTAATGTAAATATTTAAAGTAATTCAGACATAGCATGTTTTATATAATATTATTTTCCATAAAATAAAGTCATTTAAAAGACTTAATAAAATCCATCCAATGCACAACTGAGAATACGATTTGGTATCACAAAGTGAATCAATAACTTTAAACAACTGTTTACTAGTGCAGTTGAAACCTTTCAACAAAACCTTGATTTTTAATTAATACCAATTCAACAGGCTTATTAGAGGTGTGTGTGTGTCTATGCATACCTAACAAAATTTAGTTATTATCCCATGACTACACAAGATATCTGTACATCATAATAAATAATAATGGGAAAATGGTAAAGTACAATAAGAAAAGGAAATCTGAAATACTAAAATTTAATTTCAAAAGTCACATATTTGGATTATTAAAAAGAGACATTTTACACTAAATAGTGGCATATACTTGTCAAGGTATGAATTACACTCTGTCTCCTATCCCCATTCTCTTTTTAACAAGTGACTGAGTTGCTTTATTAATGCTTAGTATTTCTATCAGTGGCATATACCCAGGAAAATTTCCTGATGCCAACAAAGAGCTCAACATAGTAATATTTTTAATAAATTACCAGGTATAAACAAAATAAAACCTACCAACAATATAGGCAAAAAATTATACTGAATATACTTTGAGAGTGCATGTGATATAATAAATATCAGCATATCATAGTTTTACAATTTAGTTAGAAAACTTAACATTTGTCACACAGTATAATAATAAACTTTACCAACAGCTACAGAATACTCATTTATATCAGATATTTCCCTCCATAAAAGAATTCCATTTGTAACTTAACATAAAATAGGTATTTCACACTCATAACCACAATAATTTAATATTAATTATTCCTAGTAAAAACACCTTATTTATGATATTCAAATGTGCAAATAGGAATGAACATGTTTCTTCATGTTAACAGAAGATAGAACACAAATGAAAAAGTTATTTTAGAACTAATTTAAAGACATCATAGTTTAGATTTCCTATAAAAACTGTGTTGAAATGTAAAACAAGGCACAAATGCATATATAAGGTATTTATGTGTTAATTTATGAATAGCTTATGCATCTATTCCTATTTTATTATACAAACTGTATATATTATTTACAGTAGAAGGGTAATTTCCGTATTCTACTTCTGGGTCAGTCTTGTGAAATAACAAATTAGGCATGGCTAAATAAAAACTTAACAGTAAATTAAGGTGTTCTACCGTAAAGTCCTTTTTTTTTAATTTCTAATCCAGAAAGCTGTGGATAAAATCCTCAGGTTTAACACTCAGGCTGTGCTTCAGGTTAGGCACAGTCATTATAAAAATGCATAAAATGAAGGGTGTGATTGACCTGAATTCATATTATCTTCAAAGTGAACAAAAAGGAGAGTTAATATTCAAATGTTTGAATTCTAAAATTTCAAATAATATGAGAGTTGTTTGATAAGTCTGTGAAAAAAGTAATGAAAACTACATTTTTAGGAAAAGTTTTCCTATAATTTTCCATATAATCTACCTGAAGGTTGATACATTTGGTCCAATGATTTTCAAGCTTTTGTATCCCCTTCGTAAAGTAGAACTTGTCCAAGTCTGCAAAATATGTATTTGTTTGCAATTGTTTCACTACCCGCTCCGGAATTTGATGCCAATTTCTGACCTGGAATTTTTTTTCTTTCTTCATATTTTGGAGATAGTGGCTGGAGGAGGTCAAATCTGGTGAATACGGAGGGTAGAGAATGATTTCATAGTGTAATTCTAACAGCTTTGCCACCAAAAGGCAGATAAATGAGCCACAGCATTGTCATGATAGAAAAAGAACCTATTTTTTGGAAAATGTTGTCCTTTTGTCTTAATATCTATTTAAACGATCGAGTAAAGATGCATAGTACTCTTTGGTGATTGTTTTGTCCTTCCGCAAATAGTCAATGCGGTTTCGGAAAATGCTGCCCTTTTGTCTTAATATCTATTTAAACGGTCGAGTAAAGATGCATAGCACTCTTTGGTGATTGTTTTGTCAGTCCGTAAGTAGTCAATATGGATGGGCATCCTAAAAAGAAGTTGCCATAACTTTTCCTGCTGATAAAACCGTTTTCCGCTTTTTTTGATGCAGGTTCACCTGCTTCAACTCTCTGTTCTTGACTGTTGTTTCGTTTCCGGCTAGTAATGATTTATCCCTGTTTCCTTAACTGTTACAAAACTATGCAAAATATCATCTAGATTTCTTTTAAACAGCTCCAAATTATGCTTTGAACTGTGTTTTTGATAGATTGCTAGCAAACATGGAGACAACCTTGTAGACAGCTTCCTCATATCCAAATATTCATGGAAAAGCATTCTGTATGCGCTCTGAGATGCCAACTTTAATCTTCTGTCCTTCATCACCATAACATGGTTTTTCTTTGCATAATTTTTAGTATAGTGAGCTCATTAGGGTAAAAAGCTAAAGATCAATAAAATAAGAAAAGAGTATATTGACTGTTTGGAAAAACAATTTATGAAGATAAATGGCTGTGAATCCTTGGAGGACAACTGGATTCAAATTAAAGAAAGCATTTGCCATGCTGTTAAAGCTACTGTTGGCAACACTGATCGTAGTAAAGATAAAGACTGGTTTGATGAAAAATGTGCTGAGCTTACTAACAAGAAGAATCAAGCATATAAAAAAATGTTGCAAGTACACACAAGACATAATTCTGAAAAATATAAAACAGCCAGGAGAGAGGAAAAGATACTCCACAGAGGAAAGAAAAGAAATTTTGAGGGAGAAAATTTTAAAGACATCGAACATCTTAAAGCCATAAACGAATGCAGAGCATTGTATCGGAAAATCAATCGTAGTCGCTCAAACTTTAAACCAAGTTCTAGTCTTAGTAAAAACAAACAGGGTGAAATTTGGCCAACAGACAAGATGTTCTCAATAGATGGGTAGAGCATTTTGATAACCTTTTGAATTCAGAGAATAAACAAGATGACCATAGCCATAACACACAGGGCATCAATGATGCTGAACTGATTCCTCCTCCTGATAGATGAAAGTGAATCAGCGATCAAAAAGCTCAAAAACAATAAGTCGCCTGGGCATGGTCTTATTTCTGCAGAGTTGCTTAAAAGTGGAAGTCACCGGCTTTACAAGTACCTGCATAAGCTAATCATAAAAATATGGAACTTTGAAAAGCTGCCATTGGAGTGGAACATTAACATTTTATGCCCCATCCATAAGAAGGGAAACCCAATGGTTTATTCTATTTATAGAGGTATTACCCTTCTATGCACTTGTTATAAAATCCTATCCAATATCCTGTGTCAGAGACTCAGACGATTTGTTGAATCTGAGATTGATAGCTATCAATGTGGGTTTAGAGGGGGAAATCAGTAGTGTATGCAGGGGGGGGGTTGATCCCCCCCCCATTGGTTCTGATTACATATATTATTTAATTAGGTTTAAGCTTTGCACTGATTGCTAAAACCTACTCTTTCATAGTAAACCCCCCCTCCCCCTTTGAAAATTTCTGCATACATTGGTGGGGAAAATCCACTATTGACCAAATTTTCTGTTTACGTCAGATTTTTGAAAAATCAAATGAATTTGATATTGACACTCATCACTTGTTTATTGACTTTAAGTCTGCATTCTATAGTGTGAGAAGGAAGCATCTAATGGATGCAATGCATGAATTTAAAATTCCAAGTAAACTGATTAGACTATTAATGTGCACAATGAGTGACACCAAATGTAAAATCAAATTTTTGGATGCCCTCTCAGAGGGCCTAAGTGTTAATAATGGTGTTCAACAGGGTGACTCTCTTTCATGCCTTCTGTTCAATATTGTACTGGAAAAGGCTGTTCAAGATTCAAATATTGACACTCATGGAAACATCTTTTACAAATCAGTTCAGCTCTTGGCTCACGCTGATGATATCGATATAGTTGCTAGGAGTGCACCAGCCTTGAGAGAAACATTCTCGTCTTTAGAGGTGGCTGCATATTATATGGGAT
The DNA here is from genome assembly GCA_907164885.2 of Dolomedes plantarius. Lineage (NCBI taxonomy): Eukaryota > Metazoa > Arthropoda > Arachnida > Araneae > Dolomedidae > Dolomedes > Dolomedes plantarius. The sequence continues at coordinate 102,379,877 of OU015501.1, forward strand.
TGATAGTAAATCATTCTAAAACCAAATATATGCCTGTACAGATCTGGTGATACAACCCTACTCCATCTGGTGATACAACCAATCATTTGAAAATTGGTCCTCATGAGTTTGAAACTGTTCCTGGTTTTAACTACCCTGGATCTTTTGTTAATGCAAAAAATGATATCTCTTCTGAAGTCCAAAATCGTATCTCACTGGCCAACAAAACCTTTTTTGGACTTCACTCTTTATCGAAGCCTCTTTTTTCTCATCAGAAAAAAAGCTTCTTATCTATAAAACTATCATTAGGCCAGTCTTAATGTATGGTTGGGAAACTTGATCTTTAACAAAAAAAATGGAGACTACAGAATTGCAGTTTTTAAGAGAAAGGTTCACAGAAGCATCCTTGGTGGTGTCAAAGAAAATGGCCTATGGCGGAGATGTTTTAACTCAGAAATCTATAGATTTTTTAAAGAGCTTGATATTATTAAAAGTTTTAGAATTAAAAGAATGAACTGGGCCCCTCATATTGGTAGAATAGATGCAAAAAGTCCAGCAAAGAAGATTTTTGTTGCAAGCCCTTTACTAATCGGAAAAGAGGAAGGCCAAAACTAAAATGGCTTGACTCTGTTGAATTGAATTTTAGAGTGATTCGAGTGAGAAACTAGCAGATCAGGTCTAGAAATAGGCTGTCCTAGAAGAATCTTCAACAAAAGGTGCTGGCCCACCCTGGGCTGTTGTGCCAAATAATATGATGATGATGAGCTCAGTAGGGTGACCAGACCATTCAACATCACTTATGTTCATTTGGCTGAAATGAAATTCAGCAAACCACCTGTAAATCATTTTAAGTGAAGATGTAGACTCACCAAAATATTTATCATGCCTGGCTTTAGTTTCTGCCACTGTTTTGCCTCTTAAATAGTTATGTTTTATCAACATGCAGAATCGTTATTCTCCATTATGTGACCAGTAATAAAAGTTGCCCAACTAAAATGGAACTTTTAAAAGGAACTTACATTAATACATCTATCATCATCTTCTGACTGACTTGAACTGCAACTACATGAACTATGATACGATCTTCTTCTGGAATGAGAGCCTTGACAGTTCTTTGAATCTATATCACAATTACTCTTATTCTTTGAAGTAGCACTAAATTTTTCATAATTTCGAAACAGGACATCTTCTAATGCATAATGACTTTCCCCTATTAAACAAAATGTGGCATGAGAATTGTATATTTCAAACATACTCAAGTAGAAAATTTTAACTTACACAATGGTACAAAATTACAAGTAATATTAGAATTTATCGATTGAATACAGCAAAGAAATTAAATCTAAATAAAAGAGTTTAGCTAATTGCTTTCGAATTTAATTTGATGACAGTATAACATTAAATTTGAAAACATCAGAAGTGATTATAACTACAAAAAATTTCAAGACACTTTTAGCCTTTTATTCACTAAGTTAGTATATCATCAAATTTATTTTATAATAAAGTTTATTAGTTACATAATTTTGAATCTTTTGATTTAAATTTTAAGATAATTCTTTGCTATAAATATATAAATGAAACATACCGGCAAATTTTTTCAATCTTTGCTAGAAAAAAATATTTATAACACAGACATATACCACAATTTACTTATGCAAAGCTAGATGATTTGCATCAAAAATAACAATTAATTACACCCAAAAATAGTTCTGTAAGTTAGTCAAAATGCACTGATAATAACCTAAATAGCATTTCAAAAGAGATGACAATAAAGTTAAAGGAAGTGGAAAAAATACAGTATGAGTTTTCAATGCTGCAGAGTAATAGAATTATACTGTTTTCAATCAAAAGGAAAATAATAAAATTTAGAATGTAGGCAAAACAGATACCAGAAACGCTGAAGTTGCAATTAAATGTGAGTGAACACACCAAAAATAAATAAATAGGTGCATATATTCATATATATTTAAATCATGTATATTTAAATAAGTACAGGATTTATTTTTTTTATGTAATATTCTGAAGAGTTGACTAATAAACTGAAGAAAATTTTGTTTGTACACAAATCATACATAAGAAACACTACACGTTTCAAGAGGTAATCATTAAACAAAATGATAAAATTATATTAAAACTATTTCATTAAATTTGAAAAGTTCATAAGAAAAATTCATCCCAAAATTATAAATATATCCAAAGCTCAGCTCACCAAAAATTTACTAAACTAAGTACCAAAAAATAGGAAAAAGTTTACAAACTATTTAGTTTACTAAACTAAGATAATTCATAAACAATACTAACAAAAAGCCAATGAATCTGCCCTAAATCGAGAAACAAATATACAGAGGCTGTTCGCACATTTTTTAGATGATTTTGGTAAGCGGTAATAAAAAATCATTTGTTGCAAAAGAAATAATTGCAATTGTACTATGTTTTTAAAAGTCAAAATTATCGTCTGCGGCTTGAAAGTTTTGTTTTTATTCAAAATGGCGTTTTTAACAAAGCAGTGATTCGAAGGCTACATTTATGCTCTTTCCGAAGAGAAATATGCATACTCCGTTATCCAAAAACGATGTGAGAGTCATGGTTTTGTGATATCTAAAGCGTCGATAGGTAATATCGTCAACAAGAAAGGAAAAAAACGTCAAATTGGAGCCTCAAGTGGGACAAAAATATCCAAACAAGTATCCAAGGAAAAAACGGACATCTTTGACTATTGCAAAGGGACGTTGTTTAATGTTAAAAGAAAATACCCCTAGTCAAAGGACAGTTGCAAAATCATTAAAATGCTCGGTGTCCACTGTAAAAAAATGATAAACGTTGATTTAAATCTTAAGAAAGCGAAAAAACGCAATGTGCATCGTCTTCTTCCAAATCATATCACTGAACGCAGGACACGCTGCAGAATTCTATATCCAGAAACACATATCCAAAGAAAAATGGAAAACAATTGTCACAATAGATGAATCATGGGTGTATTTAAATGATTGCAACAAAAAAAGAGCCATTTATTATCATAAAAGGGGAGAAAAAAAATTTAAATACATGGTTCAAAGAATCGAAAGAAAGTTTTTCTAAGGGATTCATGATTTTTGCTGGTTTTTCTAATAATGGCAAGTTAAAAATAAAGAGAGTGGAAAAAAATGTCAAGATTAACTCCAAATACTATCAGGAACATATTTTATCGCCAATTTTTCTGAATGAAATACCATTGCTTTACCCACAGTGCCATCAATCTGTGAGACTCCATCAGGACAAAGATAGCAGTCACACATCAAAATCCACTGTAAATTTCCTAAAAGAAATGGAACAAAAAACTGGTATCAAAGCCATACCCTTCACTGATATCCCTACTAAATCTCCGATGTATCACCTATGGATTTTTGTGCTTTCGGACATTTAAAATCTGCATTATCCAAACGTCATCCCAAAACCCTTAAAGGACTCTGGAAAGCTGTTCAGGAGGAATGGGATAGAATACCTCTTCTGACACTTCAAAAGGCATTATTATCCTGGAAATTGCGGTGTCGAAAGATAGTTCAGAATAAGGGATGTCAAATACTACATTTAAAACACAAGAATTTTATGTAATTTAGTTTTATGAATACAATATACATCGTCTAAAAAATGTGTGAACAGCCTCTGTACAACCAAACATCATAGATACTCTACATAAAGTATCGCAATACATAAGAGATACACCCACAATTTTTTAACAATAATTTCTGATATTTAATAAATTACATTAAAAAAAGGTTAATTTCTTCAAAAAAAGAATCATATTTTTACAGAATTTACGGTGGCAAAAACTACTTCCTCGTTAAACAGCAGTCTGTTATACAACTGCATACATTATTTAGAGTAAGAAGGTAATTTCCAAATTCTAGGTGAAAATTTTGATTCTCACCATTTTTCTTTGCATTTTCTTTAAGCCATTCTGCTAACTGAAGCATCCATTCATGGATATCAGAGCTGAAAGATATACAAAAATATGAATAAAATTTTGAAGGGTGTATTTAATTAAATCAACAATAACATGCACAGTTGATAATATCCATTGTGCTACAGCTGAATCAAAAGTGAGCCATTTAGGATAAGATAAACAAAAGAATAGAGAGAGAGAACCCCATGAGTGTTTCCTTTACTTATTAAGAACAACATACTGACATCCTAATATCAGAACTGCCCATCCTCAAAATAATATTATGTTCATGTTGATAAAGAATAAACAGAGGCAATCAAACGTGAAAAAAAATTAAAAATAAAATAGATTATTTTCAACTGTTTCTTCAATGATTCTACAAAGCAAAAGATTTGTTTTCCACAAGATGTGGTTTTACTTTTTAACTCCAAATAAATGGTACAGATGCTTAGTCTGACCAAAATTAAAGTCCCTCTTGCATCCTAATTAACAATAATGAACTGTATATTACTAAACTGCAAAACCAAAGTGATTCATTTTTTAAGTACATAAAAATGAAATAAATAAGAATATGAATTATACAGTTTACAAATTCTTTCACTATCTATATATTTTGAAATTTGACTTACGTATTTATAGTTGAAAAAGCTGGAATATAAGCACTCATCATCTCAGCAAATTCAATGACATCAAATGCATCTTCTGGCTCATTTGCACTTTCGAGGGATTCTAGTACTCCTATAATGTAGCTCATAACAATTTCATCAACAGAACTATGAAAGAAGAAAACATATACATATATATCACAACCTGATAAAATTTATAATTTTACAGAGCATTAGTAAAATTAAAAGAGAAAATTATACACATCAGTCCTCAATAGAGACTATATATATATATATATATATAATGATAGCTCGGCACTTGTCTGCTTCAGTGCTTGTCGCATTTTGATGTGAAAAAATTGCTTTGGTATTCAGTGTTTGCTTGATACTCATCAAATTTTTGCACGCAGAAATGCTTCAGTAGTCGTCACACATGCTAAAAGATGTATGAGACTAGACGGCACAACCTGCTTCCTTCTTTCTGGACATAAAGAAAGATAAAAATAGGTTGAATTACAAAATTTTGTTCAAAAGTATCAGCCTGACAAAGCTCCAGCAAGCAGAAATGTAGACTTGTTTAATGATCAAACAATGTCTCACTTCAGAAACATTTTAAAATGTAAGCAGAAGCAAGTTTCTCTTAATGGGTTTGTAGTAAAACTTTCTAGATTTGAGTCTACAACAGGGATCGGTGATGTTAAGAGACAAAAATGAGAAAAAATCCCTATGCAAGTGCCTGATGTCTTATTGGAAGGAGACTCCCCTTCCAAGCAATAGCCTCTCTCCTTCTTTATTTTGCCATCATCATCTTCTTTAGTACATGTATATCAATTTCTTTTAGAACATGTCGAGTGGTGATAAAATTTATTTCATTTTATCTAATAATTATTTTAAATTGTCTGCCTAATTTAAAGATTTCGTATAGAAAAAAAAACCTCCATTGATAAATTACCCAGTAAAATGTGAAATTTCTGATTTTCAGGAACAAATTAATTCAATTTACATTACTCCTTATGGGAAACATTTGTTTGGTACTTGTCGTGCCTTTTGGAACCAATTAACGATGAGTAACGAGGTATCACTGTATATATATATATATATATATATATATACACTAGCTGAAGCACCCGGCGATACCCGGGATTTTAAGAATGTCTGTTAACCAAAATCAATTTTAACATAATGGTACTTTCGCATTAAACGGAGGCCACCCATTTATTTATATTTCAATTCTAAATGCAAACACAGCGCATTCAAAACTTAAACACAGCGTTATTCATTCACAGCGTGATTCTCACTAAAAAATTAATTGTCGTTGCAATGACTGATGTGGTATTAATTTGGAATCTCCCAAGAAGTGAAGAAGAATCAGTGTCGTTTTTGCAAAGTAAAGAATGTTTGCCATCGTCTAAACTGTGTCAACGGCTATCAAATGAAATTGTACTTTACTAATAAAAACCCGTTTTGGCAATGTAACACCAGATCGTGCCGGAAAAAAACGGACTTCGTGTTGACACATGGTTTTCTCATAGCAGACTGCCATTTGTGACAATCGTTCGCTTCTTGTACTGCTGGTGCGAGAAACAATTAAAAATGGCGCCAAACACAACAGTCGACTGGAATAATTATATGAGGGAAGTCTGCGTTTTTTCCGTCGAACAGAAAAATGAAGGTAAGATTGGTGGGGAGGGGCGTATTGTTGAGATAGACGAGAGTTTGTTTACAAAACGTAAAAACAACGCTGGCCGGGTATTACCTCAACAATGGGTGTTCGGTGGTTTGTGCCGGGAAACTGGAGAACGTTTCTTAGTCAGAGTTCCGAACAGGGGTGCTAAAACATTGTTGGAGCAGATAAAACTGCACGTCGAACCCGGCTCAACAATTATATCTGATTGTTGGAAGGGATACAATACAGAAGAACTTGAAAACGCGGGATATGCCCACTTGAAAGTTAATCATAAGTACAATTTCGTGGACCCGGAAATAGGGGCAAGTACCCAGCAAGTTGAGAGGATGTGGGGGTCAGCCAAGTGGCGCAACAAAAAACATCGAGGAACAACACGTCACCATTTGGAATCATATCTGGTGGAATACATATGGCGATCGGCAGCCGGCAACAATGCTTTCGACGGAGAGAGTCAACGGTAATCCGTATACTGGGAATTAACCCAGTAAAATATCCAATAACAACACAATTTCCTTAGCAAATACAAAATAAACAAAAAGTGAACAATAATTGGTGTATAATAAATAGTTTTTTATTTGGGGCTGTTTTTATAAGGAAAGGAATCACGAATCGGGGAAAATTTTCATATTGAAACATAAAATTGCGTATATTATTTTTGCATTTTAAAATTTTCTCTTAGATTGTAGGTCATTTAGAAGATAACTGTCATATGTAACATGTGTGAGAGGGAAATTAAAATATTAGCTTTAGGGTTTTGTGCAGGGTGATAGGTGTTTTAGCTAAATTTCATTAAAAATTACTTCAAATTGATCAATTTATAAAAAAGGTATGCTATTTACAGGTAAGTTTTTGTTTCTTTTTTTTTATTTTTAAGTGCTATTTTAGCATAAAAGACCAAAAAAACCTTTACAAAATTATTTTTTCTCAAAGCTAAACACAAACATAATTAACAGTTGTTTTAAAACACCCCTGGTAAACATTGTTAAGATTCGAAGTATTAGAATGATAATAAAAAATATTCCAGAGTTTCAGACAGAAGCATAAAAAGAAAGAATATGCAAAAAAGTAACTAAATTAAACAAAAATTGACAGAATACAGAAAAAGTTAACACCGGCAAAAGTAAATAATTGAATGACTCAACCGTTGTTTACAACCCAAGGGGAGAATTTGCCGTTCTTCCTACCGCTTTTGAAGAACCGCGTAGAAAATTTGTGTTGAAGTATCGTTCTTTAAAATTCAATTAAAAATCGAAATTTTAAGATAGAGACTTGAAATGAGGTTTATATGAATGAGAAAGCTTTCATCTTCCAGATGATGTAAATATTTTCTTTGTAAGATAAAAACTCGAAGAGCATCGACCGTAGATCCTCAAAATTCTGTAAATTTCTCGAAAAAAGTAGGTTTAATATTTTGATGAAAATATTAGTCTGTTTTAAATTATTTTTAAACAAATGAGGTCTTGTTTGAAGGAGAAATATCTGTAGTCTTAGATTGTAAAAAGATCAAAATTCTACGATCACTTTTTGCCGAGATATCGTAATCTGAAGTTAAAAAAACATAAAATAATTTTCTAGAATAAAATTTAAAATTCGGGCTTCGAGGTGCACTTTTCCATAGTCTGCACTACCCGTGTGCCAAATCTCATGGCTGTAAGTTTCATAGATTCGTCTGGAGGCCGCACACAGACACACACGCACGCAAACATTCGCTTTTATTAATAGGATTCAGTTAACTTGCTCTTAAATCAGAATGAGGCATTAACACCACAAGTAATGTCTTTAATTAAACACATTTATTATTTCTTGATTAAGCATAACTATGTACATACGTATTTACAAAATCCCAAGCGGGAAACAAGTTCATCCAACACTTATATCTTACAAAGCCAGTCTGACTCTCTTGCCTAACTCAGAGCGTGCACAAAGCTTTATCCAATCACAAAGCCTAGCAACAAGGATGCTAAAGGTGGCAAGCTGTGATTGGCGCAATCAGCTCGCTCTCGCTGCCAGAGCTCACAAACTGTTGCCAGGCGGAAAACACCGATTTGGGAAATTTTAGGTTAATCACCTCAACATGCATTATATATATATATATATATATATATATATATATATATACAGTTGGTTCTCTGTTTAACGACGCTCTACTTAACGACGATCTCTATTTAAAGACGATATTTCCCGGTCCCGGTCCCTCGGACGTAAAATGATTCTATTTTAAGACGATTTTGTTTCTATTTAACGACGATTTTTTCTTACATGATAAACTTTTTCTTCAACATTTTATCTACAGGAGGGTTACTTTCTGTGGGGGAGTTTGGTTTCAATAACAGACCCGGAATTTCCTTTATGTTTGTTGCAATCATAGACTTGTTGCAGTGGAAAAAACCGGGGGAGGGGGGGGGGGGATTACTGTTTCTCGGAAGATCGAACATTCTTCCCTGGTGGATCGAATTTCTTAGTGCGGGTGTGGAATCACTCTATTGTACCTACCATGTTGTCATGTGATTTACGAACTGTCCAAAAGCACTCCTCTCTCACTCCTTCTGGGAAGCACGTGTTCATGTTCAGAGAATTCATGGTTGTGTGTAGGAGCTCATTCCAGTACGAATACGAGGTGAGCAGAGCAAAATGGCATCAAAGCGAAAGCATCTTACGCTACACGAAAAAGTGAAAATTATTGAAAACTGGGAAGAAAGTGTTGGAATAACAAAAGTCCAATTCTCAAGACAATTTCAGCTACCAGAGTCTACTCTCAAAGGCATTTTAGCAAGCAAAGAGAAAATTCTTGAAGCAGCACAAAAATTTGGTTTGGGATCCAAATCCAAACGGCAGAAAATTCAATGTGGCCGATCAGAAGAGTTTGAGAAGGCAGTCCTGCAATGGTTTCATCAAGCAAGAGCATCTAACATTCCAATTTCCGGAGTGATATTTAAATGATATTATTCTGCCAGAAAAGTTTGGAATGCAAAATTTTCAGGCTTCGGCTGGTTGGCTAACAAAGTTCAAAGAAAGATACGGGCTTGTATTTTAAAGCATATCTGTCGAAAGTGGCTCCGTAGATGAAAAAATAGTGGATGAATGGAAAATAGTGCTGAAGGGGATATTAGATGGATATGATGAGAAGAACATATTCAATGCAGATGAGACGGGCCTATTCTACAATATGGTGCCTAATAAAACCTTAACGTATATGGGCGAAAAGTGTTTTGGTGGAAAACACAGTAAGGAACGATTGACTGTTTTACTGTGCACTAATTCGGATGGATCTGAGAAATTTCCACCACTAGTTATAGGCAAATCAAAGCAACCAAGGTGTTTTAAGAATATCACCAGGAAACCTTGTGAGAACCGCAATAACAACAAAGCGTGGATGACATCACAAATTTTTATTGACTGGATTAGAAAATTTGATGCAAAAATGCATAGAGAAAAGAGAAAAGAGAAAAGTTTTACTTTTAATCGACCGATGCACTGCACATACTCCAAATATCCCTGGACTTACAAATTTGACTATCCAATTCTTACCAGCTAATTGCACTAGCAAGTTGCAGCCTTTAGACCTGGGTATCATTCGCAGTGTGAAAGCATACTACAGAAAGTCTTTAATTAGGAAATTAATAAACAATTCGGCTGACAGTATAAAAATTAGAAAATTTACGATCTTGGATGCAATGCACATGATAACATCAGTATGGAAAGAAGTTTCTTCATCCACAATAAAAAACTGCTTTCGCGTTGTTGGAATTCACAAAGAACTTGTAGTGGAACTGCAAAGTACGGATGTAGAAATCAACGAAGTTGACATTACCCCTGAAGAATGGAGAAGTCTTGTGAAGATGAGGATGTCTCAATTCAAGATTTCTACAATTGTGATAAATATGTTTTAACAACAGATTTCAGAAATGTAGAACAAAATTTATGAAGATATTGTAAATGAAAACACAGTGTCAGACGAAGAAGGTGAAGTTGAAGACATGGAAAACGAGACACTGCCACCGTCTTACACAGATGCAATTTCTGCTCTAGATGTTCTCCGATGCTATATTACATCGAAAATGAAGGTGACTCATTTAACATTTTAGAAAATCTGGAAAAGAGAATAACGAAAACAAGGTGATGAAGCAATCAACACTTTGAATTTTTTAAAACGTAATTTATTGTATTGTTTGTACTCTTTTTTTTAAATGTAATTTCAAATAACTTTTTGTGAATAAAATAATGATGATAATAAAAATAACATTTTTAAACACGCCAATATATTAAGAAATATATTGACAGTCCTAAGCCTGTAAAGTGTGAAGGAAAATGTTATTTTTTCACAAATTCTGTTTAAGGACGATCTCTACTTAAGGACGATTTTTCACGGTCCCTTGAAAGTCGTTAAACAGAGAACCAACTGTATATATATATATATATATATATATATATATATATATATATAAATATTCTGTATTTATATAAAATCCCAAAGTATATATTGATGACCGATTTCTCCATAAATGCTAAGCTAAAAATTTCAACTATATTAGCTAAAAATTATGATACAGTAAAACATTTTTAAATTGGATATTTCAGTACCAGACAAAATTACTTACTATTAATACATAAATTAATCCTTAATATTTCTAATAAACTATAATAAAGATATTTAAAGTTCAGAAAAAATATCAAGTTAAGAATGTCATCACCAAGAGGCTGTGAAGTAGCTATGAAGTGAAATTTAACATATACATTTGGCTACAATTAATTAAAAAATATTACTGTGTGAATAAAAACTTCAAAACTGAATTTCAATAGCAGCATCAATCATACAAATATGATCGATTTTCTATATATTATTTTATTTCAGATCTTAAATCCTCTCTAATATAAAAATCTTACACATTACAAATTTATAGGGATATTATTAATATAAAGAACAGTAAGTAATAAAAAGGGGGTACTTTTTCGTTAGCGGGGCCCCGCGCAAAAATCTGCCAAATATGAGCGATTGCTCACTCTAACTGCAACTTTTGAAGATTTTTTCTTCTTCACGTTCATGACAACTATAAATAGATAGTTGTTTCAATCATATTAAGTTCATTAAAATATTTTGACTGTTAGCTTACTTTTTAAACGCAAAGGCTGAGGATGGACTTTATAATTTGGCAATTACCTACAAACATGGTTTGATGGAACACGAATCCCATTTCTTACAGCTTTACGATTTTTATACTTGTGATGCCAAGAGTTGACGTCCATTGAATTTTGCGGAACTCCAGCTCCAAATAAACCACAACACGACTGTGGACTGGAATAACTATATGAGGGAAATTTGTGCCAATGCTTTGTTGTCGTGAGAAAAACAAAAATAAGGTGAGCCAAAAAAAAGGGTGAAATAGACGAAAATCTTTTCACGATAAGAAACAACAACGTCGGCCGTGTTCTCCCACCCTCAGTGGGTTGTACGTGGTTTAGGTCGGGAAACAAACGAATGTATTATCGTTGCCGTTTCCGATCGTGCAGTAAAAACATTAATGGCCGCGACAGAAGAAAACATCACAGGTGGAAGCACCATTTTTTCAGACTGCTGGAAAGAGTTCAAAACTAACGAATTGTAAGATACCGGCCCCCTGGGCATTCCAGAGATGATCCCGTCTTACAGTAAGATTTGTCCCCTCACATTCCCATATTTGTTAGTCGCCTTAAAACTGCACACTCTCAATTCTTACATTACATTTCCAAAATAGAGTTCACCTAAGAGTAAGTATAAAAATTAAGAAAAAGTGTAAGTGAATGAATGAAATTAAAAATCTAGAGGTGACACTATGAATTTAAGTCAGTTTGGAAATGAAAAATACTTTTTTGGCATAACAATCCCCTCCCCCTCCAAGGAAAGATCAGCTGACATATTGGTACCAAGACGTGTCTATTGGGGCTTCGATGTGTATAATTTATATTTCAAACTTCTAAAATTGCTTGATTCTAAGATAATGATGTTAGTGGTGTATTACTGAAACTTGATTTTAAATTGTAAATCAGTACAAACTGATATAATAACGAATAACTTCAAAATACACTCTGTCACAAAAAATATATGCACCCAGAAGGAAACGAGCTACTATCACGAAACTTAACATGTATGTAGTGTATGAGGAGATAAGCAAATGATTACAAATCCAAAAGAACAGACTGCTTTTTTAAGAAGATATGGCATGAAAAAGGTTACAAATCAGTAAGTAGTAAATCCACCTCTGGCAGTTATACAGGCCGAAACACAGCGTGGCATCGAATCAATGAGGTCACCTATGACCTCTTGCGGAAGATCATGCCATAATCTTTGCAGCTGGGCAGTTAATTCACCAGTATTCCGGGACGGCTGCAGTTGCCTTCCAAGCACGTCCCAGACGTGATCTATTGACGAGAGGTCTGGCCAATGGGAGTACGTCATATCCTTGAAGACATTGCTGGGAGAGTCGCGCAGCATGTGGCCGAGCGTTGTCTTGCTGATAAATGGCACCTGGGCGACTTGATAGCATAGTCAGTACAACTGGCGTTAAAATCTCGTCAACGTAACTAGATGCCGTCAAAGTGCGCTGAAGGACGACTAGAGGCGATCGTGCGTCCCAACAAATCGCTCCCCACGCTGTCACACCTTGTGTAATCACCGTATGTCTCTCAACAACAAATGCCGGATCGGACCGCTTAGTCCAGTCAAATTGTGTTTTTACGCGGAAAATTTTGGGGTAGTTTTGATTTCTTCCATTTTATATGTTTCTTGGGGTGCTGAATCCGAATCTGAGGTTTGTTAACAAAATTTCGTGACGCAACATTGAAGAAAATGCAAAAAAGGGTAAAAATTTTCATTTTTTGGCAGTTTTTTTGCTTATAACTCGGAAGCTATCAACTTCTCGTATATAACCCTGTTATTCAGAATGGAAGTACATAAAATTTCCTACAAATTTCACTATTTAGGTTTTTTTCTCCGACGGACCGTTTGGGCTCAAGCGCTATTTGAAAATTGGCGTATTTCGGCTGTGTCCGCAAAAACCCACTTTTTCCACTCCAAAATTCTAATTTATTATTAATGGCTGTCAATTAGTGAATTCCTCCCAGTTCTCTGCACATACCTTATTTAGATCGTATATGTAGAGGTACAGGTAATTTTTTCAAAAATAAAATAATGTTCAAGTTATTTAATGAAGTCCGAAATTGTACAAATTCAGTTACAAAAAAATTGAAATTCCAACGAAAAATCTTGAAAAATTATTACATTTTATTATATTGTATTACAATACATATGATCATATATTACATTATTATATGAGCCGTTATCGTTTAGAGGGTCCTGGCTGAGGTTCTTCGAAGGCGGCGAGTTCTGGCACAGGTTCGGGTTGTTCTGTCGTCAGCGTCGGGGCTTGTTCATCTGGAAAATGAAAGAGGTGGTGAGAAAACAACAACTTGTGATCATATCTTAAGGAGAGATGAGTGATTACGAAATAGATTGTGAGATTAGACATACCTTCTGCATCATGTAAGCGTATTTCTTCAGTCTGTTCTTCGTCTCTTTCTTCGGTCTCTTCTTCGTCAAAGTCAAAGCTGTCTTCCGGGAGCTCGACGTTCTTACACAGCCCTTCGCACGATGTGCAGATCGGGGAGTAATGGAGGCCAGCCTTACTGCATCTACAATTGCGTTGGCAGTCTTTTTTACATTTACAAGAAATGTGCCGAAGTATCGAGTCCGGTGCAGGGTTCAAAGTGGTTGGCACTGGCACGAGACCATTCCTTGTTTTTTTTTTTCCAACCCCACTCGTTCGGGTTTCTTTGTGGCTCGTCGAGTGTGGTTTGACCGTATAACCACTGCTGCATCTGAAAGTAAACTCTCAGTGAATGTTGTCGTGCAGCAGCTTCGGTGGGGGGTAGTGAGGCAATGTTGGTTTTACTTTTGTATGATGAAGATACGTATTGCCTGCATCTCAAATCGTTCAGGCTAGTCTCATGTCCTTTCCCATACAGAGCCATTAGAAACACGTTTCCTGCTTCGGCAATCTCGTCCTGGTATGCCTGAGGGTCTTTGAAAGGATCAATGGCTGGTTGCAAGTCATTGTTCCTCTGCAGGACTTTAAGAAATTTCAGTTTCCCTGATTAAACAAAGCAGAAGTGGTGTCACAACCACTCAACGCGTGCAGGAACAATATATGGTCTGATAGGATTTTGTCAGCGGCAAGATGGGGATTGTAGAGGGTTCGAGACATCTTCCCTTTTCCTGGTTTCAAAAAGAAGACGTTCTTTATATCAGGGCTACACAGGCCAATCAAAATCTCCAAAAGGTCGATATCTTCCCCCACCACTGTCACATATTCATTTGACGGGGCTAACATAAGAGCTGTTGTGATAATTAGGATATCAGCGTCCTCCACAGCTTGCTGTGAATCAATTTTTGCACCATCAAATTTTTCCATTAGCATAGATATCAACCGGCTCTTGTTTTTGGAGTTTGCGAGGAAACTCTCCTGCGAGACATTGGGCACCATCGATTCTGTAAATGATATTGCAGCATATTGTTTTCTTTGCGCTCGTCTGAATTGTTCTATGCGCTTGGTGCTTTCACAAGCTTCGTCAGGGTAGCCATCAAAAATGACAACGGCATTTGATTTGTAGTTCGACTTGACATATGATACATAACTGCTGCAAATTTCTGCATATGTCTGGCCGTGGTGCCATTTGACCCGGTGTAACAAAAACCCTCCGTCAATGACATATTTTGTATCGCTCAAGTTCCCCTGTTCAGTTGGACTCGGTGTAAAAGCCGTGTACAAGCTCGATTTTGTTCCTTTCCTCATCTCATGCTCATCGAAAAGAGAGAGAGGGTAGGGGCTAAGTTCGTAAAGCAAAAATTCTCGCAGCTCTTCATATGAATGTTTCACGATGGTCATTCGTTGGAAAAGTATGGTTGGATTGATGACTACATCCCTGTCGTGTATCTGAATAGAGCTATTCATGATCGCAAGAGGCTGCACTCTTTCGCCTTGTTTGAATTTTACAGCTTGAAAATCACCACCAACAATGCGCTGTATATCTATCATGCCCATCTCCTTGGACAAGTGGCAGTTGATCCTCTCATCTGCGACAGCACCTGTACTTAGTGACATTAGTTCAGTGGTCTCTGGATTTTGAAAATGCTACATTGTATTGGAAGGAGGAATTAAATGACAGCCTTTAATAATAAATTAAAGTTTTGGAGCGGAAAAAGTGGGTTTTTGCGGAGACAGCCGAAACACGCCAATTTTCAAATAGCGCTTGAGCCCAAACGGTCCGTCGGAGAAAAAAACATAAATAATGAAATCTATTGATAGGTACTGTTGATAGAATAATCACGCAAATATACTTAAATATTTCAGAAGCGTCATCTAAATTTACATCATTCGATCATAGTAATTGTAGTTATGGTCTAAGATTTTGTGGAGATAACTAGATGTTCTTCAAATTATATACATATATAGTGCTTATTTATTCTCATTTGTTTTCTAACAAGATTCACTATTTTTTCCGCTTTTTTAAAAAAATATTTTAGCCATGAAACGAAGTTATCTGTCTGGAACCGAAAAACGGAAACGAAAGAGCAAATTTTAAAAAATGAACTGAAACAAAGAAATTCACTCGCAACGTTTTTAACATCCTCACAGAAGGAAGAAGGCGAAAAAGTTGTCCAAGTGGAAGAAATTCAAATACAAGATGAAGAAATCCTCCAAACGGAAGATATTTCAAGGCAGGAAGGCGATGAAGTTATCCAAGAAAAAGAAAAATCAAGACAAGAAAAGGAAGAAGATCACGACTTCGATTTCCCCAAAGATATTGCTTTATGGCCAATACAACTGTAGGAAAAAAATGGTTAGCCATTATATATTAAAAAAACCGTACAATGTAGGTGACAGAACTTCTCTCAAAATTCATTAACTTGACCGGAATCACACTTATCACAGAAATATTTCAGAAACATATTTTTACTACATTAAAGCCAACGGCACAAAAGAACATAGTGAATGGTTAATTTTTTAGGTTAAGAGTATACATGTTTACTGCTATGTTTGTCAGCTTTTTCCACAAGCTAAAACAAAGTTCATATCTGGGTAAAGTGACTGGAAAAATTTACTATGTGGTTTAAAAGAGCACGAATCATCAAATCATCACATTTCTTCTATATTAAAGCTTAAAAAACGTTTAACAACAGGTTTTAAAGTTGACTCTTGAAATCGATTTCCAACAAAAATACTGGACAGATATTTTAAAAAGGGTGGTGACAACGGTAAAATTACTGGCAAGGTTTGGCTTAGTATTTCGAGGGCACGGAGAAATCGCAGATTCCACTAAGAATGGAAATTTTTTAAGTTGTATTGAATATCTTCCCCAATTTGACAGTTTCCTAAAAAAACCACTTGGACGGTAATCTGGGAAGTGGCGATGTAAATTACTTATTACACATTAAAAGACTAAGTGATACTACATGGTCGGCAAGGGTAAATGCCGTTTCGGATTTAATTACAAATACATAAAAAATGTTTTAAAACAAATAAGCAGAGATGAAAATGATTTCGCTGTTCCAGTCTTTAGAAGTGGGAAAATATCCCAAGTGAAAATGACGTGCTCTTACTGAATTTTTACTGTCCGTAACGTGCCGATTAATGGGTATCACAGAAAACGGCATCATGATAATTTTCTCTTTCCTAAGGCCCAAAATTTTACATATTTTGAGAGTTAGCCTTTACGTAGAGGTATGCAAAATTTTGACATGCGAAAATGACCTCATCATTAAATTTATTTATAACTAGCATTATTGCCCGGCGTTGCGCGGGTAGATATATAGATATAAAATTTTTCATGCATTCCATCAAAAAAATACTGGGCTGCACCCCCCGCTCTTCATGTTCATCTGGCCCGACAGAATGCGCTTAGCGCGTTTCTACTGAAATGATATACAAACAATAATAAAGAAAGAATTTTTGAGCCTGCGGACCTTCGTCTGATTATAAGTCTGATTTTATTGAGAATTAATAACACAGTGTTGCGTGATTCGCACGTTTGGATTGAATAAGTTTACTGTTTAATTATATTTGTTAGATACTGTTTAATTAGATGTAATTAGATTTGTTTGATCCACTGTTTAATTAGAAATAAGTTTTATAATTTACATTTGCCTTTATTATTTATTTTTCCCTTAAAAACGTAGTTTTTTTTCCACATCACCCAAGAGGTAAAGTGCAAGATGCGTTATCCCCTTTATTTAATCAAAGTAAGGCAGGATTCCGCATGAAGCCTATTTTTCTTACTTTGGTGATTCGGTTTTTTATTGTCGACAGGCAAAAAACCGTATAAAAAGCAAATTGTAAATCGGTTCAAGCGATGAGAAAAACTGGAAATAACAAAGGACACAAAGCAGAGCGGGGAAAGTTGTGTTATTGTACCAACCCTCTTCTCCCCCGTGCATCGGAATTTGACTGATAATGCATCGCCCAGCTTTTAGCATGCAGAAATACTCTTCTTGGTGAATAAAGTGTTGTGGTGAAGGGGCTATATCTACATTTAAGTGGTACGCGCACCTCTTAGGGACACAAAAAATCATTAAAAAATTAATTTTTAAAAAAATAATTGAGCCCCAAATTTCGTTTTTGCTGCGTTACCTTTCTCGGGTCCTAAACGTTAATTGTGCCAAATTTGGTCCTGGTAGGTGAAACAGTCTCGGATTCTATAGCGGACAAACAAACAAACAGACGAGCTCTTTATATATAGATATAAATTAATGATCTCTGTTGTCGAGTTCAAATATGTATTGAAAAAGGATGTTACTGCCTGGTCTCGTGCATATGTTCAGTGCCAAAGATCTAAAACCCATAGGCATACCATCGCTAAGTCAGAAGCATATTCTTTGCCTCGTTGTCGATTAACACATGTCAATAGAGATATCATAGGTCCTTTTCCACCTTCTAGAGGGCAACACTATTGCCTGACATGTGTGGATAGACTTTCCAGATGGCCGGAAGCTTTTCCGATGCCGGACCAATCTGCGGCAACGGTAGCCGAGACGTTCTATGCGGGATGCATTTCTCGATTTGGCGTGCCTAACACGGTAACTAGCGATCGGGGCAGACAGTTTGAGAACAATTTATTTCAAAGCTTAACCCGTTTTGGGGGGATTCAGGAGATTAGAACGACCGCCTATCAACCAACAGCAAATGTCTTAGTTGAGCGTTATCATAGGCAGTTGAAATGCTCTATTAAATGCCACGCAACTGAGCGCTGGACAGAATTTTTTCCTACTGTTCTACAGGGCATTAGAACGAGTTTCAAGGATAACATCCAGTCCACGGTCGCGGAAATGGTTTATGGTACTCATTTACGTATAACAGGGGAATTCTTTCATGACACTACGCAATCCCCGAATACAGTGTTCAGAATTTTTGGTTATGTTGCGGGATCATATGCAGAAGCTGTGACCTGCACCGACAGCACATCATAATATCCAGAAGGTTTTTATCCATAAAGAGCTCGAGAATTGTGATTTTGTTTTCATACGTCAAGATCACATTCGAAAACCTTTGGAACAGCCTTTTGATGGTCTTTTCTAGATTGTTTCGAGACAGCCTAAGCATTTCCGTTTCAATATACGAGGTGCTAAAACCACAGTTTCAATTAATAGACTAAAACTTGCATTTCTTTTTAATGAATCTAACTTGCACAAAAGTTCTGTTTTGCAGGATGATCTATCCAAGAAACCCGAGGTGACAACTCGATATGGACGGAAAGTCAGATTTAGGTTTGACGTTTGAACGACTGGAGGGCGAAGTGGCGTAGCTAGGGGGGTGCGGTGAGTGCGGTCCGCACCGGGCGGCACATATTTTAAGGCGGCATATTTTTATTTAGTATTAGTTGTAAAAAATCACTTGTTCAATTCATAAGTTTACTATTCGATTTCTACGAATTATGAATTACTATATGATTTCGAATATTTTTCCTCATAGTCAAGTCAATGTAGGGTTGAAAATATTATCTCTAAAAATTTTGCTCGGATACAGACATCAATGGTGCCGACGTCGAGTAGAAGTTCTATGTACTACTCCGTGCTCGATGTCTATAGAACAAGAAATTACAAATAATATAAATTTTGAGAGCATTATACATGATTTTTCTACAATGAAAGTTAGAAGAGTAAATATATAAATATGTTTTGTTGACATACACATATGTGTACAATTTGTTTGTTTATCCAAAAGAAATGAAATTATTTATTTTTATTTATAAATATAAAAATATAAAATAAAACATATTTTACGGAATTTTATTTATAAATTAGTTATATGTTTTGTCTTATAGGTGGGGAAACTGCAACCTCCATAAGTTTCTTATGGTCTTTATAAAGTTGCATTTATAGGTATATCAACTTAAACGGCCTCCTTTATTACTGCCTAATTTAAATATGGCATCCTATGGTAAAAAAGTTCCCCACCTATAGCTTGTCTCAATTAAAATTATTTATTTATGTTTATTAATTTATAAAAACCACCAATTGATTGACTTAGAAAGGGCGGCAAAAGTTCTAGCTACGCCACTGGGAGGGCGGGATGATGTGGCGGTCAGGAGCCGACATCATAACTGCGCCTGAACGAGAAGAAACATCAGGGAATCGACAGAAGAAGAAACATCAGTGAGCCGAGAGAAGAAGAAACATCAATGAACCGAGATTTAACCAGATATAAGCATCGGGAGGTTTTTTGAAGAACTGATTCACTTCCCTTACAGCACTCTGCTTCTCTGTACCATTTCAGCTCACCGATCAGCTTACAGTAAATTTAGCTGAGAGTTGCGGCACGCTGATAATTTTATATGTTACATGTTCTCAAAGTTTATTAAAGTAAGAGCATTTCAAAGTGAAGTATTTCTTGTCTGGAGTTTTACCCAACGAACACGTAAAGGACATGTTCCAATTACAACGACGAACGAGCCGACAAATTATTTGGGAATGATACACATTTTTAATGGATCGACAGTTATTTATAGTCAATACTTTAAATGTAATCTATGATCAACTCACGGCAGAAATTTCTGCCAGAAGTAGCACATACAATGTTTTAAAAGATTTTGAAGTATTTTTTTAGCCTTTTAATGAGCAACAATGTGGTAAATGAATGGATTGTGAGACTATCGTAAAAATATATGGACGATATTAATGTGCAGTATTTTGAAGACGAAGTCAAACATTTTTTAAAATATATTAAAGAGGAGAAAATTAATGACCCATTCCAAATGTACACATCATTGATCGATGGTTTGCAGAGCACATTTCCAAATATTGAGACAATTTAAAAAAAAAAAATTCTCACGTTGCCAATTTGCCAATGCAAGCGGAAAACGATCTTATTCTGTACTAAAACATATAAAAAGTTATTTGAGAAATAGTCTTGGCCAGAGTAATTTAAATAATTCAGTGGGAATGTTTATTGAAAATGATGCTCCGGAACATGTAAATTATGAAGATACGGATAAATTTGCTGTTATAAAAAGCAGAAGAGTACTATTATAAAAACATAAAAAAATCACATAAAATATTTTATTTTAAAAAGTAATACATATTATGTAAAGTTCCTTATGCATTCTATGCTTCTACATATTATATTATGCTCTTTAGATCAATATGCGGGTAAATCAAAACTGAAAACTTCCCCTTAGAAAAATCTCGGTTTTAATAAAACATTATCACATAATTTCTTTTGAGAATAGTTTTTATTCGTTATTTCGAAAATAATTGTTTACTTGTTTCATTTGCGGTAGACTCATCCCAGTATTTGTATTTGCCCGAGTGGCAACAGTGTGTTGTCTGTGTGGAATGTTTGTGGTTGTTCTGGCCGTATTCTTTGACGGTGCTCTCCATGCTATGAAATCCTGCAATGCTGAAAGAAAGATTATTTAAAAATGTGCTCCTATTTTCTTCTCTAGGTGAACTGTATTCTATACGCACATGGTGACCCGTAATATTCTCGCAGCTTATTTTATATAAGAATTAGCTTTTGGAGAAATCGAACTTTCGTTTTAACTTAAAATTTTCTACATCTGGATTATTGTGTCACGATGAACAAGAATTCAGCTGTCAAGATTCCCGCCTATAACAATTTGGATCCTACATTGTGGTTTCATATGTGTGAAGCTACTTTCGAACTCGCCACTCCGAAACATATCAATGAACCGAAAACGAAATACAATTACGTTGTATCCAATCTCCCGCCCGATATTGCTGTCATTGTTCGCGATGTGATTATTGACAAACCCAATAAGGATGACCCATACGATGAGCTTAAAAAGTAGATTACCTCGCGATGTGGTGAAACCAAAAGTCAAGAAATTCGATAATTTCTTGCCTGGGATCAGTTGGGAGATCGTAAGCCTACCGAACTACAGAGGGTGTCCACACATTTTTGTAACGATTTTGACTTTCTCTATGATTTAAATTTAAATGAACAAAAATAAAACCTAGCTGGCATCAATTCGAAATAGGGTTTAATTATTATCTGCATCATTAAAAATATTCTTTGGTTTAAAATGTCGCTGGAAAATAAACAATGGATCAAAGGCTATGTATTTGCGCTTTCAGAAGAGAAATACTCTTATTCAATTATTAAAAAAAAAGGTGTGAAAAGCATAGTTTTAATATTTCTACACGGAAAATAAGTGACATAATTAATAAAAAAGGAAATAAACGTCAAAGTCTACATTTGACTGTGAAAAAGGTAAAAAAAATGCATATCCAACAAAGGTACGTTCACCGCGTATTATATCTAAAGTCGCATCTCATGTTTTAAAAGAAAATCCAGCCCCCCAGAGAACTATCGCAAAATCTTTAAACATCTCTATAGGAACTGTAAACAAAATTATAAAATCTTATTTAAAGGAAAAAAAAAAAAAAACACGATGTTCACCGCCTAATGCGAAAACGTTTCTCAACGTAAGACTATGTGCAGATTGTTGTATGAAAATTATTTGACAGCTGAAAAATGGAAATATGTAGTTACAATTGATGAGGCTTGGATATATTTATCCGATTGCAGTAGAAAAGATCGATTTGCTACCGGAAAAGAGCAGAAAAAGGCCAAAAATGTTGGTTCAGAGAAAACGAGGAAAGTTTTGCTAAAGGTTTTAAGGTTATTGCTGGATTCTCTTATAACGGAAAACTTAAAATAAGGAAAGTAGGGGGAAATGTCAAAATTAACTCGGATTATTATCAGAAATATGTTTTAACACTTGTTTTCAAAAAAGACATTCCATCATTTTACCCAAGCAATCTTGTGTTCCACCAGGTTCTCAAGTTCCATCAGGATAAAGCTATTAGCAATACCTCTAAATCTACTGCTATATTTTTAGAGAAAATGAGAAATGAAACCAGAATTGAGGCTATCGCATTTAAATGCATTCCATCCAAGTCCTCCCCGCCCCCGACGTGTCTCCTATGGATCACTGTGCATTTGGACTTTTAAAAAATGCTCTGGGAAGCTCTTTATAAGCGGCATCCCAAAACATTGGATGGGCTCTGGAAGATTGTGGTCGATGAGTGGAACAAATTCAACCTTGATATTTTTAAGGAATGCTCTTTTATCATGGAAATCAAAATGTAATATGATAGTTCAGCAACAGAGCTATCAGATCGAACATAATAGAAAATAAAATTCTTATCTTTGTTTATATATTTCTTTTTCCAAAATCGTTACAATAATGTGTGAACACCCCCTGTATTACGCATTATGCAACGCTGAGCTGAGTCTCATATATCGCAGACTCTGTCCTTCTCGAACTTTTCTTACAACAAATGCCCGTTAACGTGCAGGCCATTTTAGCTTCAATCAGTCCTCCTTCTCCTCAAAAAAGCTGCTGAAATCGTTGATCGGATTCTTGAAGTTACACCTCCAGAGGTAGACGCTGTTTCTTCTTCCTCTCACCCTACTTTGACTCATCCGAATGATTCCCGACTCTTTGATGAAATCCAGCAATTACGTAAGGAGATCGAGAAGTTTTTCTCGCACTCGGCAGAATTTTCGGCGTCGTAGCCCTTCACCCGTTTCAACAACGATGATACTACCCCAATATTTGATAGTATCATCGTCAGTTTAAAGAAAATGAAACTAGATGTAGCCAGCCCTGTTCATTTCAGGGAAACGCCCCGCAGCAGGAGTAGCGGCGACATATTCACCGTCTTCCTTTTCTCGCCGCCCTTTTTGTTAGAGACTGTAAAACATACATTAACTTTCTTGTTGACAGTAGCTCAGACATTTGTCGTATCCCTGCTACTAAATCTGAAAAGAAACAACGTCCTGTTCAAACCTTCCATGCAGCAAATGGTTCCCCTATTCATGTATTTGGTCAAAAATTAACGGCCTTAGATTTTGGTCTCCGTCGACATTTTGCAATTCCTTTCTTTATATGTGGTGTCTACGGCTATTATCGGTGCGAATTTTTTACATGACTAGCCGCTGCGCGACCAACATGGTCGCTTTTAGTTTTATATTTTCTTTTGCAGAAAAACTCAATTGAAAGTAACATATGTAAGGAATGTTACCATTACCTCATCAGAAATATACATTGTTAAGGGGTATTCTCTATAAAGCTGATTCTCAAACGTCGTGATTAAAAAAATGTGAATTTCCATTACTTCAGAACAGAGTTAAAGATAAGACTGAGAAACCCAACACCAATGATTTTATAAATTACACCCCTCTTTGTATGTATTATTTTCCAAAATTAAAATATATGCACTTTAGCATTACATCAAATAAGAAATAGTTGGGGAAAAAAATTTTCACTTAAAAAAATGGAGTAAAAATTCAGCAAGTACTAAAATATAGCGTTGATTACATCACTCTCTTTATGTACTATTGTTCACAATTCAGATATCTACACTAAATCATATCAAATAATAAATTGTTGAGAAAATTTCTTCACTTATAAAATGGAGTAAAAATTTAGCAAGTACTGAAAAAAGTGTAGAAAATAAACAATTACTGGCTGTCGGTTTCTATGCAGGCGACGGTTAAGCCTCGCGATCATTGATGCCCTCTTTCACGCCTCTCTCTTAATGACTTATTTCTTCTTCGCTTTCTTTCTTGAGACTGTTCCGAATTTTCACTTGATCGTGTATCTCGCTTTCGAGCATTCCTGATTTCAGTGCGTAAATCCAATGTTGACACGCGGTTGCAAATTGCGGCCGGCCGCTAATGTTTATATCGGGTAGTTGCAGCCGTTGCCATTTGGGGTGTAGAAATATCGTCGATTTTTGAGCCGCATACCTACGCGTTTTATATATATAGATTCCAATTTAAAACCTGATTTGAGAAAAAGGTATTTGACAGATGGTTGTACAAATTTGAATTGTCATTGTAGTTGAAATGTTACTAGTATATTTTCTGTAAAAATTGCATCTTGTGTCAATGAATTTTCAAAATTGTTATTTGAATTCCCCGATATTCTAAAACCCCCAATGTGCCCACCAACCTGTGAAACATAATGTCGTACATCACATTGGGACTAATGGCCCACCTGTTTTTGCTAAGCCACGTCGTCTTGCCGCTGACCGGTTAGAGATCGCCAACCTGAGTTTCAACATATGCTTGATTTGGGACTCCAAAGCACGAGGCGGGACCCGTCGCGGCAACAGTAAGGCCATCCGGGTTGGAAAACTCAATTTGGGACATATGCGTCTTTCTAGCAGCAGCTATTCATCGCCCTTGCACATGGTACCGAAAAAGGGGACTCTCGATTGGCATCTGGTCGGAAATTACCGTGTTTTAAATGCCCAACTGTAAAAGATAAATATCCCATTCCTTCTATTATGAATTTTACTGGTGCATTGCATGGTTCAAAATTATTTTCTCACATTGATTTAGTCAAAAAGCTTTTCACTAGATTCCCATTGCTGAAAATGAGATTCCTAAAACAGCTATCTGTACCCCTGTTGGACTTTTTGAGAGTACCCGTATGCAATTTGGTTTGTGCAACGCTTCCAGTACCTTTCAACGTTTCACTGATGAAGTTACTGGGGATCTGGATGGTCTTTATGCCTTCACTGACGATACACTGATTGCATCTAGAACACGGTACGAACATATGCATCATTTACGAGCCCTTTTCCACCATTTAAGTCATTATGGTCTTTCCTTAAAACCCTCTAAATGTACCTTAGGAGTACCCTCGTTAGATTTTCTTGGATTCAGAGTCTCAGAGAAAGGATTATCTCCTCTTCCTGATCATGTTGAAGCTATTCAAAAATTCCCAAGGCCGAACACAACTAAGAAACACAATAAGAAAATTTCTTGGTGTTAAATTAAATTACACAACTAAGAAAATTTCTTGGTCCTTGTAATTTTTATCGTTGTTTCATTCCGAAAGTTTCTCACATTTTAGCTCCATTAGTTAAATTATTGGAAGGCTGTATTAATAAAAAGAAACCAAACTGTCCATCAAAGCCCGAAAACCCACTTAAATGGAATAAAGAAGCTGAAATAGCATTTTCTGCCGCGAAGCAAGCTCTTGCGGACACTACCCTTCTAAAACATCCGATTCCTGGTGTTAAACTCAGTCTTTGGACCGATGCATCTGATATCGCTATCGGCAGTTCTTTAATGCAGTTAGTTGATAACAAATGGGAACCAATAGCCTTTTTATCTACAAAATTAAGCAAAAGTCAAAGAAAATGGTACACTTAAGATCGGGAATTATTAGCGATCCATTCTTCAATTAAAAAGTTCCAGTACATGCTGGAAGGTCAAAATCTCACAATAGCATTTGCATCTATCATTATCATTAAGGTATCACATTTGTATTGTATCTATTTATCTATATATTGTATATACCAATTATGTAATGCATCTTTCAAAAGTTTGTTTCATACATCGTTCCTCTCACCCTTCGTCACTGGGGGAATACTCTGTGGTAGACTCCTCCCTGTATTTGTATTTGCCCGAGTGGCAACAGAGTGTTGTCTGTGTGGAACGTTAGTGTTTGTTCTGGCGGTTCTCTTTGACGGAGCTCTCCATGCTATGAAATCCTGCAATGCTGAAATAAAGATTATTTAGAAATGTGTTCCTATTTTCTTCTCCGGGTGAATTGTATTCTATGCGCCACATATTCTTATGCTTATGGTATTTTATATTTCACGCATACATTGATTCCTATTGCATTGTCAAAAAATCTTTTAAAGCATTATTGAAAATGGACCTTTTTTAGAGACTTCTGATATCACGAATAAAGCTGTGTACTTTTATTATGTGAAATCGTTTTCTCTTTAAATTTAAAGTATGTACCATTGATAAATGTTTCTCTGAATTGCAGTTTTTTTATCTACTTTTTCGGTATTACTTTTTTTTAAGTTTGAATTCGTCACTATATTTTATTTTTTAAAACTTGTTTCTAACGTCCACAATGAGTTCTAAAAGGAATTTTTAAACAGTGTTGCACCTTGTAGCAAATTTATATTTATTTTCCTACACGACATAATTACATACGTGTATATAACTTTACTTATTAGCGCTTTATATTATATATTTTAATTACGCAATAAAAATGTGAACGTACAATTTTGAGGCTCTCTTAAAGGAAGTGACCTACGGCTCGCACCTTAAGCAACTAAACTTGACAAAATTTTTTTAAAAAAATTTTGTTATATTGTTCTGATTATAAAAATTAAAATTTTAAATACAAAATGACATTTGAATTTTATTTATAACTAAGTGAATTAATATTTAAAAACATCAGATGGGGCCCCAAATTTATTTCCGCCTCGGGTCCCTCAAATGCATAATCCGTCATTGCTTATCACAACACCTTAATTCACAGTTGGAAAGTAACTATAACTGTGGCCTATCGGAAACAAAATTCTAGCTCTTGAATGAATTTTTTTGGTAAACATACATTACATATGGGTATGGCGCGTAGGCATAGATTTCATGATATCTTCTAGACACGTTAAAAGCAAGTAAAAAAAAGGGGGGGGGTTCACAACACATTAACAATATACAATGGAAATGGAATACACATTTGGGTCAGAAACGATCGATCAAGGTTCACTCCAGTGCAGTGGAACAAGATTTGCTCCAATGTTTCCTCCTCCACCTGACAAACAAGTCTTGTCTTTACTGAAGCATTTAGAGAGGGTAAATGGCACTGGATCCATTTTTTTAAGACAGTTTAGCCAACTTGTCAGCAATCTCGTTCTCGCGAACTCCACAATGTGCGTGAAACCACTGAAAGGTGATAGCTTTGTCCCTTAAATTCAGTAGAAGGTCTCTGATTACGCGAATACGAAAAAAGTAATCGTTAAGGCGCATCTACACACAAGCGAATCAGCTCCCCCCGTCGCCTCTTCACACATTTTGGAGTCGATTAGTGTCCCCCCCCCCCCGACGTGGGGGAAGTATTTCGTCGCTTTGAACATTCGTCTTAAAACCGCCATCCGGGGCGGTCTGAGTACGAACATCAAAGGCACGAGGGACGCCACATAATCTCCTCTCGGCAACGGGACCAAAAAAATCACTGCTTTCCCCTACACTTCGCTCTCTGTTTCGCGAATGTGTGCTCGTAGGGTTAGGTTTGTCCTGCTGAGGGATTTGGAGAGCCGCCATGGAAAGTGTATATTATATATATATTGGTCTCTCTCTCAAAGAGAATGAACCAAAGCACCGAGTGTCAATAATTCGGCATCCAAACTTGAAAATGGAGATGAAAGCATAAGAAATGTCTCTTTCAGTTCTTCTATGAAATAAGCAGCTCCAGCTCTGAGAGTTGACTAAATCAAGCAGAATCGTCCGTAAATGTCTTAAAACGATCAGCATAGTCAGAATTTAGAGGATCCAGAGTTAAATGTTTCAAGAGTTGTGTATTATCTCTTAGTGGTAAGTCAGGGATGCTCAGAACAAATTTACATTCCAGTGAAATCCAAGGAGGTTCAGAAAAACTGACTGGAAAATCTAGAGGCACAATGAGGCAGAACTGAGGGGCAAGAGAATTTACCCTATGGCTAAAAGACTGTCAATAAAAATGCCCACTAGGTAAGATATCCTTACAAGGTTATTTACAAACAATAAAATGCTTCCCAAGTGTTTAAACTAGAACTTTCGATCAATATACAGTTCTAAAGATCAGGGCCCGACTTAGCCTAATTGGGGCCCGGGGCAAAAACTTCTGTGGGGGCCCCCTATACTTCACTACTTCAGTAATGAAGAACCGAACTTAGTGGAGGTATTTAAATTTTTCACCTCATTATCGATATATAACAAGGAAATTGACTAGAACCTAAAATAGCTATAAAGTCCCCCCCATCCAATGGTCAGACGGAATATCATTCTGTCCATTTTATTGATTTTCTGACAATTCTATATCCATCATTAAAAGGGATATAGCACATCTGAAGAGCCGAAATTTGACAAAAATGCTATTTAAATTTATAATTAGAAAATGTAAAGACATATTTAGCAATTTGAATTAGTTAACGAAAAATACCATAGGCAAGTCCTATGCACTTAGAGAATAGGCTAAAAAGCTCTTTTCGATGCATGCCGCATCGATTTGAGGGTCCCCCTCTGATGTGGGGGCCCAGGGCAACTGCCCCGTATGCCCCTGCCTTAGTCAGGCTCTGCTAAAGATTCCACAACAAGCTCTATGTTCATAGAATTGATAGGGGGAGTTTTAAAGCATCCTAAATAAGTCTTAAACCTGGGTTTCGATAATTTTAAACTTCTTGATGTGTGTATCTGCTGTGGCACCCCATATCTCACTGGCATAAGTCAGCTTAGATCTGATGTACAATAAATAAAAAGGTCTAAGGGTTGTTGTGTCAGCACCCCAATATCTACTAGCAGTCAATTTTAATGAGTTTAGTCTTTTGAAACAATTAGATATTAAATGATGAATGTGAGTATTCCATTGTAATTTGGGATCAAGCCCAAGTAATTTAGAGTGTGAATTATAATGAACAAAGTTATTTGAAATCAAAAGTCAGGGAACAAACCCACTCAAGGAATATCCCTTAGTGAAAGCTGAGCATTCCATTTCAGACAACGAGATTGCAAAATCCGATTTCGGAGCCCAGTTCAAGATATGATCACCAACAACTTGAGCATTAGCATTTGTTGTTATGGGGCAGAGATTTGAAGCCCAGATAGTAATGTCATTTGCAAATATCAATTCCTGCACACCAGCAGGTAGACCATTCAAAACTTCATACAAAGCAATTTTGAAAAGTGAGGGACTGGATACAGATCCCTCACTTTTGGTTCACCTGACTACTGGCATTACATGATTGTTGTGTGTGTGATAATTCTCAAACATCATATGAGTTATCACTAACAAAACATTATAATATAAAAAAATCATGTATAAAATCAAAGATTAATGAAGTTTAACTCATATAATAACAATACAAAATTAAAACGAAGTATTTCACACTTGACAAATTATACAAATGTTTGTAAAATGCAGGTTCAACCAACATAATTTGAATGAAAAAACATGGAAAAAATTCAATTTTCCACAAAAATTTATGATACTTAACATTAATCAATAACAAATTTTTGGAAAGTACTATCAGAGAAAAAGTTTAGTCTCCAAATCCTCTAGTTATATCCAAGTTTACATATTCTTCAGTGAAACTGGTATAGGTAAAATTAGTGTTAACATTTTCGTTTCATATCACTCCTAACATGTTTTACTACACTGTTTTTAGTTTTGATTCCAACACCACTTTTTCAATCAACATACTATTAATTTTACAACAAAACATGCTATTACAAATATCAGAATTCATAAATTTATTCCAATTTCAAATATAAGTTATAGCTACAAACTTACCTTCAGAGACATAATATTTTTAACAAAATTCATATAATTTAGAAAATCAAATAATTTAGTAGTCAAATTTTCAAAATATTCTGTTACATCCTTAAATAAAATTGTTTAATGGTTAGAAATTTTCTTGCTAAGTTCTTCTAGCAAAAGCTCTTAAAGTTTTAAAACAATCCAAAATATTTTGAAGTCCTCTTTAATACTCTCACCCCATTGTCAAGTTCACATCATTTTTTTCCTTTTTCTTCCTCCTTCCCTCTTGTAATATATACTGCCTTTTCCAACTTTAATTGTTGGATTCCTAGAGCCTTCTAATTGAATATGACATTTTTTCCCCTTTAAGGCAATTTATCACATAAAAAACTTATTAGACAATTTGTCCCTCATTCGCTATTTGCATTTTCTAGATGCTAGAGCACAGAGGCCTACCCCAGACATTTCTTGTGTCTGTTAAAGAAAGTACATTAAACTATGCAATTATGCACCACTTCTCACCCTGGCATTCCAGAAGTGAGCCCATTTTAGAGTAATAATTGTCATTTGGTCAGCAATAAATAAGTTTCCTTCCCTCATATTCCCATATTTGGTATTTTCCCTAAAACCATAAAATGTCAGCTTTCATGGTATGTTTCCAAAATAGAGTTTGCCTAAGGGTAAGTATAAAAATCAAGAAAAAGTGGAAGTGCATCAAGAGAATTACTGTATTTTCTTTACCATAAGACACACCATAAATTTATGGGAGGATTTTTAGAAAAGAATATTTTGTATTTTTCTAGGTATATAAAGATATTTTCAAAACTTACTTAATAAAGATTAAAAAAAATATGTATAATATATATAATAAAATATTCATTTTGTTTTAATGCTACCTACGGACCATGAGATGCACCCCAATTTAAGTCAATTATTTTATGTCTCTTATGGTCTGAAAAATATGGTATTAATTTATAGGTCACACTATGAAATTTAAGTAAGCTTGGGAATGAAAAATATTTTGGCATAACTTAATATATATATATATATATATATATATATATATGTGTGTGTGTGTGTGTGTGTGTGTGTATGTGTGCATATTAATGAATATGGGCCAGAGGTAGCCTAGTGGTAGCACGTCAGCTTTCAGTACTGAGGGTGCTCATATTGAATCCTGAAAGCACCATTAAATACCTTCACGTCTAGGCCAGAATATATGGGTACATTAAATCCATAGACTGGAAAGTCTTACTATGAGGTCAGTATGAGGGTACAATTTCCCCAGATGTCACTTCCGGGAGTGCTCGGTGAAAACTGAGGTGGCACCTGGGGGTGGTGTTAGTTCACCTAAACGGTGCCCCCATTATAAGCAACCAGTGTCTCTCACAGATACTTATTGGGTGAATGGCAAAAAACAATGCATGTAGCATTTTTTTAAAATAATTAAAATATATATATATTTATTAATTATCAAGCGAAGATAGGGGATCCTTTCTGTTTCATTGCCTAATATACTGGTTTTTAGGTGTTGATTCCCCTCTGATTTTATCTTTTAGGTGTTAATTCCCCTATGATTTTAACTTTTGGGCGATAATTCACCTATGTTTTTGTTCTTTGGGTATTAATTCACCTACAGTTTTATTTCTTGAATGTTGATTCACTTAAAGTTGTTTGAGTTTTGATTCCCTCATTGTATTAAACTTGCCCTATCGTTAGTTGTTATGCTACAGCATACATATGGTTACAGAATTTTGATGAATGGTGTATATTTGTTTTGTGGTTCATGCCTGCTTTAGTGCATGGCTGTTAATGCTATTTGTTATTTATTAGTGGTTGTTTCTCATGTGATATATATACAGTGAAACTTTTGTATGGAGACCAGTAATGATTAAAAAAAAAGTGGCCTTTTTAAGGGATGACCATGGAAAAGGGTTTTCTCTCATAACATTGGCTCTATGGAGTCTTGAATCAGTTCTGAACAATATATGGCCATTTAAAGGGGTGGCCAGCTAAAGAAGTTTCACTGTATATATATATATATATATATATTTACGTGGATAGTTAATAATACTGTGAGCAATTTCACATTCTAAATTTTAGTTCACTTCACAGTAGAATGACAGAGCTATAAAAGTATTATGTTTCTTATTTCTGAGTTTGTATAATATGCCAGGTGGAAAATGTGCAGCACAAAAGACGATAAAAGTGAAATAATTACAGATGTAACATGAAACAGTAAGAAAAATAAATGAAAGACATAGTCATAAATTTCAATTCTGTTTTTTTAATCAAATGCAAATGGTTGAAATTAAAGAAACAGTAATTGTTTAAATGGCTATAAATATGTAATAGGAAGCAAAAATGTAATTTATTTGTGAGGGTGTTGTAACTTACAGAATTTACATAAATAAATCAAAATAAAAATTGAAACTTATCAGCAGCTGTCAAAAGTATCCAAAAATAGAATATAATAGAAGTTATATGCAGCCAAATATAACTTCTATTATAGCTTGAACTCTATCACCCACATGGTATTATGGTTAGCGTTGCACGCTTCCAGGCAGTGGGCTTGGATTCAAATCCCGAATAAGGCTTGTGTGTTACCATGTTGTCCCTTCATAAGGAGCAATGCTCACCTAAATGGTGCTCCCATAATAAAGTAGCCAACAACACTTCACAGTGTTGATGGGCCAATGCTGAAGACATCCCTGCCATGTAAAAAAAAAAAAACAACTTAAAACTCCAGAAAATTTCAAAGATAAGTCAATGCTACTTTCAGATGCAGGATAATCTTACGTTCCACCATCATGAATGGATCTATCTCCACCCACTTATGAAGTGAGGTCAAGTAAGATGAAGTGAAGTACTGACTTTACATATGTGCACTAATTAATACAATACCTTATCTAGACTACATATTCTTCAAATGATAATAATAAGCAGCCAAATCAATGCCACATAATTTCTAAAGCCTTATTTAAAATTTCTTTTGTTACATCACCCAGAAATATCTCCCCCTCCAGACTTAAAATGTTTCTGTATTTTAAAATCTTGCTTTAAATTTTAGAAAATTCCTACATGAAAATTTTCTTTTAAAATCATATAAATTTGTTTAATTTTACAAATTTTAATATATTCCTGATCAGTCATTTTTTATTGATATATGATACCTAACCTAAAAGTCTCAAAATATGAACAGACATGTTCTCAAACTCATTACAGGAAAATACTTTTTCAAGAAATGTTTAATGAATTCACTAAAGGTATATCTGTTAGGCCCATTGCACACACGGCATTTTTATTCGTGGCAGAAATTTTCCGTCAACGTCGTTCAAACAGTAAACAAAACATCTGCCGGCACACAGTGGCACTCTACAGCTGCACAAGCTACCATTGACGGAAAATTTAGCGATTGTTTTTTTTCCACCCAGTGTGC
The DNA here is from genome assembly GCA_907164885.2 of Dolomedes plantarius. Taxonomy (NCBI): domain Eukaryota; kingdom Metazoa; phylum Arthropoda; class Arachnida; order Araneae; family Dolomedidae; genus Dolomedes; species Dolomedes plantarius. Next base: position 102,413,335 of record OU015501.1, read on the forward strand.
AAGCTCCAACTGACTTCTGTGGTCTACTGTTGGAACGACGTCGACAGATTTTTTCCGCCATGGATAAAAACGCTGTGTGTGCAACGGGCCTTATAGCTAAAAAGAGTTGATATTTTACTTTTCAGCCACCAAAACTTAGTACATATATATTCACAGCAAGCAAGAATCTGATAGAAATATATTATGAAGCACTCTTTCCTAGTTAAAACTCCACATCTCATTATTTTCATGTTTTAACGTTATAAAACTTTTCTACAAGTGAACTACTAACTACAATTTATAGAATTATGCCAATAATTTATACATATAGTAATAATAATGATTTTGCAAATAGTGATTTCCAAGCAAATCAGTAATACTGGATAACAAGGGATTTTAATAAATATTGCTATCTAGTATGCAATATTTATTAAAATCCTTAGCGTTGGAGGGCACAGGGGTGGACATCCCCCCCAACTTAATTTGATATAAATTAAAACGTTAATAGAAGCTCAGTTAAAATTGGAAAATTGTAGAAACCTTTTTAAAAAGTTGGTTTTTCCCCCGCTTTTTCAAACTATGAAACTGAAGATTCCGATTATATCTTTAGCCTTAACATAGTTTTTAACAATGCTATGATCCATAACAAAAATTTGATGCTATATTTTTTTTCTCATTTTATTTATATTATATTTATTTTTTTCATTGTATAACTTTTGAATACTACTCAAACATCAAATCTATTGTTATTCAATTTTAAAAAAATCATAATATTTCATATTTTAAGGACTGTCCGGTAGTCAATGCACTGAGGAGGGCCCTAACTGAATTGAATTCAATTCGTGCCCCCCCCCCCCCCAAAAAAAAAAAAAAAGTTAGAAGCACGCTACACTTATGCTAGTCTGAGAAAACATATCAAGTCATATAGATATGCCTTACATAATTTTAAAAGAATTAAATGTAAACAGATATTCTGATAAGCAAGGTTAAAAATTTAAGCATTATAAAACAAAGTGATAAAAAGTCATCATATGAGAGTAAAAAATAAAACCCAAACTTACTTCAAAGCATCCAGGCCAGTATTCTTAAAAATAAATTTGCACAACTCAGTTTTCACTAGCGTATCTTTATCTGAAGGCGCTGGAACTTGTCTTGACATAATTCTGGTGAAAAAGAAAAAAATAGAATCCTTAGAAGAGTTACAACATACTCTCAACAATTGTTATCTTAAAAATTAACTATGATTTCATATACATGGCAAGTAATGTACCCACGTTAGTATTGAAGAAAATTTTCTCCGCATGGAACACCTAAAAATATTTGCTTAATAATGATTTATGCATAGTAATGTAAGTAAAATATTTTGTTTTCAGAAAAACTATTTTTTATTTTGAATAAGTCTCTTTATCACTGGATGGTATATAAAAAAAGTATGAAGAATTATATGATTAACTTTTGTACATAAATTTAACCTTACATTTAAGAAACCTAATTCCATAGATTAGATATTTTTAAGAGAATAAAGTATGTAGTTGTCTTAAAAGCTAGCAATTTCTGCAATTAAAGCACAATATTCAGAAATTGTAAACATGTTAAGGGTTATATGCATCATTTAATGTTTAATCCAAAAAAATGTTCTTGGTACATTTGTTTCATATAATTAAAATTTTTTGCAATATTATTAACTTCAAAATATATATTTTTAATTATTATGTAATGACAATAAAATATTTTAATCAATTTTACTACTGAAAGAAAAGGAAGAATTTTGAAAAAACTTTTATAAAATCAGTAAAAGGAGAACCACAAAATGTTACATGAATCAGTTCAGTATGAATTCTATAAATGAAAAATGTCATTCATTCAATGAAAAATGTCACTTCATAAAAAAAAAATAAAACTTTTTTTACCAAATATGATTTACCTTGAAAACAAGGTAGCAAAATATAATGCAACAAAAAAGAGGAAACAATTGAATTAATACTAAGTTTTGTATTGTAATCTAAAATTATAAATTTATCTAGATAATGATGCAAGTATATAGACAGAGGGCAGGATGAATGGATCCTCCTTACCTCTTCTCCCAAATTACAATTTTTATGATGTTATTAACCCAAAGTGGCCCTGAATTATATTTCTTCATAAATTTTAGGCCCCTGTAAGATTTTTTTTTTTGCCTATGCACTTTATTTAACCCTTTAAGCATTCAGCCCGGATTTTTCCGTAGTCATTTTTCTGTCGATAAAGTGTGCATCATGGATTTTTCTGAAGTGGTTTTTCTCCACGTAAAGCGTTCAGCCCGGATTTTTCTGCAGTCATTTTTCTGTCGGCAAAGCGTGCAGCATGGATTTTCTAGTACCTGCTTCTCCCCTCATAAATTTCATTGATTCACATGGGGGATGGTCTGCGGTTGAAGGGAGTTGAACGTAATTGATTGATTTCGGTACTACAGAATACAATAGTGCTATTCATAAGCAAAAGGTTCCTTTCATTCCAATTGTAATTTTGTTTGGGAGAATTTCTCGTAAAGTTTCACCAGTTTGCTTTTATGTATGACTGTAATTTTTAAAGAATACAGTAGTTTTACTTGAAGAATACAGTAGTTTCCACTTTTTCCCCCTTTGAGTAAAGAGAGTGATGATATTTGTTCTTTTAAAACATTTATCTAATTGATTGAAACTTATATAAGGATTACAGATAATTGAGTAAGGATAAGTAAAAAATATATAAGGATTTTGTTACCTTATATAATTTTCACACGAATTAAACTTCTTAATGAGACTCTACGCACTCAAAGATATAATGACATGTTTTATCAAAACTATTTAAATTTATCTAAAAAATATGTATACAAATTTTCCTAAATTTTATGATGCATTACATTTTATGCGAAGACAAAATAGTTATTTTGAGATCCCTAGGAAAGTTTGAGCGAAAATGTAAACAAATGAAATAATGGGAATCCATGTAAAATTAATAAAGTTTCAATTAATAGAATTAATGGACAAAATTGAAAGTTATATTTGTTGTATAGTAATATAATAATTTTATTGTATAAATGTTTGGAGCATTATGGACAGGGCCCTCCAACCAGCTAGGGATTTTGAAGATCTAATGTGCTAAATGGACAGAATTTGGCACGATATCCTGCAGGAGGACATTCGCCACCTCTATCAATCAATGTCAAGCCGAAAAACTGCTTGCATAAGGGCCAGAGGTAGAACAACGCATTATTGACTTTTTCACTTTGTGAAGTTCTTTCTCTTGAATAAATCATACAATTTTTCTCAAATTGTAATCATTTGTTTTTCTTACATCATATCTACCGATTTTCGCCTCATTCAGATAACTCCTCCTTGGTGCGTCGATTTTTTTGTCTAAGTGTGTGTAAATGTATATATATATATATATATATATATGATGAAAATAAGCTTATCTCATTTTCTTTGCAAGAGGAGTCGTAACTCCAACAGTTTTCATGAGGCAACTGACTGGAAGTATATGAATGCATTGTCTACCCGATTCCCTCCAAAACTCTTCCCGGTCATTTTTCAAATGTACATGCGAACGTTTTCCCCCACCTACCTTATGTCCATCTGAGACATAATGAGCTCAGACGGACAGGGAAGTGAACAAAAGACCTATCTTACCCTCAGAGAGAGAGGGGGGATGAAATTTGATTCGAAGAAAGCGTTTGAGAAAAATCGGATTTGTACCTAATTTTCTTGTGCAGTTTCTTGAAACCAGTGGAGAAGATTTTAAGAGCAGAAATATCTCGTGACCGTTAACGCTTAATGGGTTAAACATACAAACATGAATTTTAGTTTATAAACCTCAACTAAAGTAAAATGTTGAAAAAAAAGCAGATTTTTCTTAAATTTCCATACTCACTTGAATTTATCAACACTCTGAGCAAACTGTTCTTAACAGGCCAGAATATTTAAAATAATACAATTCATAAAAATTTACCAGCAATAAAGCCATTATCTACTACAATAACAAAAATATGTGGATGCTAAAAGTAATGCCCCGTACCTTACATGCTTTATAAAGTAACAACAGCAATGTAATTCAAAGCCAACTAAATAACAACAATAAGCTTATTTGATTACAGTATTTACAACTGATATGCCATGGGAGTATCTCAGGTGTGTCATAAAAACATTTTAAAAAATCATTTACTAAATTATTTACTGATATAGTATTGATTTATTATGTGTTGTCGTTTTAGATAATACTCGCTGGCTAGAAGTTCAAGACCAAGTACATATAGGCTTTGCAGGCTGAGGAGTGCGGCTCTGGTTTACAATAGCATCACAATTCTGACCAAACACCCCAAGGGGGGACATCTGGGGAGACTGTACCTTCTCCAACCCTCTTTGACATCAAAGAAGGACTTTCTGGTCTACAGGCTTAACCCATTTAAGACTGGCGTTGCGAAAACGCAACATTAATTTCTGTATTTTTTAAAGGCATGTTCTAAGTTTTGTACATCTGAAGTAACATTTTTATTTTATTCTCTATACTTTAATCGATCATAATAAATTTTTTGTTTCCACATTTGCCCGCTTTTAGCACTGTAAAAAATTGTTTTTTTCTGGTGTTTTGAAAGGGAAAAAAATGACTAATTTCAAATAATAACCTTAGATAGCAGCACATGTTAAATTTCCGATTTGATGCTTGTTCCGAGTTTACTAGAGACTAAAGAACAAAATGGCTTCAACAGGTAAATCATAATTTTTGTTTTTATATTTCTCAATTCATATTTTTAAAAATGTTGCAAAAATGCAACATCAGTCCAATTTGTATTACTTCTTTCCAATGTGTTTTATTAGTGCTGCCTAGTTTTTTATGCTGCAAATTGGTATTTTTTGCATTTCGGATAAGTTTGTCTCTAGAAAAAAGCGATTTTTGACATTGGAAGAGTCATTGGAGTATTTTCAAGAGCGGGATGATGATGATATTTCAGAATCGTCCTCAACAGAAGCTAATGATGAACCATAATTCGTCATTATCCCTCCAGATCCGGATGATTTGACGGATGAAGAAGCTATTGATGATAATATTTTATGTGAAAATGTCGAATCCCCTAAAGACATTGTAGGTGAAATCGACATTTTTTTCTAATAAATGTAAAAGTAAGCAATATAGTAACAAAAAAGGAGCATATTGTATGGGAAAAATGGAGACTCTACATGGATGTAATGAATTCTAAAATAAGTTTATTAGAGTTTCAGAGATCTATATCTTTGAGAGACCCATATCTTTGATAAAAAGGCTTGAAGAAATGCAGATGAATTCTGTTTTACCTGAAACTTCACATATTGGAAGACCATCTTCAATTCAAAATCTAATTCTCAACGAAACTCGGAAAGACCGTATGGGCCATATTATTACTAAAAATAGTGAAAATAAACAAAAAAAATGTAAACACTGCAAAAGTAAACCAATTATTGTATGTAATAAGTGTAATGTACCTCTTCATGCGAAATGTTTCAAAGATTTTAAATTTTTTTTTAAAAAATTTATTATTCTAAATTTTTATATTTTTAAAATTTTTATACCGCTTTGTACTGATGTTGCGAAAATGCAACATTTTGTAACTCTCGTAAAAATAAATTTAATTTTAAGGAAACAACTTATTTGTGTAATTAATGTTCTAAGAAGTGCTAAAAAACTGTTTGGTGTATTTCCAATAAAGGAAATATGGAGCGGTCCTAAATGGGTTAACGTGTCCATATCAGGCCTAGACATAAAGGTATTCAACGGCACTTGTCGGGATTCAAACTAAGCACCCTCAGTGCTGAAAGTCAACACTCTACCACTCAGCATGTTGCAATCATCTGAAATGAATGAAGCCATCTCATGTTTGGACTCAGCAATCCTTTATTGTGCCTGAAGTAGTAGAGAGGTGTAGTTCTCACTGAATGTGTCATTCAGTTTTCTCTAGATTTGAAATAGTGAAGTAGCTAGACACAATTACCTTGTAAATCCGAATTTTGAAAATTTTCAAAGTGTGTTTAGTTATAGCCGTATTTATTTATTTATTTTTTTAATATAAGTATATATTAAAGAGGGGGAAGAGTTAACAGAAATAAGATACGACAGAGGATTGCAATTAAAATATTCAACAACAGATATTAAGTCATTTTGTTTATCCTTCAAGGATGAATTTCTAAATATTACAAAAAAAAGCAATAGAAATACTTCTTCCATTCTCATCATATTTGGGCAAAAGAAGCTTTTCTGAAATTAATAATATTAAAAACAAATATCAATCACAGCTAGAATCCTCTGAAGATTTAAGAATATGCCTGTCCAAAACTCAACCTTGCTACAAAGATACTTTTTTTTTTTTAAATGTTAAGCTCAGGTATCTCATTAAAAGTACATTTACAATAAACAGAAAAATAAAAATATATTTATACATTTTTTTAAGAAATGATTTTATAGAAAATCATTTTGTCCTATTTTTTTGGGAGCTTTAAATTTTTTGGCAGCTAAACCTCACCACCTATGATGTTGGGTTCTCCTTGGTGAAAGGACACCATACACTGCAATGGTTGAAATGACTAGCAGTGTTGGGCACTGGCTACACCATGTCTCCGATATTTGAACTGTGATGGTGCAGTTTGTTTATGTTGACAAATAAATCAAAAAAGGTAAACTCTTTTTACTAGTCTTTTTTTCATCATCATAATTTAACCTTTTAACTGTCAAGATATTTTGATGATTTTAGTACGGAAAATGTCAATTTTTTTGTTGCAAAAATCAAATGTTTAGTACAAAATAACGTACATAAACTGCCATCGACTGATTAAAGCAAAAATTCACCTCCCAAGATATGGTATAGAATACTAGTGCTGCCATCTATTGAATAAAGCGATAATCAACTTGTCCCGAGATAGATTCAGGTTTGACAATAAGATGCAAGAACAAAAATTTACCCCGGCACTATTTCGGGCACGACAGTTAAAAGGTTAAGTATGCCGCAGAAATTTAACTATAGGTTCAAGTCTGCTCAAGATAAAAATGGTTGAAAAGCTTTGTTCTATTGAATAGGGGAAAATAAAATTAAGTTCTATGCAATTTATCCCATTCTGATGAAATCCTGAAAACAAATGATAGGTATTGGGTCAATCCTCCTAGTATTGGTCAAACTACGATAAAATTCCCAAATTTCTTCACTTGTTATTAAACTTTAAAGACCAAATTACACAATTATACAAAAAAGATATATCTATGCAGTGGCGCGCTCAAGATTAGGGGGGGGGGGGGGGGGGGGTCTGAGATGAATGGATAAAATTATTTTTAAATGTAAATATAATAAAATTCATTAGGTGATTATAAAAAATTATTTAAAGAATAAAATCTAATTTTCATTTCTTTTAACAAAGCTCTTGAATGACTTCAGTCATGGTTATATTAATCTCCCTGTGTTTATATAGCAAAGCAAGTCCGTTGAATCGTCATGGTACATCATATAGGTTTTTAAAATGTATAAGGTAGAAAATGACCCTTCACTCACGCATGATTTTACTGGAAGTATTGCAAATATTTTTAATAAGTTATAGAAACTAGGATATATCATTTTGTCACACTTAGAAACTGCATCAATGGCATTTACGAATTGAGCTATTGAAAATACTTTTCAAATTTTTTATAACAAAACTTGAATTTGGAGTTCAAAACTGCTGGATTTGTAGAAGGCAAATTGCAGGCATAACATTCACTTAACTGACGAAAATATGTCATTGCACTTGCTGTTGGAGCATTTTTACCATTTGGTAGAATTTTTTTTTTTAAATTCCAAATGTTACAGTGCTAAAATAAACGTTCATGATGTTCAGTCAATATTTGGTCATAAAATGGAATAAAAACAGGTCTGAAATATCGGTTGGAAAATTAGACCTAGATATTACTAACTCTCCATAAATGGAAAGATAAGTTCAAAATATGGTTTTCAACAAACTCAATGCAAAATAGCACAGAATATGAACATTGAGTAGACAATTTAAGAATGCACACAACACATCACCTATGACTGAGCATCTGCAGTGATCCCCAATACATGATACCTGTGATCTCTGATAGCCCGAGCATAACTGTTGCTCTTGTGTTCACAGCGGCTGAGATACCTGAAAGCTGTAGGATACTACCACCTTATGTGACCGCTCCTTCAAAAATAATTTAGAAATAGAATACACGATCTGGCATATATTAAAAAAACTTATTTTAACTAGAAAAAGATTTTTGGAATATTTCATCGGGGTTTTATTCCCATTTACTTTGGGGGGGCAGGGCCCCTTGACCCCCACCCACTGTATCTGTACATACTATCATAATAGGAAAAGAACATCACAGTTTTTTTCAGGTCCCTTTCTAAATAATATTTATCCTTACACAAGCAGAGTAGATACTATTTGATAATCTGTTATAATCATAAATATAAAATATTAACCTTTAGTGTTATGATAAATATATTAGAGCTCAGCTACATGTAAGAATTAAACTTAAATACAATATTTTCCCTTTCTTTTTTCAGTATTTTTTTAATGGTTTGCTAGCTTAATCTCTTGACCTCCAAAGACATCTGAGATATATCATTTGTCATGTTAAATTTGACATCACTATGGTGACTAGAATTTCAAATAATCAAATTTTCATTTAGTTCACCTATAAAACAAATATTACAGAATTATAATTATATATATTTGGTATTAAAGTGTGAATTATATTTAACAATATAGATTTTCTGTTTTTTGTAAAGCTTACATAACTGTTAAGTTGAGATACATTAGACAACATATCTTGAACACATTGAGTTTCAATTTATTTATATGTCAAAAGTTTAAATTTATCTCACTCCACTTTAAATATTTCATTTGTACAGAAATTGAACAGGGACCATGTTTACAAACACAAAAAGATATTTAAAAAAGGGGGGGGAGAATTGGGTCTGAAGGTCATCCAAAGGGGGAGGGGGTTAAGGACATAAAAAGGTTGAGAAACACTGTTATAACTCTTGGACTACATAAGTTAAAAAGACCCATAACTTAAACTTACAGTTTTTCTTACATTAAAAAAAAGCAATAGCCATGGTTGATAAATGAATCTATCTTATTTAGAAATCCAACCTAATATTCAAAACACTGAACTATTGCACCCAGTTGTTAATCCTTATATCATAAAATTTTAAATATTCATATCGATAGAAATTTGCATAGGATATAACATAATACGTCTCTATTTAACCATTTGATAACATAAATTTTATTTAAATCTAGTACAGCATTTTGTGATACTTTTCAATTTATTCTATTTTGTTATATTTTGCATAATATATCTAAATGTACAATAATGATGTGACTATGCAATATTGAAAAACTTTCTTTTTACCAATCACAAAATTAATATCTTCTAGTTTTCAAAGCAGTCTAAAACAATATTTAACACAATACACTGGTTAGCTGTTATTATCTCTAACAACTGCTAACTTATACATACAATAATAAGCATCTTTATGAAGGAAAGAAAAACAAGTAACAAACAAAAATAATTCTTATCGATTTTCTACATAAAAAATACAAATATATTCTGAATTTTCTCGCAACAAAATAATGAGACTAAGTTAATTTCTTTCAAAAGACAAATCATCATACTTTCCCAGTAAACAAGTCATTGATTTATCTGAAAAATAATATTGATACATTAAGTCTCATTGAACTCAAACAGGTCATAGCATACAAAAATAAATTGAGCTTTTTGTACAGTAACCTAACTCATAGTATAAAGAACAATGATATATTTTAATCAGTAAAATTTAATGAACTTTAATAGAATTACTTTGTTGTCAAATGTCCATATGATCATGACTTTTAATTAAATAAATTGAATGCGAGCCACAAAAGAGAACCTGACAAATGCTAGAGGTAAAATAAAGTCAAATAAGAACATTATTTTGAAAATAAACGTACACAATAAGGTAGAAAAAAATGTTTGTATGTAGTAACACAGTCCTTAGAAGGGAAAATAGATAGAATAGATATAAGAAGTAAAAAGAATGTCCATTATTTGCAGTATTTTCTTTACTTCTACTACATTTTAGATTAAATAAACATATAACAGCAAATGTTCAATGTTTACCCAAAATAAAGGTTAAAATTAGAGCCCCCTCCCCCATCAACCAAAATATTACTTCATGCATGAATACGACGATCTTCAAATTCTCAGCTAAATAATAAAAAATGAAGCTGATACAACCAAAATTCAATATTTTTTTAATATTCATATTATGTTCCCATTACTTTTAGCATTAAAATCCTTTCGGAAAGATCAGATGGGAAGCAAATTTCCCCAAGATACAATCTGGGTAACGGACTTTTAATTTAGAATATCATCTCCCCAAATGCACACAAAAACATAAAATTTTGAAAAAAATCCCGTATTACATTCAAACAAACATTAAAAATACAGTTCATAGCTAATATAATAATAAGAATAATGAAACTACCAAGAAAAAAAGAGCTGTCCAGTTCATAAAACTGAGAAGATTCATAAAATGACTTATTTGAAACAATTACTGCTAGGCTGCATACAAAAATGATTTCATGTGGCTCTAATTAACAGAGACTTAGAATCGAATAGCAAGAATTCAAGATATTTTGCAAATAAGATAGAAAAGAGCGCATATCCCGATTGTAATCAAACATTTAACACCGCTCAACGGTTTGTCGGTATAAACAACATAACAAAACAGATGATTGGTTATACGCGATATATAAAGAGAAAAATCAGGAATGAAGAGATGTGTGTATGAATAGTAGAAGATGTCTACACTAGGGATCCATAGAGTAAACCATTGAGTAGGTGTCGTCATCGTAGAAAAAGCTTGCGAGGCGCCTTAGAGCATTAGCCCCTTATCCTCGGTATCAACAGTGGGAGAAGGTGTTACATAAGGCACCAAGAAGTTTAAAACACAAACTGTTTGATTGGTCCTGTAGACCTGTGCGATTACCTCTAAACGAAGTTGAACGGCATGTGAAGTTCAAGGACCAGATGGGGAGGAAATCAAACTATTGTGGACATAAGCATCCGAAGATGACCACCCTACCTAGCCCAGAAAGGAGGAGCAACGTATATTAGAAACTACTGCACGCAACAGGAGAGTTGGTGCCACACTGAGTAGCCCCCTAAGACAGGCCTTCAAGCGCGATTATATTTTCTTGGAGAAAAAAAAACGGGACAAAACTACATCACAACAAGTTCTGTCATCAACCGGGAGATGGTGACGGAAGTGTAGAATACTATGGGAGGAAAAAATGTCGCCAATTCTCTGTAGAATGTCCCTTGCTCTGGGGCAAGCATAAGTTATTCTAGCATCTCTCGAGTTTTTATTTAATATTTTTCTAAAAAATTCAATTTTTAGACCCTGTCTAGTTCAAAAGACAATTTTAAAAATTAATACATAAACTTGTCTGTTACGACGACTTCTTCAGATATAATATTTCAAAACAAATTTGAAGAGACATCAACAAACTTCAAAACACTTCAACAAATCAAACCATTTTATTTTTAAGATCACAACAAAAAAATACATTATAATAACAAAAAATAGCTCGTTCGCTGTTCATTTCATTTCAGCGTGTGGTATAAGACACACATTTTTTACACGTGCCTTTTAAATTTCACAAACCCGCTGGCGCTGAAGCCAAAGCTGTTATCTTTTAAAAAGATGACATTAACATACTCCCCCGCCATGAATCTTAAGGGTTCATCAAAATACAAACACTTAAAGCAAACACTAATATTCAGCAAACACTTAAAAACACAAATAAGCAATTTCATAATTAGATTTCTTCACTAAATTGTTCCTTAAAGCATATAAATCATTTATATCAATAACCAATAACATTAAGGGCCTGTTCACATAGGAGTCCATTGCGTTGCGTTATGGAAAAGATGACGTTGAGACGAAAATAAACCAATCATAGGCGTTAAAAATTTCATTGCTAATCGTTTGGAGGCATATGATTGGTTTATTTTCGTCTCAACGTCATCTGTTCCTTAACGCAACGCAACGGACTTCTATGTGAACAGGCCCTAAAGCAATCAATGACAAATATACAAGTGTTTACAATAAAATTAAATACCATATACTTCAATAGCAACACAATTTAAATACATTGCACAATAAACACAGAAAACACTTAGCAAAATCAAAGTAATACATAAATGAATAGCATCAAAACAAAAATTAGAACATTTTAATTTTGTGCATAAATTTCACGAATTATATTTTACTTTCAATTGCCCATCTATTGACAATGGTGATAACTTTACAATGGGTGTCTTATATTCACCATTTACTGTTTTAACTTTTACAACTCTTACCTTACCATCCAACTCAGGGTACAACTCAATTAGGGCCTGTTCACATAGGAGTGCGTTGCGTTGCGTTAAGGAAAAGATGACGTTGAGACGAAAATAAACCAATCATAGGCGTTGAAAATTTCATTGCTAATCGTTTAATTCCTTAACGCAACGGGACGGACTCCTATGTGAACAGACCCTTACTCTACCCAATTTCCATCTTAATGAGGGTACTCCGTCCTCTTGAATTAATACTAAATCATTCAATTTTATATTTTCCTTGGGTCGAACCCATTTGTTACGCTTTTGCAAAGATGACAGATAATCAGTAGACCATTTTTTCCAAAACCTTTGCAATATTTGTTGTACCAATTTTCACCTCTGAAGTGGACCCAACTTATCCTGTATTAAATCCTGATCTGGCAATGTAGTTAATGTTGTACCGATAAGGAAATGACCAGGGGGTTAAAACTTCAAAATTTTCAGGATCATCTAACGACATTGGCGTCAACGGACGCGAAATAAAGCAAGCTTCTATCTGGTTTATTAAGGTCAAAAATTATTCAATCGTCAAAATTTGCTCTCCTACGGTTCGTTTCAAGTGTGTTTTAAAAGATTTAACGGCAGCCTCCCATATACCATCGTGATGTGGTGTTGCACGGGGTTAAATCGCCATTTCACACTCTCATTTACAAAGTGGTTCTGAACCTGTTCAGAATTTAAACACAAAGTGGTCAGCCGTTGGAGCTCTCTTGCGGCACGAATATAATTCGTACCACAGTCACTCCAAATTTCTTTTGGTTTTCCTTGATGAGACGTGAAACGTCTCAACGAGGCTATGAAAGTTTCAGCCGTCAGATCACTGACAAACTCAATATGGACAGCTTTCATATAATGACACAAAAATGCACACATATCCCTTAAAGGATTTTACACCCCTCCCTTTTCTTGTCGTTAAAGAAAATGGTCCTGCAAAATCAGTTCCAACATAGGAGAACACACGTGAAGGGTTGACTGTGGCTGATGGAAGATTAGCCATGAACTGTGCCATGGTTCTGGTTCTTTGCCGATGACACCTGGTGCACGCCGGAATATCAGGCTTTTCACAAGCTATTTTCCACTGATAATCCAGTAATGTGTTGCAAGCGCAGTCAACACTAAATTAACACCACCATGCAGATGGGTTTCATGGAAGTGGCGGATTATCACTTTTGTCACATGATGGTCTTTCGGTAGAATGATGGAATATTTTCTTCCTTCTGGTAAATTCGCACGTCCCAGTCTGCCTCCCACTCGAAGCAAACCGTGCAAGTCCAGGAACTGTGCGAGCGGGGCTATTGGACTATTCACAGCAATCAGCTTTTGTCTTTTCAGAGCATCGATTTCACTCTAAAATGATTGGTGTTGAACAAGTTGGACCACCGTCTCAGATGCTGTTCGTAGCTCTTCTGTTGTTAGGAAACCGAATTTCTTCTCCGTCACAGCTTTGAAGTTCTCAATGAAGCGAAAACACCATGCCAGTATTCTCTGCATTCTGTTCCAGGATGAAAATTTAAGAAGTTTGTTGTGGATCGGTTCAAGTTCCACAGGATTTAAGTTTCACACCAATCTCCTTAGTTTGTCCTTCCACAGTTTCTTAGTCTTGCAGCTGCCTTACATCTGGTTGATCAGGACTTTGGACATCGAAGCTCTTTTTACTTTCTCAGGTGGTCCACATCAAGCTCCGGAATCTTTCAGTCAGGCCAGGTAGTAGTGGACAGCCAAGGTGGTCCCTGTCGCCAGAGTGTACTATCAATGAGTGCTTTGAGTGGTACACCCCTTGTCAGCATTTCTGCTGGATCCTGTTATCCAGGGCAGTGGCGCCAGTTCATGGGATCGGTCAGTTCATGGATTTCTCTGATGCGATTTGACACAAATGGCTTCCAGTTCTTGGCTGCACCCTTGATCCAATGGCATGTTATTGTGGAATCTGACCACAGTACTATATTGGATGATTTCAGTTCAAATAGTCTTTGTAAGTAACTAGCCATTCTCGCTGCGATTAGTGCACTCATTAGCTCTAACCGTGGAAGAGTAAGCTTTTTTAACGGGGCTAATCGGGCTTTTGACAGAATCAATTTTATCTCAATTTTATTTTTTCTAACATTTCGAAAATCAGATACTGCGCCAAATGCAATTGGACTCGCATCGCAAAATACGTGTACTTCAACTTTTCCCACAAAATCGCGCAAATCGTTGCCAAAATACCCTCTTTCCAAACGCCAATCATCTAACTCTTTCATTTCAGAGCACCAAATTTCCCATTAAACCCTTTGTTCCTTTGGAATTTCTTGATCCCGATCTAAACCTAGTTCCCACAATTCTTACAGCAAACATTTTACTCTAATCTCATATGGAATAACGAAACCCAATGGGTCAAACAATTTGGCAGCCACCTGTAAAATGTAGCGTTTGGTTAATTTTACAGCTTCTCGACTCTTTAGTAAACCAATTGTAAGGAGGATTTCTCATTACAGTTTTTAGTAATTTATTTAACTTTTTATTTATTTAACTTCGGTAATTTCTTGCCTAAATTGTATTGCTTTAGCTTGTATATTTTTTAAAATTTTTATCTGGTCCCTGTTGGACATTCATATTTCTGTTCCCACGCTTAATGTGTGGCCGTTACTGCAGCGCCTTTCTTTAGAATAATTGGGCTTCTCCGATTTTGATTTTTGTCTATGTGTGGTCCGTAAAAATCTTTTGTTTTATGGCTATCGGGGAAAACTACACTTATCTGATTTCTTTAGATATATTCAGTGTGGTGCAGTTTTTTTACGACAGCAATTTAAACTTAAAAGCACGGTGTCTTCTTTTATGTGCTCAGTTTAATTGCCTGCTGTTGTGTCCAGAAGATAGAAACCTTATATCTCCCCTTCGACCGTATTGTGCACGGAAAGCTTAGTCGGTACTAATTGGATGGATTTAGCCAAGGGGCGCAGGCTATCTCAAGAAAAAAACATCTACCCCTCTCCCCTACTGCGTGGGAAGAAAGTTTTGTAACTCTCCGGGCAATTTGCGTTTCCTAGAGGCGCGGGAGAAATATTTCCCCATTCTTTAAAAGTTCGCTCCTGATAGCGGTTCTCTAATTGGTCAGACTTAGACAATCAGGGTCCTGTTCGACTTCTCTCCGACATATACGCGATCAAATTGGCAACGTTTAGGGCTTCCTTTTTGGCAAAGTTTACGCGTTTTTATTTTTCGGACACAAAGTCGTTGGCGCGGTTAGTGTATTGTGGCTTTCTCCTCTCTCCACGCGTTTGGCGGGTTTCTAGATATAGCTACCCTTCTCTCTACTCGCACCTTTCCAGGCTTTGAAAAAAATAAGATACTCAGATAGATTTAAATTTTTGGTAGTTGGTTTTTTTTTGTTCAGGTCCCCAAACCAGGGTACAGCTTTCAGGGTTGGAACTTGGTGAGGGGAACTTATAATTATCCTTTTCTCTATTCTGTGTGTAACGTATTTTAGAGCATAACCTCGTATTTTTTTTATTATTATGTTTCCTGCTTCAGATCTGAATGGTCATGTTAATTATCAGCTTCTGATGTATTTTGAGCTTGACAACAAGCATCTGTATATAGCTACTTCAATATTTAGCCTAGTGAGCAATTTTTCTTGAATTGGACCATGTTTAGTCAGAATCAAACTTTATTTTTCGCCATTCAATTTGAGTCAAACCTGTTTTGTGAAGCAGGAGATGTGTTTTGGGATGTCGTGTATGCTAGAGAGAAGATTCCCATAAACAAAAACTTGAATGCCATTGACACTCTTTTTGGATGGGTTTTAACTGAATTTCTGTGGGAGGAAAACAGCAGCTGTTCTCAGAATATAGCAGTAATGAATGCGAATATTATGAATGATTTAAAGATGTTCTGGGATTTAGATTCAATGGGTATTAATTGTGAAAGTAATAAATTATCGGATAAAGATAATGCTTTAATGAATCAGTTGGAGAGTGAATTGCAATTCATAAACAGCAGATACGAGTAGAAATTAATATGGAAATCTAGTGCGGATGAAGTAGATAATAATTTTGAAGTAGCAAAAAGATGTTTTGAATTGTTGCGCAACCGCTTAAATAAAGACGCAATTGTTTCAAGATTATAAGGAAATTACTGAGGATCAGCTTATAAAGGGTATCATTGAGGAGTATTGTGATGTGAAGATAGCAAAAAAATATATTGCTTACCTCCGTCTCGGCGGTGCAGCTGTCTTGGTACTAAGTAATTCCAGGTACACGAACATTAAACATGTATTTATTTAATCTACTACGAAACAAAAAGAACGCTACATTGCTACGATACAAAAACGGAAAATTACATAAACAGAAGTAAGAAGGAATCATGGGATACCTTCTGGTTTGCTCCGGTTTGGCGCGCGCCTTGGCGACTTAGGGTTGCATGAAAAGGTTAATTTTCAAAATGTGTGATTACTTTCCAACAATGCCCCCCTTAATCATGCATTTTGGGATAAGCCGAAATTAGATTTAATTCACATCTTAATTTCATAAATTTTGGTTTGGGCAAAGGTTTGGTAAAAATATCTGCGATCATACTATTTGTATTGCAATATGTTAATTCAATTACTTTGTTTTCTTCCATTTCCCTTAAAAAGAAATATTTAACATTAATATGTTTTAGTCTGGTATTCATCTTACCGTGTTGAATTAGAGAGATTGTGGACTTATTGTCCTCGAACATTTTAATGGGTAGTTTTTGAGATAGCCCAAAATCCTTTAGGAGGTCTAATATCCATTTGAGCTCTTGAGCAGCAGCAGCCGCAGAAATGAGCTCAGACTCGGTCGATGATAAGGAAACACAATTTTGTCTCTTTGTGGACCAAAAAATTGGGCTGTTTCCTAGGAAGAATATATTTCCTCCGGTTGACCGTCTAGTGGTCATATCAGATGCATAGTCAGCATCAGTATAGCAGGTAAGTATTGGTGGGTTGTTAGAGTCAATTTGCAGGTTAATGTCCTTTGTTGAATTCAGGTATTCGATGACTCTGAGAACTGCTTTCCAGTCATTTTCATTTGGAGATTCATTTTTCCTGCTTAATAAATTCACTGCTAGAACGATGTCTGGTCGGGTCACTGTGGCTATATAGAGTAGTGCTCCGATGGCTTGTCTATATTTGGCATTGTCCACTGGTGGAGAGGTGTCCTCTTCCTTTGGATAAGAAACGTCCATCGGTGTGTAAGATGGTTTGTGGATATCTGGACAGAATTTCTTCTTCAATCCTTCGATTTTGCGAGTTTGGTTCAGTAAAAATTTGTTATCATCTCTGTTGATGTTGATTCCTAAGTAGTTTCTGATTTCTCCTAGGTCCTTTACTTCGAAGAATTTGTTGAGATATTTGATTAGACTTTGAATCTTGTCTTCATTTTTGCATGCTATAAGGATATCGTCCACGTAAACGGTGATCATTATTGTATCTACTTCATCTTTCTTTAAGAATAGGCAAGGGTCTGCGGTAGATTGAGAGAAATCGTTGTTTCTCAGGATTTCTTCGATTCTTTTGTTCCAAGCTCTGGCTGACTGTTTTAAGCCGTAGAGAGATTTCCTTAGTTTGCAAACCTTTTGTTCTTGTCCTGTTTGAACTGTGCCTTCCGGTTGCTCCATAAAAATTTCTTCTTCTAGGTTTCCGTGAAGGAAAGCTGTGGTGACGTCAGCATGTCGCACGTGCATATTACCGTATGCAGCGGCAGCAAAGAAGGTTCTGATAGTCGTATGTCGAACTACTGGTGCGAAGGTATGGTCGTAGTCAGTCCCAAATTTTTGACTATACCCCTTTGCGACTAGTCGTGCTTTGTAGCGGTTGACTGTTCCATCTTCGTTCTTTTTCAGTTTGAAGGTCCATCGACATCCGATAGCTTTCTTTCCTACAGGAAGATCTACTAATTCCCAGGTTTTATTTTGGGACAAGGAATTGATTTCTTCGTCGACTGCGAGTAACCATTTTTCCTTTTCTTCGGAATCCAATTTGTTCAGGTCTTCGAAATTTTCGGGTATGTCCTTAGTTGTGTCTACTAGGTATCCCATACGTTCTGGTGGTTGTCCCTTCGTTTTTCTTTCTGATCTTCTCAGCGCTTCTATGGGTATAATTTCATGTTCTGTCTCAGTTTCTTCGTCTTTTACTTCCGGACGAGAGGAAATTTCGATATTTTGATTCACTGGTGATTTTTCGACAAATTTTACGCTTCTACTGACAATTATCCGATTTTCGCCTGTATAGATTCTGTACCCCTTTGACCTTTGGTCGTAACCGATAAAAGTTCCTTCAATTGCTCTTGGATCTAATTTTCTTCGGTTTTCTTTATGTATATATGCATAGGCTGTGCAACCAAATTCTTTTATGTGAGCCAAATTTGGTTTTCTTCCGCACCATAACTCGTAGGGCGTCTTTTCACAGGCTCTAGTAGGGAGACGGTTTTGAATATAATTTGCGGTATTGACAGCTTCTCCCCAGAATTTGTTTGGTAGTTGACTTTGGGACAGCATGCATCTGGTCATTTCGGTAAGACTTCTATTTTTCCTTTCACTCACACCGTTCTGAGGAGGTGAGAAAGGAACGCTAAGTTGATGTTTGATGCCATCACTCGACAGAAATTCCTCTATTTCTTTACTGGTGTATTCACCGCCGTTATCCGTTCGGAGAGTCTGTATGGTTCTACCAAATTTATTTTTGGTTATGCCGACAAAATCCTTCAGTTTACTAAGAACTTCACTCTTTCTAGTAAGTAAGTAGATGACGGTGTATCTCGTAAAGTCGTCGATAAATGTCACGAAATAGAGCTTTCCACCTATGCTAGGAGTGGGCATGGGTCCGCAAATGTCGCTATGTACAAGTTCCAACGGTTTCTTTGCACGTACACTGGCTGTTTTTGGATACGGGGATTGTTGCATTTTATTCTTTATGCATTCTGAACAAGTTTTATTATGAAGACAATTATCTAGTTTTATTCCGTCGGCGAGATTTTCGTGAACGAGTCGCTTAATTCCGTCATAACTCCGATGACCTAATCTCGAATGCCATAACTGTATACAATTATCATTTTTGCATTCTATCGCGACATTAGCATTTTCCGAGTGTTTGTTTAAAACAATTTTGTATAAACTATCTTTATCAGAATATGCGTGCATAATCACTTCATTATTCTTCTTCACGAAGCAATTATTTTTCTCGAAAAGGACAGAGTACCCCATACTAGCAATTTTTTTAACGGAAATTAAATTGCTCTTTAAATCAGGAACGAAAAGGGCATTCGTCAGTCTTATTTTCTGCATATTTAGATCAAGGTCAACAAATCCGCTGCCTTTGGAAAATACGATTTTACCATCTGCTAGAATAATTTTCGTGGGTGATTCATTTTGTTTCAGTTCTGTAAATAAATTTTCATCGGACAGCAAATGACTGCTTGCTCCGGAATCCACATATAGAACCTTTACATTTGTATTTTGTTCAGAACGGTAAATAGAGGCCTTGCACTTGACTGGCGCCTGTTGACTGTAAACATTCGCGCTCATACATTGCCGGTCTGATTTTCCGCCATGTTTGGTCACGCGAGTTTCTAACTTTGTGTTATTAGAATTATAAGAACAAGTATTGTTATTAGAGTTTTGTAACTTAACACAACAGTTTCGGGTATGGCCGTTTCGCTTACAAAAGCTGCAAAATTTCTCCGACCTTTCATTGTTATAATTTCTTGCGTTTATAGCAGATTTAAATGCCGTTGAAGTATTATCGGAATTTCGGTCCGCTTTCTGTTCTAACCTTCTATTATATTCATCGGCGAGTTTCGTTTTTACTAAATCCGTAGTTATAAGTGTCTCATCTCGAGCTTCTAGGGCGGTAATGAGATTATTGTAAGATTCAGGAATCGAAACTAACAATAGGGCGGCTATGTGCTGATCTGGAATGTTCTCACCGATAGCTTTCAGTTTTTCAACCAAATCCATCATGTGATTGATGTGCGCGATCATATCACCGTGTTCAGGCATTTTAATTGAATATAATTTTCTTAAAAGATATAACTTGCTACTTAAATTGGAACGTTCATGTACTGATTTCAGTTTTTGCCATGTACCGGCAGCAGTTGTTTCGTTTTTAACATGAATGATTTGGGAATCTTCTATGCATAGATTTATGATTGCTCGTGCTTGTTTGTCCCTCTTTAAAAATGTTTCATCAGGTTTATCGGATGGTGAAGAATTAAGAAGATCATCTAACCCATCCCGCATCAAAAGCATTTCAATCTTGAATTTCCAAACCGCATAATTTTCGGAATTCAGTTTAGTCATCTGCGTCGAATCTTTAAACACTGATTGAGCCATTTTTACTTTAGTACCAGAATTTAGCAATTCAGTCTCATAATCATTGATGTGAAGATAGCAAAAAAATATATTGCTTACCTCCGTCTCGGCGGTGCAGCTGTCTTGGTACTAAGTAATTCCAGGTACACGAACATTAAACATGTATTTATTTAATCTACTACGAAACAAAAAGAACGTTACATTGCTACGATACAAAAACGGAAAATTACATAAACAGAAGTAAGAAGGAATCATGGGATACCTTCTGGTTTGCTCCGGTTTGGCGCGCGCCTTGGCGACTTAGGGTTGCATGAAAAGGTTAATTTTCAAAATGTGTGATTACTTTCCAACATATTGAAATGAGGCTCTAAATTCTGAATATTACATGCCATTTAGAGCTGTCATTAGGTCCGATAAAGAAACTTCACGCGTTCGACTAGTTTTAGATGCTTCTTCTAAAAAGGAAAACGCAAAATCTCTTAATGATTGTCTAGAATCCGGTCCTAATTTGAACCCAAATATTTTGGATGTAATACTTAAATTTCGTCAGTATAAGATCGCATTCTGCGGCGATATAGAAAAGTCTTTTTTAATTATAGGAATTGCTGAAGAAGACATAAATTATTTGAAAATTCTTTGGTTTCAAAATGATGAGGACAAATCCTCCAAAATTATGCAGATGACACGCGTACCCTTTGGTGTGACCCTAAGTCCTTTCATTTTAGATGCTACGATAAAGTATCACATAAAGAAATACAAAAACGAAAAGCGGGATAGTTATGAAATGCTAAATTCGTCATTATATGTTGATGATTTATTTTATGGAGCAGATAATTTAGAAGATGCATATCGTTTGTCATCTGATGCGTTTAACATTTTGAAAAATGCAGGAATGAATTTGAAATAAACTAAAGTCTAATTCGAGAGAACTAAATGCATTAAGGGTAAACAATGGAATTGCAGATAATTTATATGATTCGCGTAGTTACCAAAAGGTGTTGGGAATGCTGTGGAAGCCTGAAAATGACGTTCTTAAATTGGATACTACAGCTCTTGTAGAATCTTTATACAATAAAAGTGACACTAAAAGAGGTATGCTTCAAACTGCAGCCAAAATCTACGATCTTGTAAGCTTCATATTACCGTTCGTTGTCAGAGTTAAAATTCTGCTTCAAGAGATTTTGTTTAAAAGGATTAGATTGGGATGATCAGCTTCCGAATGATCTTATATCAAAATGGACAAACTGGTGTTCCGAAATAATTAAACTGAATGACTTATCGGCTGAGAGAAAATACTTCCATTGTAAACAATTGGAAAGAAATCAAGTCACTTTACATGTATTTTCTGATGCAAGTCCCAAAGCGTACGGTGCAGTTGCGTTTGTTAGATACCTGAATAAGAATAACGAATTTTGTAGTAGTTTTGTTATGTCTAAAAGTAAAGTAGCCCCATTGAAACCTTTGACTCTGCCTCGACTGGAGCTCATGGGCGCTGTCGTTGCAGCTCAAATGACTGAGCACTTGAAACAGGTATTTCCTGATATGTGGTCTAAAATTAATCTTTGGACTGATTCATCGATAGTAATTCACTGGATAAAAGGATTCTCTAAAGAATGGAAACCATTTGTGTGTAACCGTGTAGCCGAAATTCAGCTACGTACTGACCCAGACTGTTGGAAATACTGCCACTCAAAGGACAATCCCGCGGACTTATTAATGCGAGGTATAGATGCCTCCACAGTTTGCAGAAGTTTGTTATGGTGGCATGGACCAGAATGGCTGCAGCTTCCTGTTGAAAAATGGCCTGCTCAGCAAGTGAGGTCTGTGAATATAGAATTAGAGTGTCGTAGCGGTGTACATATCAACGAATGCGCAGTTAAAGTCGTTGAGAAACCTATTGACGTATCAAGATATTCTAGCCTTTTACGAGTCTTGAGAATCACTGCGTGGATCAAACGTTTCATCTCGAGAGCTAAGAAGTTACCAATTGAAAGTGGCCTCCTCACTGCCGCTGAACTTCAGAATGCTGAAGAATTTTGGATACGGAATGAACAGAAAGAAATATGTCATTCTGAAATTCGTGCATTACAGATGAACCAGACGATTCCGGCAGAATCTAGTCTGTACAGTTTAGCTCCATTCCTTGATTATAAAGAAATTCTTAGAATTAAGGGGAGATTAGAAGAAAGTGAATACACTTTAGATGAAAAACATCCAATAATTCTCCCTCGAAGTTTTAATTTCACTGTATTACTGATACAACGTGAGCATAACAAGACTTTGCATAGTGGAGTTGCTGCAACCTTGTCGAAAATTAGGAGGAAGTACTGGATCCCGAAGGGCCGACAGCTGGTGAAGAAAGTAATTGGAAAGTGTTTTATTTGCCAGAAATATGCAGTGAAACCAGCCAACCAGGTGAAAGCGCAAATTCAACGGGACAGAATTGTTGAAACGCCATCCTTTAGTATTTCTGGTATCGATCTTACTGGAACTGTCATGGTTAAGACTGCAAAAGAGGTAACAAAATCCTATATTGCATTGTTTACTTGTGTTGTCACTCGGGCGGTACACCTCGAGTTGGTATACGACATGACGACCAAGAAATTCCTGTTAGCTTTTCGACGATTCGTATCCAGGAGAGGAAATTGTCGCATAGTATACTCTGATGATGCAAAATCCTTCAAGAGTGAGAACAAGAATTTAGTGAATTTCTTCAATATTATCAGAGATGAGAAATTCAAGAATTTCATATCCTCGTGTTGGAAATAACATGTTACCTCCATGGTGCTATCGTTTTCTTTTGTAATGTAATTTGTATTTCACTGAGTGGCTTCGAGAATGTTTTTTATATATGTATAAGCAGTTCCAAAATTAGCCACTTTTAATTTGTGTTATGTTAAAAGCACTCTGAGTTCCATAGTAATAAATGTTTAATGTACTAGTAAGTTGGAATTTTACTTGAACAGATCCGTTTTACATTATTTGGCGTCCGCGACAGGACTGTTTTGCTTTTAGTGAAGTAATTCAAACATGATTAAAAATTTTATTTTGTTTTGACTTTGAAGTACGGAACATGGAAAGACGAGCGTTACGTTCAACTTTCACTCGTGATTCTAAAACACTAAAGGAACTTTTGAGCAGTGAGGATGGAGATAGGGCTGAAATTTCAGCACGATTTGCATCATTTACTGATAAATATAAAAACTTGAAGGCTTTGTATGAAGAGATTTTTAGAGAACTGCTTGCCAAAGAAGGTGTCGAAGACAAAGAAGTTGAGGACGAACTGATTAAATCAGGTGAATGCTCAATTAAATTTTATAAAATCAGGGGTCAAGTAAATAAAATAGAACGAATTCCTGAAAATGTATAAAACAGTGCTTCGGCTAATTCTGGTAAATTGCAAGTACGTTTGCCGAAAATTGAACTGAAAAAATACGATGGGGATTTTAAGGAATGGATTGGATTTTGGGCTCAATTTTCCAAAATCCATGATAATAAAGTGTCTAACGCCAGAAGATAAATTTGATTATTTATTTCAAAGTATGAAACCAAATTCTCTGGCTTATAAGTTGTTAGAAGGGTTCCCTCCTTCCAATGAAAATTACGAAAAGGCTGTTGAACTTTTAAAATCAAGATTTGGTAAGGAAGAGTTTTTAATAGAATATTACGTTCGGGAACTTTTAAATTTGGTTTTGAAAAAAGATAAGATGAAGTCTACGGTTCAACTATATGATAGTCTTGAAGCCCAGTTGAGAGCTCTGGATTCCCTGGGCGTAACTAAAGAAAGGTATGCAGCAATGCTATTTCCATTAATGGAATCAGCACTACCAGAAGTTACCTTTAAAACCTGGGATCGTTACCGTGTGTCCAAAAATATATCTACTGGAAACCATTCAGACTGTACGTCAGAATTACTTTCTTTTTTAAAATTAGAAGTTGAAAGTGAAGAAAGGTTAAAATTGAGAAAAGGTTCCTTTGAGAGAGAATTTAAAAATGATTCAAGAGTAATTAGAAATAATCGAATTAGAGACATTCCCACGGCTGCTGCGTTAGTGTCAGCAGAAAATATTCCGATAAAGGAGAGGTTTTGTGTATTCTGTGATAGAACTCACAGTTCACAAGACTGTGTTGCTGTAATTGATACCTCAATTGATGAACGTAGTAAAGTTCTTAGAAGGAAGGGTACCTGTTTTAAATGTTTGAGGACAGGTCACATTAGTTCTAAATGTAAATTTCATTTAAAATGTGTAATTTGCAAAGGACAGCATTTTCCCATTATGTGTTCTCGATCTAAAAACGAGAAAAATGACGAAAGTGCTTTGAAGAATAATGATTCAGAAGCAGTAAAAACTTTATTTGTTTCATCAAATTACTCGGTAACGTATTTACAAACTTTGGTTGCACAAATTGTGGTTGACAATAAAAGGTATCCAGTGAGAGTATTATGTGATTCTGGCTCTCAAAGAAGTTATATTAAAAATTCGTGTGCAAAAGAAATTAATTTTATTGCACAGGGTAAAGTGACTTTATCACAGGAATTGTTCGGCGGTAAAAGGACTCCTTTTTCGACTCATGATGCATTTAAAATTAAATTAAAAGGTACGAAATCTAAGAATCATTTTGAATTTGAAGTGATTGGTTCTGATCGAATTTGTAATAATATACCGAAGTAAAGTGATGAGAATATGCATCAGATTCTTAAAAAGAGGGGTATAGAAATTACTGATTATTCGAAAGTTGAAGACGAAAACTCGAAGGAAATCCAGGTATTATTGGGATCAGATGCCTGGGCTCGAAATGTAACATCGGAAGTGGTTCCAATTGAAAAGGATTTTTTGACAGTTCGAACAACTTTAGGATGGACTATTATTGGTTGCAGTAACGGCACAGCTACTATTTCCTCTAATTTGCTTGTTTCTATGAATTGTGCTTCCGAAATATCAAAATTTTGGATGTTGGAGACCATAGGCATATTAGGTCCTGCAGAAAGAAATAACAAGAAGAAAAAGATGAAGAGGTCCTGAATTTCTTTGAGAATACGACGAAAAGAAATAAAGATACAGGTCGTTACATAGTACGCCTGGAAATGGATTAACAGTTATCCTTGTTTAGACTCTAATCGTAAGGTCGCTGAAAAAAGATTACAGAATACATCTAAGAGATTGAGAAAACTAAACAAATTCGAAGAATGTGACGATGTAATTCAAGATTGGTTGAAAAAAGGAGTAGTTGAAATTGTGCAAGAAATAAACATTAATGAATTGGCTCATTACTTGCCACACCGAGCTGTGTTCAAAGAGTGTAGCACAACTAAACTCAGACCGGTATTTGATGCCTCGAATAAAGATGGGAATGGAAATTCTTTAAATGACTATCTTGAAATAGGCCCTAATTTATTATATTTGATTCCGATAGTTTTAACTAATTTTAGAATTTACCCAATTGCACTATCGACTGATATAGAAAAGGCCTTCTTACAAATTGAGGTTGATCAGACAGACAGAAATTTTCTCCGTTTCCTGTGGTGGAAAAGGGACAAAATCATAGATTTGAGACATTGCAGAGTGGTTTTGGTGTTTGCAGTAGTCCATTCTTACTATCAGCTTGTTTAAAGAATTTTCTGGAAAACCCACCGGAAAATTTATGTAAGATCGCTGAAAAGCTAAAAGGTACATTTTATATAGATAATTGCCTTACTGGTGTTTCTCAGGACAAGGAAATAGAACCCTTCATTAAAGAAGCTACAGATTTAATGTCATTGGCTGGTTTCAACCTTAGAGGATGGATAAATAGTTTAGATTCAGAGAAGTGTGTAGACAATATTTTGGGTCTTAAGTGGTATCGACCATCAGGTGAAATAGGATGTCGCTTAATATCTTTAAATGAGTCTTCCACCACATGAATGCTACTTTTATGCATTCAGAAAATATTCGACCCGATTGGATTCTCCGCATCCACGTTACTTATTCCTAAAACTATTTTGCAGAAATCATGGAAATTGAAATCTGACTGGGATGAGGAGCTACCTAAAGATATGCAGCTGGAATTTAGCAGATGGTTAAAAGTAATACAACATTTCAATGACTGTCGAATACCAAGAAGAATTTTTATTAATTATACCAGTACCATACACGTGTTTTGTGATGCCTCCAAACTTGCATATGGCGCCTGCATATTTTTGAGAACAGAAGAAAATGAAGAAGTGCATTTAAACCTCATCTTAGCTAAATCACGAGTTACGCCTGTAAAAGAAATCACTTTTCCACGGCTCGAACTGATGGCAGCACTTCTGGGTATTAGGATGTACCAACTAGCCATTAAATTGTTAAACAGAACAAACTTTAAAACCTACTTTTGGTCTGATTCATCTGTCGTCTTAGCATGGTTGAAACAGCGAAACAGTAGGTCCGTGTTCGTGGAAAACAGGGTAAAGGAGATCCAAGATTACAGTAAAACTGGATGTTAGAAGCACATACCAGGTATCTTAAATCTTGCGGATTTATTGTCGAGAGGATGTTCCCCATTGCAACTTTTAAAATCGTAATGGTGGACAGGACCAACATTTCATAGAGGGTCCCCTGAAATTTGGCCATCGAATTATCCTGTTCCTGCTACAGAGGAGATTAACAAAGAAAGGTACAGAACAACTGTGTCAGCGAATACTTCGGTAAATGACAAAATCATTTCTAAACTTGCTTTAAGGTTTTCTAAATATACTATGATGGTAGGAACAATAGCGTTGATAATGCGCTATCGATACAAAATAATAGGAAGATCAATTTCTCCTGAGATCACAACAGAAGAATTTTGCACGCCGAAAAAATACTTTTTCGATGCATATAAAGTCAATGCTTTTCAGCTGAAGTTTCCAGAGCGTCTTTAAAGAGTTTAAACATCTTCATAGACGATGATGGGCTGCTAAGAATAAAATCGAGATAGACAGAAGGAGAACAAACTGATGAATATAAGAATCCAATTGTTCTTCCTTTGCTACATATGAGTGTGATGTATCCAAACGCTGAATAATCACACTGCGTCACAAATTATCATATCCAGAGTTCACACAAAACAAGTTTATTACATGACGATTTTAACACTTGAGATTTCTTGATTATACACATACATATATGACACATAACACAAACCAAAAAACATATATCACGCTACGAACGAAATTATATAAAGCCAATCTAAATAGCTACTACGCTTATTAAACAACTTCCGAGGCAGGATCCACAAGACCTCCTCGCTTCCCCACTGCCTACGCAGGACTGTCTCTCTCTCTCTCTCCACTTCTTCTTTGCACTTTGAACTCTATGTACAGCCCGTCAGCTGACCTGCTAAAAACGAACTTACGCAATACGAATGGCGTCGCCTGACATCACATCCCCCATCCAAGATTGAAGATAGGGTTTTACTTCTATCTACAATATGAAACTTAATTCAGGTGACGTCACAAAATTTTCTCTCACTCTTACATGATTATACAATGAAGAAAAAAAATTATTAGCTATACAAAATTCTTAAGACTCCTTAAGTCTCCTTAAATATACTAGCTCGAAGTTCTAATCTTCTATCCTGCTCTTACTCTGAAAAATACAAAAATAACATTACAGACCAATACAATTACAATACCAAAATATAACATACCATGGTAATAACAAGAAAATAAAATCAACATTGTTGGGATACTCCCCACACACTGTCTTCCCAATTTGGAAGTTATAAGTTTATGTTTTTCCCGTACAGCGAGTGACGTGCATGCTTCGGGTATGACGTGATGAAACTGTTTCTTTGCGATCGCAAGTTGCGATGTTCGGACGTCATTCCTGGACGCTGGTTGCGATGTTTTAATTTAACATTTCTTTTTCCGGTGTTTATATGTTTTTATAATATTTGTTATTGTATGTAGTAATTTGTTATAAGTGAAGTATTACTTTTCGTAACAATTATTTTGATGTTTATTTGGCATAAATTTTCCTGAATATGCAAATCAGCCAGATACCCACGTGGTTTGTATGTATATAACGTGCTGGCTTTACTTAGCTCTCGCCGAGGTCAGTCGGAGCATTGTATTAGACCGAATGCTATCGCCAACGCTAAATGTTAGCTCGAGTTTACTTTGTGTTGAAATAATAAACCAACGTTTTCCCTGTTTTTAAACGACGGCTTCTTTTTACTTATTCCTGCTTCAGCTCACTGCTACATTCTGCTATTTACCATATGTTTTCTATGGCTTTTAATCAAGTTCAACAAGGGTTATGGGCCCAGGTCTAACTCGTAGCTGAGGCAGATGATTTTTAATTTTTATTAAAGAAGCAAGAAGTGCTGTTTCGAAAACCGGATATGTCATCCGATATTAATTTCCAAATCCGTCAACTGGAAAAGGATAACTACACGACATGGATATCCGATATCCGCATGTTACTGACTGAAAGAAACTGCTGGTCTATCGTAGATGGTACGGAAAGTGTTCCAGCTATAGATGCCGCCGAAGGAAAGAAATCGACGTACGAAGCAAGGGCTAACAAAGCTCTGGCCACTATATACATGTCCATACATCCTCGAATTAGGACTTTAATAGAGGATTGCAAAGACCCTAGGGAGGCATGGACTAAGATAAAGAAATATTTTCAGCCAAGCTCCAGAGCAAGGATAATGTGTTTAAAGCGGGAATTTTTTACTCAATACCCAGAGGAGGATGGTGATATAGCCCTATTCGCATCAAGAATAAACAAGATATGTCAAGAGTTAGCGGATGCAGGTTCCCCAGTACCAGAAATCGACAAAGTGTACCAATTGACGCAGTTCTTACCACAACAGTATGAACTTATTATACAGTCAATATACAAATTATCCGATAAAGAATTCAACTTTGAAACTGCATTAGAAGAACTCCTGTCTGAGCAAGCAAGATTACGACAGAGGAGGTTAGACAGACCTGACTTTGGATTCCACTCCGAACCCGATGTGCATAAAGCATGGACAAATAGCCGACCCAGTTATCCAGACTCCCGGACAGCATCCTCGTCTAGTAGAAGAAATTCATCCCCACAAGAGCGAAGACCTCGAAAGAAAGATATACAGTGCTATGGATGCAAAAAGTTTGGACATTTCAAATCCGAATGCACAGATGGTAAAATCCGACAGACGTTCCAGTCTCGTCGCCGAGCTCGCCCGATGTCTCGTTCAAGAAATTCTTCTGTGTCAAAGAGAAACGACCAGTCGCTACTTTTAGAGGCGTTATCAGCTGATGAGGTGAATACGTCCTGGATAATTGACTCGGGTGCTACTTCACATTTTTCCAACAAAAGATGTGGCTCCACGATTTCGAAGACTTAAGGGACCACTCGTTGTGTGGAGCCGGTATTGATATGTCAACCCCAGTTCTCGGTAAAGGTAAGGTGCATATGACTATTAACGGTGAACGATATGTTTTAAAAGATGTACTGTATGCCCCCAGTTTGAGAAAGAATCTTATCTCAGCTTCTAGCTTGACAGTAAAAATGTGAATTTACAGGTAGTAACTCTAAAATAAATGTGTATAAAAATAACAAATTTATATTTTTGGCTAAATTAAATATTGGACTGTATTATGTTTATCCTGATAAAATAGATAAAGTGCAAATGTAAATAATGTTGAAACTAATAATTGTGTAAAGTCATGTAATTCGAATGTAAATAACAGCTTTAATGATTAGAAGCCTTTAAAATTTAAAAGTAATAAGTCAAAAGGTAAAAGAGCATTACTTTTGCTTCGGTAGATATAAATTCTTTACATAGACGGTTCGCACATATAAATGCAGATTACATTAAAATACTTATAAGCATAACTGTGTTCGAGGCATGTTAGAACCAACTGGTACCCCCAGGAATTGTGAAGCTTGTCGTGAAGCAAAACAGAGCCGCGTTAGTTTTAAAAGTATCGAGGCCAAGCGTAGTAAGAAACCATTAGACATTTTACATATGGATCTCTGCGGTCCTTTACCCAAGCATCTCTTGAGGGTCATCATTACTTTTACACTATAATTGATGACTACTCAAGAAAACCCATGTATTCCCCATTAAGCATAAATCTGACGCATTTGATATTTTTAAGAATTTTGTTAAACGTGCAGAAAGGTTTCAGGATTGTAAAGTGAAGTGTATCAGGACTGACAATGGTCTTGAATTTATTAATTCAAAGTTTAAATCCTTTTGTGATGACCTTGGTGTTAAGCACGAAGTGACGAATATTTACTCGCCAGAAATGAATGGGGTGAGTGAGAGATATAACCGCACTGCAATTAATGCCATAAATACTTTGTTACGAGATAGCGGTTTAAGCTCTGGTTTTTGGAGCGAAGCTCTACTATATTTTACATACACCTGGAATAGAGTGACTCACGGGGGTCAGAAATTAACACCATTTGAATTGTACGGGGGGCGTCCACCATCAGTAAAGCACTTAAAACCTTTTGGATGTAAGGCCTATTTAGGTATTCCCAGACAACAGAGAAGAAAGCTAGATATGAGATCCAAACCCGGAATAATGGTAGGATATGCTCGACTAACCAAGGGGTATCGTATTGGATTCCAGAGCTGAGGAAAATAGTCGAATCGATCAATGTCAGATTCGATGAATCTACTATAGGTCGCCAAAATACTGAGCAGAGTATTGAAGTGGACAGTGAACTGGACCCATATGATAATTATATAAATATTACAGTTCCCAAGGTTGATCCTGTTGTGAGTGATGACTTCGACCCTATTGAAGGTTCGTCTAAGATTCACCCAGAAGTAGAAAGAAACCCCGTTAGAAAGGGATAATGTAGAAAGTTCCGATGAGGAAAGCGAAAGTGAAGGGATCCGAGAAAGTCGTCAATTGGGTACGGAAGCCAGTCCCTCGCCCAGATGGAAGCAAGGTTGATATTTATTATTTCGAAGAAGGGAAAACCCAAAGGCTACGTTCCCTCAACGACGTTAAGACATACTGTGAACTATATAGTATTAGGTATGAACCCGACATATTTTCGTTTTCCGGAAATGACTTGTACGCAGGCATAGTTAAGGGGACTCCAATAGCAAACTTTAGTGATGATGTTGAATGACTAGAAATCCCTAAACATTACGAACAGGCCGTAAAATCTATAATAGAAAAGAATGGATTAATGCAATGAAGGAAGAATTAAGTTGTATGAGAGAACGCGACGTATGGGATGTGGTTGAAAGACCCGCCGGTGCTAAGCCACTCGGTTGCAGATGGGTATACAGTGTCAAAAAGAATCCTGCAGGAAAATAGAGCGTTTTAAAGCAAGACTTGTAGCCCAGGGTTTTCGCCAGGCATACGGTGATTCGTATGAAGAAGTTTTTAGCCCCGTCGTAAATTTTAGTTTGATCCGTTTCTTTTTTCCTATTTTAGTTTGCTTGAATAAATGGTGCCACATACAATGTGATATAAGGTGCGCGTATTTGTATGCCCCAGTAAAGAAAGGATTTTATGAAACAACCTCCAGGTTTCGAATCCGGTAAAAACTTTGTATGCAGGTTAAAAAAGGCAATTTACGGTTTAAAACAGAGCGGTCGTGAGTGGTTTCTTAGAATTCATGGCTGTTTAAGCGAACTAGGTTTTTCGAAATTCAGTTGGTGCAATTGCGTCTACGGGTTTTGAAAACAACGTTATAATTCTGTTGTATGTAGACGATATCGTAGTATTGGGAAAACCGAAGAGTATGCTGCCAAAGCTATACACCTACTGCAAAGTAACTTTGAATTGAAAGTTCTAGGTAAAACCCAAAAATTATTAGGTGTGGAGTTTACTGAAACCGCGGGTAATTCATATTTACACCAGTACAGTTACATAGACAAGATTTGTAATGATTTTAAAAATTATAATTTCCCAATCTCATCTTTACCAATAGCGAAAGGTTGTATTATTCTAAATCTCAAAGCCCCCAGACTAATGAGGAAATCGCTGAAATGAACAAATTGCCGTATCGCAGTTTAATAGGTTGCCTAGCATTTTTATCAAGTAGAACCCGGCCAGACATAGCATACGCACTTAATGTATTTTCTCAATTTCAGAATAATCCTGGAATGGCCCATTGGGAAGGTTTACTTAAATTATTGGGTTACGTTCAATATACTCGAAATCTTAGAATCGATCTATCAAACATTAGTACCCTAGACCTTACTGCATACAGTGATGCAGATTTTGCAAATAACAGACGATAGAACTTCAATGGGAGGTTATGTAATTTTCATAGGTAATGTACCTGTAGAATGGAAGTCAGTAAAACAAAAATGTGTTTGTTTGAGTTCGATGGAATCGGAATTCGTTGCTGTTACTGATAGCGTTAAAGAACTAATATGGTTCAAACGAATTCTGGATGAAACTCTCAATTACAATGTAATAAAAGAAAATTACGTAACTCGTTTATTTGTTGATAATCAAGCAGCTATCAATTTTATTAAATCCCCCATCGAAAACCATCGTACTAAACATATAGATACAAAACTTTTCTTTGTAAGAGATCTATTTTACAAAGAATTTTTCAGTATACAATATATTCCTAGTAAAAATAATCTTTCTGATCAATTCACTAAAGCTGTTACAAACAAAGTTTAAAAAGGTTTAATAGTTGCATTTTTAAAGATGTATGATGTTTGTGTTTAAAAAAAAAAAGAAATCTTTAATGACAACTTGTATAAGGACTTTTTCGTCTTTCATTCATTATTTTTGAATGAGTTTGTTTTAAATTACTTTTTTCACTTTCATGTATTTGTATAAAATATAAAATGTGTTTAGTATTAGCTATTTGAATATCTATACATGTTAGTTTTGAATTGTCAGTGTAAATTATACATATTGTGTCTACCGGCATATTTGGTGTTTTTGAATCTATATTTTTGTACAGACTTCCGTATTTTTTTACCTGTTTATGCCAATTGTATTTGTAAGAGAATTAAAGAAATTTTCTTGGACTTTAAATTTTGATCGGGATCGTTTTATTTTAGGTCAGATAAGTTTTTGTTAAGTATGACGCAGTTTTTGAGTCTGTTTGTCCAAATTGGCAAGAGGGGGGCACTTGTTGGGATACTCCCCACACACTGTCTTCCCAATTTGGAAGTTATAAGTTTATGTTTTTCCCGTACAGCGAGTGACGTGCATGCTTCGGGTATGACGTGATGAAACTGTTTCTTTGCGATCGCAAGTTGCGATGTTCGGACGTCATTCCTGGACGCTGGTTGCGATGTTTTAATTTAACATTTCTTTTTCCGGTGTTTATATGTTTTTATATATTTGTTATTGTATGTAGTAATTTGTATAAGTGAAGTATTACTTTTCGTAACAATTATTTTGATGTTTATTTGGCATAAATTTTCCTGAATATGCAAATCAGCCAGATACCCACGTGGTTTGTATGTATATAACGTGCTGGCTTACTTAGCTCTCGCCGAGGTCAGTCGGAGCATTGTATTAGACCGATGCTATCGCCAACGCTAAATGTTAGCTCGAGTTACTTTGTGTTGAAATAATAAACCAACGTTTTCCTGTTTTTAACGACGGCTTCTTTTTACTTATTCCTGCTTCAGCTCACTGCTACATTCTGCTATTTACCATATGTTTTCTATGGCTTTTAATCAAGTTCAACAACACTTGAGATCAAGTAACACTTGAGATTTCTTGATTATACACATACATATATGACACATAACACAAACCAAAAAACATATATCTCGCTACGAACGAAATTATATAAAGCCAATCTAAATAGCTACTACGCTTATTAAACAACTTCCGAGGCAGGATCCACAAGACCTCCTCGCTTCCCCACTGCCTACGCAGGACTGTCTCTCTCTCTCTCCACTTCTTCTTTGCACTTTGAACTCTATGTACAGGCCCGTCAGCTGACCTGCTAAAAAACGAACTTACGCAATACGAATGGCGTCGCCTGACATCACATCCCCCATCCAAGATTGAAGATAGGGTTTTACTTCTATCTACAATATGAAACTTAATTCAGGTGACGTCACAAAATTTTCTCTCACTCTTACATGATTATACAATGAAGAAAAAAATTATTAGCTATACAAAATTCTTAGACTCCTTAAGTCTCCTTAAATATACTAGCTCGAAGTTCTAATCTTCTATCCTGCTCTTACTCTGAAAAATACAAAAATAACATTACAGACCAATACAATTACAATACCAAAATATAACATACCATGGTAATAACAAGAAAATAAAATCAACATAATACTGTTAGTAACATAAAGTAAAATAAAAAATAAACACTGAAAGTTTTTAAGTCCTTAGCGGACCAGTAGCACTAGTTGCACCAGTTAAGTAGCGGACCAGTTGCACCCTTACATGGCCTCTGTTTTCCAGCTGGAAATGGAATGTTCCAACAGGACAACGCCTCGTGTCACAAGGCTAAAATTGTGTTGGAGTGGTTCCAGGAACATGATGCTGAATTCCAGTTAATGTCCTGGCCGCCTAACTCACTGGATCTTAATCCGATAGAACACATTTGGGATGTCATGGGACGGCAGCTCAGAGTTCAAAGACCACCAATTCGCAATATCTCGGATTTGCGTGACCGTTGCTTAAACATCTGGTACAATCTGTCTCCGGCCATCTACCAAGGACTTGTGGCATCCATGCCAAGGCGGGTTGAAGCTGTGTTGCGAGCCAAAAGTGGGCCAACTCGTTATTGACAGGTGGTCATAATGTTTTGGCTCTTGAGTGTATATAGATGACAGCTTACCTATAACTAACTTTACGAACAAGAACGTAAATATAACAGTGAAACCAAAACTGAGATATTTTAAGATACCAATGAAATCACAAAGAGTGTTTATGCAATAAAGAGTAAATTTCTCACTTTAAATTTGAGGATAAAATTTGCTAAACTCATACATACACAGACAAAAGTAAGTTGCTTAAACAGACAAAACGAACTTACATACAAAGAACAAACAAAACTTACATACAAAGAACAAAACTAAACTTATTTACGCAAACAAAAAAGAAAGCCCTCTTCAGTCAACAGACATATCATCCGTATCCATGTTCTCAAGGACATATTACCCATGTAGAATGGTATAGCAGTAAACTCATATGCTCTACACTATTTTTGTACTCACATTACATGACATATTATTTGTATCCAAACAGTATACATATTTATTAGGATAAAAGGGGAACATACCAGACTGACTACAGTAGAAATACTCATCTAATCATATAACATCATGGTAAGCAACATTCATACTCGCGATCCCACCGAAGCGTACTCTTTGACACTAGTGGTATTAGGGGCTTCTGGGACAGAATTTTGAGTTGAGGAAACGAAACCTTGTTTTGAACAACTTAGGAGCGGTTTAAATTATTGCCAAATAAGTATTGTTTTGAGCAAGTTAGGAACGGCATAAAGTGTTGCCAAAAGTGTCTATCAAACAAATGGCCAGTTTGATAGTTTTCGGCAGATAATGCAATCATACGACTCAACACCGTAAAATAGCAAGCACTGGTAAGTTGCAATTTGTGTGAAACAGTTTCTCTCAATCATGTTACTATAAATGAGGCGTTGCGGATACGAAGGGCGAACTCACAAATGCTGGTATCGAGGAAAAACGCGTTTGAAATATTTTCACTTGGGCGAACTCAACAAAAAGGCATTTTAGCTATTTTTGCTATGGGATGGTTCCCATCAGCACATACACAGTCAGAACGAGCCAAGGGCCGTAATTTTAATACATAGAAAATATAAATACATAGAATTGGTGAACATGGATTGTCTAGTGGCCATTAAAGTGTAAATTGAAAGTGTAGAGTATATTATTATTTCTATTTACCTATCACCTTCCGCTAGTGAAGGAATAGACAGAACAGAACTATATCTAGGATACTTACAAACACTATTGTCAACGTATAGGGACAGTAGAATAATCGTTATGGGAGATTTCAATGCGAAATCTAAACTCTGAGGGCAGAGGAATATGAATACAAGAGGTGCGGTAATTATAGACTTAGTATTACAACATAATGCTATTCTACATAATAAGCCGAGTAGTAAGCCAACTTCTGACGGGCCCAGTGACCAGAGCTGGATAGACTTACTCATTACAACCGGAATAAAAGAAGAAGAAATAACGAATTGGAAGATAAGTTATGACTATACATTGAGATACCACAGTGCCATTATTTTTGACCTAATAATCGAAAATAAGATGGAAGTGCGAGGGGATAAAAATGGGAATTAAAAAATATCAATTAGATTCCATTTAGAATGGATGTTACTAAATAAATAAGGAAAATAATGGACATGTCGAAATCAAACCAATTGAAGAAACCCTAATAGAAGTTAACAATAAAATAGTGGAATTGTGTATTAAACACAGAAAAGAGGGTACACGTATAAAACAGAATGGTAAATTAGCAGCAATTAGAAGTAGACTTAGAGAGTTACGTAGATTTTATCAGAAAACAGAAGACGCCATAGAGAGACAGAGGAAGATAGTATTTTTTTAAAGCTGAAAGGGCTAAATATAGAAAAGCCTTGGTACAAGCTAAAAGAAAGTCATTTACAGAATTTATTGAGAAATTAATGGTCAAGGACACTTTTGGAAAGTTAAAATATTATAAAGGATAAAAAATTAAATAAGATATCGGGTATACAGGATGAAGATAGAAATAATCATGAAAATGAAAATGATATAGAAAAAGTGTTAACCCAGTATCATTTTAAAACGGAACAAGATGACACAACAGAGTATGCAACAATGGAACTGACACAGCAAAATAAAGATATACCATTAGAAGAAATAGAAATATATTAGAAGAAATGCCGAAAGATAAAGAACCAGATATTGATGGAATTACATCAAGCCATCGTAGGATAATAATATAATCATGGAAGTGCACCGAGTAGAAAAAATGTTTCTGTGGAAGATTTTTAACATAGTTTAGAGGGAGATGAAATTTCCGAATAGCTGGAAATTAACAAAAGTTACATATTTCCTAAAAAAAGGAAAAGATACCAAACAACCAAGCTCTTATAGACCTATATGCTGTTTTCCAATTATGGTAAAAATTATGGACAGAATAATAACAAAGAGATAAGTTGTTGATCTGGAGACGTTGGGTTACTATCAAAATATCAATATGGTTTTAGAAGAAATTTAAGTACTGGCACCGCATTACAAAATTTGAAGGATATCATTAAAAATAATAAACAACGCAAGGAACACACCTGCATAATAACTCTTGATATTAGCAATGCTTTCAATTAAGTTAGGAAGAAAAGTATTGTCAATAGATTGATGGAATTAAAGCTAAATTAAAATCTTTACAATATTATAATAGATTACTTATTAGAAAGAAAATTAAAATTAAAAATGATGAGGAAATTGGATACAACATTGGTGTATCGCAGGGGTCATAACTTGGTCCAATACTATGGCTGCTTGAGATAAATCCACTACTAGAGGAAATTAACAAAGATGAAAAAACAAAACTGCAAGCATTCGCGGACAATATACTTATTACGGATAATGAGAAAACGGGTAGTAAATTTACTGATTTGACAACCGGAATATTAAGTAAGGGTTAAAACTGGGCCAACGAAAATAACTTAAAGTTCAATCTGGACAAGAGCTTCTATACTATTGTTCCGTACAAAGGGTAAATTGATTCCCCCTCCTGCTTCTGTAGAGAGAGGATGTGCGCTTTTGTGCTCTTAGTTAGGCCTGCTTCGTGGTTTCCCACGTGTTTGTGCTCTACTGCTTTCTTTTTTTCGGCCCTAATACTGGTCTGTGACCTTATGGGGAATTTTCTTTCCTACGTATGTGTGACGGACCTGTGCTAGCAACAGCCGTGGATTACACCGATTCTACGAAAGAATATACTTGTGATTCAATCTTCGATATGGCTTCGACATCGACTATGGATACACGTGAGACTGAGAGGTCAGTGAGCAATTTTGAAAAATACGACCCAGATCCGCTTAGTGAACTCGTCAGAATTCTAAAAGGAAAAAGACACACATCGGAATATGCTTCTCATGTGGATACGGTAACAAGGATCTGCCAGTTTCTTACGAACTTCAGATACCGCCTGGAAATGAGTGGAGCACATTGAACTGTCGACCTCTATCGGGATATGATGACTTGAAAGGTATGTGGGATTTGATTACCAATTTACTTGTTTGTAGTAGTACGGATAATGTGAATAAGTTGGTTAATTATGTTGATTTAATTGATCTTTGGCCAAAAAACAGAAAAATGTTAGGAAATACAGTGATAGTGAAAATGACAATGTAAATAATAATTCTAATCATAATCGTAATGGAGAAACTAGCTTTACCAGTAATATACAGAAATCTAAAAAGCTTGCGAAGAGTTCGATAATCGAGGAAACTAAGGAAGAAGCTATTAGCGTTAATAATCGATTTAGTGTTTATCGGTCGAAGATGATGGGGTGAATGATGAAATCGAAGTAGACAATACTCTTGATTCTGGTGCACAAGGACCCAGGGAAAGAAAACTGGATCCCTTCTGGATCCTAAAAGATCAAGTCATTTAATGGAAAAACATTGCAAAAGAAATTACAATGCGCTTAACATAAAATTGCCCCTGCAAGACTCAGGAAAATTTATAAAGGTTTTTCCCCAAAACAGTGACCAGTTCAGGAAAATTCAAAACCTATTATCAAAAAATGGAATCAATTCTTCGCAATAGCGCCTCGTGAACAAAGACCACTAAAAATTCTTATCAATGTTTTCCCTTCGGACATTCCGATTGAAAAAGTGAGGCAGGATTCATAGATCTAGGTTTTCAGGTACAAAGAGTATCTCAAATTGATACGATTTAAAGATAAATCCAAATTACCGATTTTCTTATGCAATCTATTACTCTCAGATAAAAACAAGGGAAATTTATGATACTAACGAATTTCTCGGATTCATTGTTTGTGTTGAGACATACAAATTCAACGGGGGGGGCTAAGCAGTGTTATAACTGCCAGAACTTTCATCACAGCAGCGATAATTGTAAGATGGACGCTAGATGTCTGAAATGTGCTGAAATCATCCCACTAGCGAATGCACAAAACCTCTGACGGAAACAGCCATCTGTGCTAACTGTGGTGGAGATCACCCGGTGAATTATAAAGGCTGCTCTCGTCACCACGACTTCATAAAAAAAACCGAAAATAAAAACAATTAAAGACATGGAAAAAGTTAGTGAAGATAACGGGGGGGGGGGTAATACTTCATACTAACACCGGAAATGCATTCACA
Organism: Dolomedes plantarius; assembly: GCA_907164885.2. Classification (NCBI taxonomy): domain Eukaryota; kingdom Metazoa; phylum Arthropoda; class Arachnida; order Araneae; family Dolomedidae; genus Dolomedes; species Dolomedes plantarius. The sequence goes on from OU015501.1 coordinate 102,453,321, forward strand.
ACCAATGGCACTGAGTCAACCAAATCATTTAGTGCACTATTCAAAATGTAAATACACCTACCACAAATTTTGCTCCAAATAAAGAAACCTTAAACCAATTAGACGAGTACATTGAAAAAGTAAAAACAATTGAGAGGCTCCTGCTAAGCATCCAAGCAACTTCCAACAATATCCAATTAAATGGATTATCTCAATTGGGACTAGGTAATTTTATTCTTCCAGTCGTTATGACTGGTCCCTCACAGTCGCCCTCTTCTCTCTAATTTCGAGGTCTTCAGTCAGAATACTGAGTTGGAACGCTGATGGGCTTCATACCAAAGTTGATGAGCTAAGGGACTTCCTAACTGATAATTCTGTTGATTTGGTTCTCGTACAGGAAGTTAAAGATCGTCACGCGAGGTATTTAAAAATACAAAATTATAACCTAATTCACACACCGCGAGTTGATGGCAGTAACAATACTCTCCCTATGGAGGTACAGCAATCTATATCAAACGTAATATTTAATATGATCATATCCCTAGTCTTAATCTCAACATTCTTGAAAATACCGTAGTCAAAATTTTTCCTACTCCGAATAATCCCATCTATGTTTCCAGTATATATTTAAGAGCTGCCTTCACTAATTCTGTGTGTTCAGACTCACAAAATTTATTCACCCTGGGGGACAAAGTAATCCTGGCTGGGGATTTTAATGCTCATCACCCCCGTTGAAATTGTGACTATAATAGGAATTACACCTGTCGGTATTGTAGGCAAATTAACGATAATTATACTAATAATGGTATTGACATAGCTTTCCGCCCAACCCCCACCCGTTTTGTCTACTCAGGATCCCAATCTGTAATTGACTTCGCACTTCTTGATAATATTAATTTTCCTTATGATATTTACGCTATTAATGAACTCTCCTCTGATCATAACCCAATTATTCTAGATTTACATACAAACACCTCCCTTCCTTCCATCTTCACCCCCACTTCATTAACTGGTCTGATTACACTAAATACGTTTTAACTCTCCACCTCCTTTCAATATCATTGATAGTACTAATGATATAGATAAAGCTGTTACCTACATCACCGACATCATTAATAATTCGCTTAGCTCTTCCAAGACCCACATCCTTCCCAAAAACTATAACAAACTGCCCCTTTACATAAAAAACCAAATAAAAATAGAATTGAGGTCAGGAAAATATGGCAGCGTACGGGCGATCTGGCGGTCCCAGGTGAAATGCACAGGTTAATGCTAGGATAAAAACAGATATTAAAAACTATAAAAGCAAAAAATGGACGGTCTTCATCGAGTCACTCGCACCTACGGATAACAGTATATGGAACTATTTAAAACGGATTAAAAAACCTTTCACCCCCTCCCTCCTTTTGAATCCCCATCTGGCATTCTCACGAGTGACTCCGACAAAATTGAGGCCTTGGCAAACATTATGAAAACCAGTTCTCTCCCCATTACATTATGTTTTTGCCCAGATACCATACACAAAGTTGATGACTTCTCAGAAATTTTTTAACAATAGGCTCACCGTAATTAATAATGATCTGCTAGAACCCCCTCTGAAATCCTGAACGCTATGAACTCGCTCCCCAATAAAAATGCTCCTGGCCTTGATAATATCACCAACCCGGCAATTAAAAAACCTTCCCTTAAATTATGTAACCTATATCACTGAGCTAACCAACAAAATTTTTAAATACAAATATTTCCCAATAGCCTGGAAAACGGCTATAATCATCCCAATAAAAAACCTAGTGAAGGCCCTGCAATTCCTAAAAATTTCCATCATTTAGTCTGCTCTCCTCTCTTAGTAAGCTGGTTGAACTCATACTGTGTAAAAGAATCAACAGGTTCCTGGATGATCATAGTGTCATTATAAACGCTCAATTTGGCTTCAGAGCCCAACACTCGACTACACATCAACTGCTCCAAGTGACGGAATTCGTCCATGATGGATTTCAGAATCGGATGCAAACTGGTGCCATTCTCTTTGATATAGAAAAAGCTTTTGATCGCGTCTGGCACAGCGCGCTAATTTATAAACTTATCAAACTTAAATTGCCCTCTGATATTATTCACTTAATCCATTCCTATCTACTTAACCCTTTCAACGGCAGTGACGTAATATTACGTCAAACCCTGACTGTCTCATCCGGACAGTGACGAAATATTACGTCCGACCTTAGCCGTCTCATTCGGGCAGTGACGTACCCCTAAGCTAGGCGCTGGTGCTTTTCCAGCACTGCACGGAGTCCGTCCCCTGTTTTCGAAATGATAAAAGGTGCTTCATTTACAACCTCGAATTGTCCGAAATTGGCGAATGAGGACCCCTACGAGTGGTGCATCAATATACATGTCCCTCTCCGATTCTGACGCATTCACGGGGTGGGGGAGAAAACTTCTGAATAGAGTGACGTTGCTAAGTTAGGGGGGGGGGGTTGCAGATGACTTGCCCGAAAAGTCAGATATGTTCGGTAATTACATCAGTTTCCAAGAAGGAAGGTCAATAATAAAGGGTGTGGGATGAATAGCTGGCTAGCTGGCTGTTTGTAAGACCACAAGAAGGGGGCGAGTAGTTCTGTCCTACAGGGGCGTTTATGAATTTCCCTAGGATCATAATCTGGGAGATTCGCGATTTTTTAAACATTAACAAGTTAAAAAATTCAAATGAGATAATTTAAACTATGATTAAATGTATTACGATTAACGATAAATTTCCATTGCACTATTACTATTTACATATCGCTCACTCCTTTCAACAACGTTATATCTCAAAAACATGATTTTTTAGGAGAGTTATTTTAAAGTTTAAAAATACATTAAAATGTATTGAAAATAGATTTCAACTCTGCTCTCTAGCGGCTTAATATTGAGCGGTGAAATTTGGCGATCTGGCAGGCGCATACTACTCTTTCAGGCATTCTGAAACAGGCTAACTAAACTAAAAATCGCCGATTTTTGAGATATCACGTAGTTGAAAGGAGTGAGCGATATGATAAATTATGTATTAAATACATGAAATCTGATTTTTTTATTCCTATGTCAATAAACTCTTACTAATTGCAATGATAGATAAAATATGATATTGCAATGATAGAAGTTCCCTCCTACTCTTTCTTTTACTTTACACTCAAGATAAAGCCATCTTAGCTAATAAAATCACATTTGAATGAACTATAATGTAAAATTATATACAGAAGTATTTTTGATTTAAATCAATGATTTAAAAAATCAAGTGATTTAAATCCTAATTTAAATCATGTATGATTTAAATCACGTATATTTAAATTATGTATATTTAAATTTAATTAATCGTCTTTTAATAGTTTTTATAACTAAAATAACGCTTTTAATAACTAAAATAATGTCTAAACGTATTTTATTTTATTTTATCAATTTGGCTACATTTCACACTTTTCCATTATTATTTTATTACTTTCCATACAGGTGTTGTGTTCCCGCTCCAATCTGCGAGAGGCGAACCACGTGACATCATTTCTTTCCCCTTCACTTGGGAGATGCGCGCCGTCACGTGTGAGTCGAGAAGAAAAATCTCTCGCAGGTCGGACGCGCTATGCCGAGCGGCGTTCTGAAATGTGTTGTCCGAATAAATGTATTTAAAAGCCTTCTGATGGAGTTTCTGCTTCGTGTCTAATTCCCTAGAGGCACGACTAATCACAATATCGTCGATTCACCATATCGGGACTATTATATTGGTGACCGGCCATCGAACACAGCCTGCACCTTCGAATTGCGTCATTGGACTTCCGATTTCGTTTTCACCAGCAACCATGGTGATCAACCTCCCCTGGATCAACAACAGAAGCCTCTGCAGTCGTAATACTTCCGTATATATCGGTGGACACCGCTTTATGTTCCACATGCTGGAAAGTACTTTCACGTTAGCAACTCCCAAAGCTATATCGAATCGAAAACGAAATTCAACTATGTTGTCGCCCACCTGCCTCCTGCACCTGCTACTATGGTACGCGACGTTATAATGAAGCCGGATACTACACATCCATACGAGGACCTAAAAACTAAAATCATAAAAAGATGTGGAGAAAGCCGAACATTGGAAGTACGTAAGCTACTAGCTGGTGGAAGCCTCGGTGATAGGAAACCCACCGAATTGCTGCATTTAATGAAGAGAAGAGCAGAAACCACAATATAAGCGACGCACTTCTTTTGGAATTATTTACCCAACAAATGCCGACACCTGTGCAGACTATTTTCGCATCTCTCGACCCCATCACTCCCGATAAAGCGACAGAGATTGCCGATCGTATCTGGATTTAACACCGTCGAACATCGCTGCAGTTTCGATTCCCACACCTGCACCAGCCGCCGCTCTGACTTCAGCGTCCACAGAGATGCTGTTGAAAGAAATTCAAGAGCTACGAAAAGAAGTCGTAGAACTTCGACATTCTAGAAGTGTTTCTAGAAAATACAATCATCCTCGATACCGCTATAAGTCACGCGGTAAGGATTCAACAATTTGTTGGTATCATGCAAAATTCCAACAAAAAGCAAACAAATGCAATCCGCCCTGTTCATTTGCGGGAAACTGGGAGCGGGAAGAGTAGAAGAGACAGACCTCTTCTCCGCACCTTCTCGTCGCCTTTTCGTGAGAGACAGAAATACGGGTATGTGTTTTCTTGTTGACTCTGGATCTGACGCGTCTGATAACTGCTACCAAACAAGATAAATCACGGCCAGTTCTCCAAACATTTCGTGCCGCTAATGGCACTAAAATTAATGTTTATGGTCGAAAGAGTATTACTCTTAGTTTAGGTTTACGCCGATCGTTTTACTTTTTCTTTTTACATTTGTGATGTTTCATGTGCTATTTTAGGAGCTGATTTCCTGCATTATTTTAATTTAAAGCTTGATTTACGGAATCACCGTCTTATCGAATTCCATTACTCATTTAAAAACTCCTGCTAAATTAAGTGTTTGCAATATTTTCTCTGTAAAACCTAATCGTGTTAATAATGTATATGGTAAACTATTGCTGCAATTTCCTGAAATTACAAAATTTCCGGACCCTAACCAACCGGTAAAGCACAATACTGTGCATTACATAAACACCAAGGGACCTCAGTTGCGGCTAAGCGTAGACGGTTAGCTCCAGATCGACTAAAACTCGCAAAAGCTGAATTTCAGCAGATGCTACAGCTTGGTCACATGAGACCCTCCAAAGTAACTACTCTTCGCCTTTGCACATGGTGCCGAAGAAAGGATCTGTCGATTGGAGTCCTGTTAGTGATTATCGTACTCTAAATGCACAAACTATTAAAGAGAAGTATCCTATTCCCTGTATTGCAGATTTCCCTGCTGAATTACATAGGAAACAATCTTCAGTCACATTGACCTGATAAAAGCATACCACCAAATTCCCATCAATCGTGATGATGTACATAAAACTGCGATTTGCACTTCCGAAAGTACACGTATTTTTGGCCTTTTCGAAAGCACACGTATGCAGTTTGGCCTTTGCAATGCGTCATCTACCTTTCAACGCTTTATAGATGAAGTAACTCGTGACTTAGGATTGTTTATGCTTTTGTTGATGACTTGCTTGTTGCCTCAGAGAGTGAAAATGAACATATACAACATCTTTAGTTGTTGTTTTCCAAACTTAAAGAGTATGGACTATGCATTAATGTTGATGAATGTCAATTTGGGCAAACCACTATTTAATTCTTAGGATTCAAGCTTTCAGCTGAAGGAATTGAACCCCTTCCTGATCGCATTTCATGCATCCTGAAATTTCCCCGACCCGACTACCTTAACTCAACTACGGCGTTATTTAGGTCTTTTCAATTTTTTATCGACGATGTATTCCCAAAGCTGCTGACATTTTAGCTCCTCTCGTTAAATTCCTAGAAGGACATAAAAATAAGAAAAAACATCCCCGTTCCAGTGCTAGCAACACTGAGCAATTACAATGGAACGACGAAGCAACTCTCTCCTTCACTGCTTCAAAGAAGCTATAGCTGAAGCTACACTATTAAGACATCCTGTTCCTGGTGCCCAGATAAGTTTATGGGTTGATGATAGTAATGTCGCGATTGGTGGATCCTTAATGCAGCTCTCGGAAGAACAGTGGGAACCCATAGCGTTCTTCTTGTAAACTAAATAAAGCTCAGAGAAATTGGTCAACTTGCGATCGTGAATTATTTGCTATTTACTCTTGCATAAAAAATTCAGACATATGCTAGAAGGTCGCAATTTTGTTATTTATACAGACCAAAAACCCCTTATATTTGCCTTCCAACAAAACCCTAGTAAATGTAGCCCTAGGCAGCTGCGCCATTTAGATTATATTTCGCAGTTTTCTACCGATGTTCGGTACACCAAAGGTTCTGATAACAGCGTGGCCGACGCACTATCTTGCATTGAGATAGACTCAATTTCTCCTAATGTGCTTTAAAGAGTTTGCCACTGCTCAGACAGTTGATGACGAGCTGAAACAGCTTATCGAATCTGACACCTCCTCTTTAAGATTGGAAAAACACTATTTTCCTCTCGAAGATAGATGTATATTTATACTGCGATATGTCACAGACACACCTCGACCTTTTGTTCCCAAATGTATGCGACAATCTGTTTTTCAAATCTTGCATTTTTTCTCCATCCAGGTATATCAGCCTCATTAGATTTAACCTCTAAACGATTCGTATGGCCTGGCATGCGTAAAGACATAAAATCTATGGTTCGCAGTTGTACTAAATGTCAAAAAGCTAAAATCTTTCAACATACCAAATCACCAATTGGCACTTTCAATGATCCTGATGCTCGTTTCGCCCACATACATATAGACTTTATTGGACCGCTCCCACCCTCAAATGGCAATCAATATTGTATGACCATCATCGATAGGTTCACGAGATGGCCCGAAGTTATCCCTACACCCGATATGACTGCGGAAACAACTGCTCGAGCATTAGTACACGGTGGATCTCCAGATTTGGATCCCCTGTTACTGTAACTACTGATCAGGGTAGAAATTTTGAATCTACTCTCTTCAAAGAACTCACTAACATATTAGGATGCAACAGAATCCGGGCATCTGCTTACCATCCACAGTCCAACTGTATCATTGAAAGGTCTCATCGTCATCCAAGAGCTCTCTTAAAGCTCACAACCAAACTAAATGGGCCAAGATCTTTCCCATAGTCTTACTAGGATTGCGCACTGCTCTCAAAAGTGACATAAAAGCCACCTGTGCCCAGCTTGTTTACGGCACCAATCTCAGACTACCTTCCGATCTTATTACCAGTGATACTGTCAAACAACCCATTACCCTTACCTATGTGTCCGAGTTAATTAAAACAATGAGAACCTTAAATCCTATTGCCACTGCCGTACACGGCAATCCCAAAATTTATGTCAATCCCTCATTGAAAACCTGTTCACATGAATTTTTACGATCTGATAAAGTCAATCCTCCCTTATCACCTTCTTACACGGGACCCATCTAGTGGTCGACAGAAATGACAAAACTTTTGTTTTGGAATTAAACGGAAAGCAGAGTACAGTCTCTATTGATCGTATCAAACCTGCATATCAACTTTCAGATTATCTTGAAACTTATGGATCTCAAAAGCCAACTGAGCCCATGAATGCTCAAACAACTCCTGTCGAACAGACCACCACCAGATCAGGTCGCAAATTTCGCTTTCCACAACACCTTATTTCTAAATATATTGTGTAAAAAATTTCGTAATATCAATTGTACATAATCTACCTATCCTTTTATTTCATGCAATGCATATGTAACCTTGTTTATCTCTCTTGTACATCATGCCAATTTCCCTCTAGGCATCATACGAATTTTCATTTGTACTCCAGACTGTTCGTATAATTCTCACTATGTACCTTTGTATTAAATACCAATTTTCTGTAATCGTGACTACGTCACTGGGGGCATACTCTGTAGTGTTCCCGCTCCAATCTGCGAGAGGCGAACCACGTGACATCATTTCTTTACCCTTCACTTGGGAGATGCGCGCCGTCACGTGTGAGTCGAGGAGAAAAATCTCTCGCAGGTCGGACGCGCTATGCCGAGCGGCGTTCTGAAATGTGTTGTCCGAATAAATGTATTTAAAAGCCTTCTGGTGGAGTCTCTGCTTCGTGTCTAATTCCCTAGAGGCACAACGAATCACAATATCGTCGATTCACCATATCGGGACTATTATACAGGTTTGGAAAGTTATTTGATGTTGTACGGTGCTTCATGCCGGGAGATGGTTGAATGGTAGGACGCTGTCTGCCGTCCTACACGGGACGATGAAAACGGGAACATCGTCCCGTTGTCTTAGGGTTCGAATCCTACTTCTGGCATGGATGATTCTAGCCTTTCGTAATCAGCTCTAAAAGTAGGTTCCGGTCTATCTAATTAACCCTCGTGTAACAAATATTGTTAAATTCTTCATCTCGGTCTTCTGACATCTTGTTTTAATCTGTAAATTAATGCATTGGAGGGATTGGTTGAGATATTCTTAGCTGTTTCTTTTCTTTTTTTTTTAACTCACGATGGACTACCTACCCAAATTATCAGGTGTAAGGCGTTTAGAGCGCCACATCCGAGGGCATCCGCACAATTTTGATCATCCTCATGAGGTAGGAATTTTCTCCTGATTTCGTAACCCTCTTTTGTGTAGCCGACTTTCCAGCGAGAGGACTTTCGGACCCACAGATTTATCCTGCACGTTCTCCGCATATACAGGGAGATGTTCAAAGGTGCATGCCGAGGATCGAACCGGAAACCCCGTAGATGTTTCTTTAAAATTTCATTAATTTGCTTCCGACCATTATCAAAAATCGATGAAAGCATACTTTTCTGGGTGAACCTTACGGTACCGGAGTTCGCAGGTTCGAGTCTCTTTTCTATATGAATGTTTGTAGTCATCTGTGTCGATATTAAGCAGTAAGTCCCTGTTAAATTAGTCTTAAAGTACCAAAAATTGACATAAGCTCTCTAAACAGCCGAATTATCAGAATTTCTTTATTACAGAACTTGACTAGGACATTGATATGAACGATAAAATCTTACAATTACAGTTAAAAAAATGCATTTTCACAGACACAAAAAGAATATAATTTAAATAAAACTGCAGGCCCAGATTTCTGCATGGGCAAGTGGGGCACTTGCCCAGGGCCCCCAAAATTATGGGGCCCCTTATTTAGTATTAAATTGTACATATTTTTGAAAATTTGGTTTTTGGTTAATGCTGTAATGGGGGCAGTGGCGGATACAGAAAAAAAATCCTGGGTGGGGCACAGTGTACCCACTATAGTGAAAGCATACTTACATCCATAAGTGTTTCTGGTTTAATTTTTTGGGGGGAGGGGAGGGGGGGTAATAACTTCAGACTGATCTATTTTGAATTTCAAAACAATTTCATGAATTAATTTATTAACATTAAAAAGTAAATTAATAAATTAGCACTTATTATTATTATTATTTTCAAATTTTTGACTTGGTGGAAAATTGTTTGAATTTCCTGTCCCAATTTATGGGGGACCTGGGTGAGTGTTCCACATGTTCATGTGGAAATCTGGTGCTGGGAGGGGCACGTGCCCCCCTCTGGATCTTTCCTTGGAGGGGGCCTCCAAAGTCTGCTTTGTCCAGGGCCCCATTGGGTCAAAGTCGGGCCCTGTAAAACTGATTTGTAAAATTATGTATGTAACTATAAACTTGTGTATGTACGTATGTACATTAGCGTCTATTTGAGTTCAATTAAACTCAAATCCAATATGTGTTTTGCGAGAAAATACTAAATTTTTAATTCTGAAATTTCAAATAATTTTGTTTTCTGCATGAAAACCATGAAAATAGGCAAGTCATAAATAAAGTATAAAACATTCATTCATCAACAAAATTTTTCGGCTGCAATATAAATATTATAAAAATTAATTTTGGATGTTGTTCCAAAATTGTTATTAATTCGCTATTGCACTGCAAATCAATTACCTCCAGTACCTATATATATATATAAAACGCGTAGGTATGCGGCACCAAAATCGACGATATTTCAACATTCCAAATGGCAACGACTGCAACTACCGGATGAAAACATCCACAGTTTGCAACCGCGTGTGTATAGTTGTTATGTTTCTCCATGTTTAATATTATAATATTACTCCAGGTATTTTGAAAATTAACACGTTCAATGGGGAACGCGATCAGAAACGAATATGATGTGAGGATATAGTAAAAGATTGTTCAAATTTGTTTGGTTTGAATTTCCTGATTAATAAATCTTATTTTCTATGACAGTAGTAACCGCTGATTATAGATTTATGCATTGAATTTTGAAAAATAGTACATACGGAGAGGGATGTAATTTTTTAAATCATTGGTGTTGGGTTTCTCAGTCTTATCTTTAACTCTGTTCTGAAGTAATGGAAATTCACATTTTTTAATCACGATGTTTTTAAAATCAGCCTTATAGAGAATTTAGCAATGATTATAAATGTTTTGGCTGAGCTCCCACTACACCTTAACAACGTATATTTACGATGACAGGTAATGGTAACATTCCTTACATATGTTACTTTCAGTTGAGTTGTTTTGCAAAAGAAAATATAAAACAAAGCGACCATGCTGGTCTCGCAGCGGCTAATCTTTACTATAAATAAAATGAGAGTGTTTGTGAGTATGGAGTTATTTGGCGTATCACAGAGATTACGAGGTCCGCGAATGCGAAATTGTAGGAAAAGGTTCCTGACACACACATTTAACACACCTCGATGAGCTTTTTTCAATTTTCGTTCTAAAAACCTTTTAAATAGCGAAAAAAGACTAAAAATTATTCAATTTATTCATTTATCGTTGCCATTTCTCTAGCCATTTTCTTTATTTTCAAATCTCAATTTGAGTTCTTTTAAAATTTAATGTTACACCACGTGCGAAAAATATATCTGCAAAATATACCTTGGCTTTTTAATAACTGATTTAGTTTCAGATATTTTTAAATACCGTATTGATAATTGATAGATTATCAAAACATGGAATTAAAAAGGAAAACAATCGTTTGCATCGTGTTACGAAAACCAGTGACGTCAGATTTGGTATTGAAAAAAAAATTTAGCTCGCAGTAAATTTAAAATCGTCTGCTAAAATAACAACATAGAGATAAAGAAAAGTTTGACTATGTATGTATGTATCTATGTGTGCGATGTCCACACAAATCTATCGCACGCAAGTGGCTCTGACCTCAGAGCCCAAATTTTATACAACCCAGAGCGAAGCTTGGGCGCAAAGTGGTTGGTTTAAAGCATGAGAAATAAAATATTCAATTTTTAACTTTCTTTTGAATTCAAAAGTTGATTTTTAAACCTTTCAGTGAGCTCACCTGCACAATTTTTAAGACAAATTTATTTTTTCTTACACTGTTCTAAAAAATTTACGTACTCTTAAAAAATTGGTAGAACTTCAAAACTTACAAATTGCTTTTCGAATTTGCCTCTTATTACTATAATGAAATCACTTGTTTTTACAACAACGTAACTAAAAGTAACTCTTATGGCGCAAAAAGTACGACACACGCTTAGTCATGCAAAAATTAATAAACACAAAAAAAAATTAAAATTATAAATCTTAGAATAGATAAAAATGCAAATCAAATTTTGAACTTTCTTATTTTAATTTGTTTATTAAAAACTGTACTTTTTTAACTTTAAAAACTTATAAAACTCACTAGATATTTATATGAACTAACACAACTCAAATACGGATCTCAAAGAAATAGATTTGAGAAATGGATAATTTCAGGCAACACTATTATGTACTAGCTGGGCGAAGCCCGGCTATGCTCGGGCCCCACAAAAGAAAAAAAGGCCCTTTTCAGGGCCATACAAATGTATTAAATTCCCGTCAATTTTCATTCCCGTCGCTGCCGACAGATGGCTGCACCATACTTCTTCGAGTGGCCTGCTTCTCCGGTGGAGTGTTTTTTTAGAATTATAATATCTTTAAAAACTATTAAAGTAACAGAATAACTGTAAGCAGAAAAGTTATCAGTTTTCAAAGCTCTTTCCAAATATGTAAAATTTATGTACTTTCATGAGAAAAATAATACACCGATTTTCGACCAAAACAAAATGGCCGCCAAAATCGCATTCTCTGGATGAGTGAGACCCGGAGACGTGACGTTGACAAAAACGTCTGTTACTTTATTTATATAGAAGATGGTAGATTTTAATGCCAGACAAAGCTCATAGGTTTCGACATGGTCTAAATAAATAACAGATAATGCTGGCGCCGTGACCCACTATTAGCCGTATTATCAAGGCGCCTATTGAAAATTGGCCTGATAGACTTGTTTCGTGAGAAAATGAATGGCACTATGGGCGCGTCCATTTTTTACAATGACTTGAGTACGAGTGAAGTTCAGTACTAGCTTACTTCCCGCTTTCTCGAAGAATTCGAATAGAAATTGTCTGGCGTTAGTATCCCGACCCCACGGTGATTTGGAGACACGGGCCTAGTCTCAGTCCTTTCGAAAAGCATTTGATATCGAGATGCAGTTCACCTGGAAGGCTGTTCTCGCTCGCAATCAAAATTAGTAGTCTCAGGCACCTTTTCCGAAGGCAGAAAGACGAGCGTCTGCCGTGCGTAACGGCTCTTTGAAAATTTTCCCAAAGAGTCATTACGAGAGCCCTTATGCTATAGCAACCCTCGTATTCTTGCCAGAGTATTGGCAAAGATAGTTGTTGTGGCGACCGTGTTGGCGTGACAATTATTTTTTGCCTATATATCGCCACTATGTGTTGTGTGCATTCATATAAAGAGATTTTGGCGTCACTTTGTACTTCAGGCCTGAGATTGTTTTCAGTTTGATGAATTATTACGTTGAGCATTTATTAAAATCGAATAATTTGAATTCGTTAAACTCATGATTGATAGAGAGAAAGGAATTTATCTCGCATTGTTTTTATAAACAATATAACAGTAACAGACGGCTGTGTAAAGTAAGAATGTCTTTGCTATTCATTGTTTTTTCTGTAATTTTGAGATATTACGTTACTGTTTTGCATATTCCGCTAGTACGTAATAAAATTATGTATTTTAATGTTATCTAGAGTTTGAAAATTGTTCCTAAATTGAGTTTGCATCGCATTTTTAATTGAGAAACACACACTCGTATTTTAATTTTGTCTAGTACATACGAGTTATTGGGCACATACAATTATAGATATAGAACGCATGATTTTATTACATATGTTGGGTGATGGTTTAATTGTAAATTTTTGCTCAATATCAGAGCAGGTTTTATATTTAATTAACTCACGGTTTAACACTACAGGTATTACTTTTTCTATCCTTTGGGGTAATCAAGTTTCTGTGGTTATTTTGAAAAGCACATCAATTCTATTTCTTCAATTAATACTTTACGTTTAACTCTATTTATATCTTTTATCAAGCTTTGTTAGTTATGCATAGTTTTTTTATTATCAAGGTTTAATGGGAAGTAAAATGTTTTTCTGTACATTAAGCTTTACTTTTTTGTGATTTTATTTAAATGTAAGCATTATTCATTCTATCATACATACAAGGTGTGACTGATCACAGAAATATTACGGTATTATATATTTGCAAATAAGAACCTTATTTTCTTTCAAACTACTCCCCGCCGGATGTAATACATATCTGATAAAGTTCCTACAAGTCTTAGAAACTTCTGGAATAGACCTCCTTCACTATAACTTTAAGTCCCCTGGTAACAGCAGCTTGGTTATCTGAAGTGTTTGCAAATCTGTGTCCTTTCATTGCGGATTTTACTCTTGGAAATTGGAAAAATCTGGTCTGAAAGATCAGGCCAGTATTGTGGGTGGGACAACTCATTAATCTCATGCTTGGCGATTAATCGTTTTACACACATAGCAGTATAAGGCTGTGCATTATTGGACAAAAGGTACCACTTGCATAATCCCACAGCAACAAATTGTGGCTGCACACAATGAATATGTGTAAAGAGGCACTTGAAAACATGACAGTAAAAATCAGCATTAACTGTTTGTCCTGGTATGAATTCTTTGTGGATTAATTCCTGTGCATTGATAAAGTTGTCTTAACCTTTGACTTTTCTAAACAGATTTTTTTGGTTAATTTGAAACAAAATTTCTTATTGACTCTGTGCTCCCTGACGCAATGCTCTAACAATTGTTACATTAGAACTACCGCATAAACTAACACCTGCCGAATAATTTTGAAGACAAAGTGCAAAATTTATGTAAGACTGGGAAGAATGCAATGTGCATGTGTCAGCATGTCAGGTTGTTTTTAATTTTCGAAAGGAGGGAGATTCACCTTATCAGGCTCACCTTGTATACTGCTATTCAGACAAGTTTTGCTAATAGTTTCTAATGTATGACATGAGTCAAATATTACAGCATTTTTGAAAGAAGATCTTAGTATTAATAGCCTTTTAAGTGCTACATAAATGTACTATTTTTATGATGTAAAACGTATTATATAATCAATTTAGCAGGTCTCCTGACTAAAAAGAATGTTTTAATTACATATTTTGCTACTTTTTTGTACTACAAGTGTATTCAATTTCAAAATAATTGCGAAATTTGTCAAAAATTTAATAAAAACCAAAAGTTTGCCCTTCTTGCGCTAACTGAAAACATGCACCAATTACGCTAATATTTAATTTCAGTCTTTACTTTGTTAAAAGGCAACTTTTGAAAACTAGAGCATATTGAAATTCAAAAAAAAGTTTTTTTCGTTCCACCCTACTGCACAGTCATCTCTATGAAACAAGAGATCCATCAATATAATCAGGGGTTAAATTTTGATTCATTGTGTTATTAACAATTCTTTAAAAAATGAGTGTATGGTAATATTTTTAAATAGGTTTGTTTCTATGTAGTAATTGTACTGTTTATTTATTTATCTTTTCTCTCTTGTACATAATTAATATTCGTTGAACTTTAACTGCTTTTCTTCTTTAGTCATTCAAAGGATAATTTCATGATATTTATCAATTCTTCAAACAATGAGTGTGTTGGTAATATTTTTATATAAGTCTTAATTTTGCGTATACTGTGTAGTGAATTATACTGATATTTGTTGTTTAGCATTTCTTTGGTGTATTTAGTTATATACTTAGTTGATATACTTAGTTAATTATGATTATACTAAAAATAAAATTAGATATTCAAAATTTTATAATTATTCAATATTTTAAAAATGGAATAAAATTCAGTTGAAAATAATACTACTACTAAGATTACATTATATTATATAAATGCATTTATATACGTGCAGATATCATAAATATTTAAAATACTTCTGGTTATATTGTTAAAGCTTTTTTTTTTTCTTCTCATATTATCATTTATTACAACCATTTATAGTAAAATGTACTGTATTAACACCCTCCCCCCTGAATGCTTACATAATACTTGAATAACACCTCTCTAAGATTTGTATGTATGTGTATATATACACTGAATGGCTGATTTATTATTTCCACCTGACAGTTTTATGTAAATCAGCTATAACATCACACTGTTGCTGCTAGATGGTCAAATTTGTACAAAATGAGGTTGGTTGATGATTAAGAGAGTTGAAGCATATTGCTTGTGAAGGAATAGGTAAGAAATATAAATTATTGGACTCTTGAGTGATGGATGATTGTGGGTGCTAGAATCAGTGAATATCACTAGAAGTGCTTGGGATGTGTTTGAGAACAGCTGTTCATATTTACAAAGAGTAGACTACCATACAAAAAGCTTTGTCTCTGTGTAAGGTGTGACCATTACTGGATGCATGAGTTTTTCTAATTATTTATAAATTTCCATAAGGTGCTCAAAATATACACTATTGCTGTTGCCTAGAGCGCCTGCCTTTTTCTTATTTTCCTGAGCTTGTTCAACAAACCACATATTTCATGGCACTTAAAGTACTCAGGTCAAAGAAAAGAATAACAGGTAATTTTTAAATATCAGTCAACAAATCTTTTTTTCATATTTTTTCTATATTTTTTTTTATATGTTATCAGCCTGATTTTGTAATTGTTTCTAAATAAAATTCTTCCGTTTGTGTGTTTATGTATATGTTTATGTTTCCTGCCTTGTTTTCATGTGTACACCAGACTGGGGTCTGAGACAGTCGTCAGCCCCAGGTACCTTAGAAACAACAACAGTTCTCGAAATTTTTTTTTTGTCAAACGGTGCTAGATTGCAAATCACAATTCATTTTCATATAGGGTAAACGCACCAGTAATGGGCTGGTTAATAGAAAAATTGAAGTAAATCTGAATTTTCACAGCTATAGATAAAGCAAACTGGTCCAAATTTTTACCTGCCATTTTAATAACTGTCTTACACCTGTAGTAGCAATTGGAGCGCACTGGCTGCATTCATAAAAAAATATATATACATAAATAATAACCAACCTGATGCACCTATAATGGGCCATTATTTTATCCGATGTACCCATAATGGGCCATCAATATAGCCCATCACAACATTAATGGGCTGTCTATTTAATCTGTTATGGAACAAAAATCAATTCTATAATATCATAAAATTGGAAAGAAAAGGAACTAAAAACATGATGGATATTTTTAAACTGGTTTATTCATTTTATAGCTACAGTACAACTACACTAAATATATAAAAACTGAAATATCAATTTATTAACTTAAACATCTAAAATTAAATTTACTTAAAAATTATGGTTAATGTAAAGCGGTGATGTACCGCTTTACTTGTCACAGTTGGTATGTTGTTGCAAATATTGACAGTTCCAAAAAAAATATATTTTGTACCAGTACACGGGCTGGCCCAATACAGGGACAGTGTAACAATTCGTGATCCCATAATGGGCCACGCTATTTTGACAATGGAATCTAAGTTTTTTGTCATTTAATCACTGTACAATTTGAATTATACATACTATCGTAATGAATAATAGTTTAAGTTAATAAACAGGCATTATAGTTCTTAAATAAAAAATTTTGAAAAATTCACTTACCTTAACAGATTTCTTAAGCAGACGTTAAAACAAACACAAATTTTCTTCTCTTTAGCAGAATACACCTTACACTTCGTACAAAGTAAAGGAATGAACTGAAAATCCAATGCTAAGGGATCCTCGCAGGTAGTAGCCAATGACCCCCACCCCTTCCACTGCCTAAGGTAACAATAGACCTTTAATTTCTCGACATTTCTAAAGGGTGGCCCATTATAGGTGCATTTACCCTAATGTTCACGAACTTTTTCCCTTTACTTCTATATGTTAATTTATTCTTTTCTTAATATTCCTTATCACAGCTAAACGGTTTTGTCGTGCACAATCATATTAACTATAATAACATGTTTATATCAATATTCCTGTGGTTATGAAGTATTTTTATTTTACTGTTATAGTTCTCTTTATATAAACTGTATATTTTTTATGAATCGTCAAGGTTTAAACCAAATGGAAAATACTTGTTAATTTCTACTGTTTTCTATAAAATGCAGCATCTTAATAACATTTCTTTAGCTCCAAAAACATCTATTATAATTAATGTCTATGCAAGGTTTGTTTTGTACTTCATTTAAATAGATAAAAAGTATCTCACTAACATAAAAGCCAGATGAATACTTGTTGAATGCTGCTATGATAAAAGTAAAGCAGTATTTACCGAGTGCTTTTTTGGCTATGAAGAGTTTTATGAAGATTTATATATATTTTATAAATTACAATTTTTATCTTTATTTTACTCAAATGTTTATGCTACAGAGTTATGAAAAGGGGATTTTAATATCTTATGTTAAGCTAAATGTCTATGTTCATTACTTCTTCGTGATGCAGGAAGAGAAAGCAGTGACAATTTTCTTTTTATTGGGATGTAGAGATTTGGCCATAATGCGAAAAAGAAAAGTAAAGAATAGATAAGAAACAGATTTTTTTTATCAGAAAATTTTTATTTTTTCTCTTCAAAAATCATATTATTTCTCATCAAAATTAGTTAATGTCAGTTTAAAAAAAAAAAATTACTGTGAACACCTTTTTCACAATGACTTTTCCCTATAAAGTTGAATAGTTTTTGTCTAATTCTAAAATGTTTCGGTATAAATCTATGATGGCAAATTTTTCTCAAGAATATTAGCAAAAATATTGTCCATCTTTCAAATGAACTATCTCTTTATTGTTATGTCAAAATTTTGCATCATCTCACGTCCATTCGTCTTTTTAAATTTTAAACTAACGAAGAAATTATGTCATATTTAAAAGATCACGGAGGTTTTCTAATTGGCAAGAACGATGCTATACTTCTAGCTTCGTAACCATTTAGAACATTGGTTCTCAACGGGGGCGGTACCGCCCCCCTGGGGGCAGTGGGAGGATGCTGAGGGGCAGTGAACTGATTTTGGGCTGTAGGGGGGCGATGGGTATGTTTTGGGCGGTAGGGGGGCGATGAGCATGTTTTGGCCTTCGAACTTAATTTTAAAACTCCCAAAAACATTTATTAAATCGATTATCCGGATTACACCATTTGTACCAGCAATAAAACGAACTTACGCAACGGCTCCCCCTCACGCAATTCTAATGGTGAGACGAATTTGTATTCCAGGTAGAATGAACTTGAAGAACTACACTAGGATTCATCTCCGATCCCAACCAGCACATCATATGCGTCAGCTGTTTTCGCGCGCATCGCAGCACATGTGTTGAGCGCTTTATGAATGTTTCATTTCACTACGAATGTTTCATTTGACCCGTGTTTCTTGTGTTGATTTTCGTTCGCTTTATATCTGTTTTTTCCCTCAGTTTCGATATACTTTCATTGTTTATTTGTCCAGTCGACTAGGTAAGTGCGCTTATTAGTTCTTTATCGTGATCATGAATTATTAATTTAGAGAAATAGTTATCTTTCCCTCATCATATTTTGTTGCCGCCAACGATGTCGATTAATAAAAAGAAGTGTCGTCAATACAATTCCACGTACTTAAAGTTCGGATTTGTTCCTTCGCCGTCGAACTCGCAACTAACCATGTGTTTACTTTGTAACAAAATGTTATCTAATGAGGCAATGAATCCGTCTCGTTTGCAGGAGTATCTGCAAAAAATTCATTCTGACAAACAAAATAAAGATTTGTCGTTTTTCACGAACATCGGGACAAGTTTCTGAAGGCACCGTCTATCTCAGGCTTACTAGCAACCTCATCAAAATAATGTGCCGATGGTTTGATAGCCTCTTATAATAGTATATCAAAATTAATTGCTAAATCGGGGAAAGCTCATACCATCGGTGAAGTGTTGATACTGCCGGCTGTCAAGGAAATTTTAGAAACGGTTTTGCACCATCCATCCGCATCCAATGTTATAAAAAATGTCCCATTAAGCAATGATACAGAGCGGCGACGAATTGATGAGATGGCTGAAGTTGTTGAAGCTTCCTTATGCAAACTTTTGATACCCACCGAATTTTCTCTTCAGGTTGATGAATCAACCTTGCCAAGTACTAATGAGGCTTGACTGTTAGCGTACGTCCGGTTTGTGAAGGAAGGAAAAATTATTTAAGAGATGCTTTTTGCAAGAAGCCTGATTTCATATACTAAAAGTGAATCTATTTTTAATACTGTCAAAGATTATTTTAAAGAGAAAAATATTCCTCTTGCGAACATTATGTCTGTTGCCACCGATGGAGCTTTTGCAATGGTGGGTCGTTTTCGTGGGTTAATTACCCTTTTGAAGAGAGATGTACCAGGTATTTTAGCTGTTCACTGCGTGATTCATAGATAGCATTTAGTTGCAAAAACCCTCATCGACCGTTTGCATCAGTCATTACAATATATCATCTCTGCTGTGAACAAAATTCGCAGTAATGCTCTCAACGATCGATTATTCGGGCAGCTGTGTAAGGACAACGATGAAGAATTCGATCGCTTGCTTCTACACACCGAGGTTCGCTGGCTCTCCAAAGGCACCTGCCTCAATAGGTTCTGGAATCTTTTCGACTCTGCTCTTGAGTTCCTCGAAGAGAAAGATGTATATCTGAGAGATAGATTGCTACAATTTAAGATTGGTGTTGTTTACACGACCGATTTATTCGCAAAATTCAATGGAATTAATTTGCAGCTTCAAGGCGAAGAGCTCAATTTGATCACAACAAAATCTGTTTTTTCTGCCTTCCTAAAATAACTCACTATGTGGAAGCAGAATTTTGGTCGCAACGAGTTCAGCCAGTTTCCAATCTTGTCGGATCTGCATAAGAGCAGTGAAATCCCCTTCCATGAAACACAAGTTTACTGTCAACACCTTGAGTCTCTGAACAAGGACTTGTGGGGAACTCTTTATTTTCAGCGCCGCTAGATGTCAGCGCTAGCGAACATCAGCGTATGGATGCATGCGCTGGCCTCTGCTCCGCGAACACTGCGCATGGGCAGATGCGTGCGAAGGAAAGAGGACTGGTCAGTAAACTCACTACAACTCCGTCCATTAAAGTTTGGCTCAGAACTGTTTATAATTTGTGACAAGAGCAACAATAACATCAGGCCATATGTACCTGCAAAACCTGCGTAAGAAAATATTTTGTTCTTTGAACAATCTGTCGCATCCAGGAATTCGTGCAACAAAGAAACTCGTCTTGGAGCGATATATCTGGCCGGCAATTTCCAAAGATGTTGCCGAGTGGACCCGTTCCTGTATTGACTGTCAACGGTCAAAGGTATCGAGGCATAACCATTGTCCCATCCAAGCATTCACGATTCCGAATCAGAGGTTCGATCACGTGCATGTGGATTTGGTTGGCCCCTTGCCACCTTCGGATGGTTTTTGCTACCTGTTGACGTGCGTCGATAGATTCACCAGATGGCCTGAAGCTATCCCTATTGGCGACATAACAGCGGAGACCGTCGCCCGTGCCTTCCTAAATCATTGGATTGCCCGGTTTGGCGTACCATCTGTGATCACGACGGACCAGGGTCGCCAGTTCCAATCGTCGTTGTTTCGATCTTTGACGTCTTTGCTTGGCACGCGACGCATCCGTACGACACCGTACCATCCCCAGAGCAATGGACTTGTTGAGCGTTTCCACCGATCGTTGAAACAAGCCCTGATGTGCCACCGAACCATCAAGTGGACAGAAACACTTCCGTTGGTTCTGCTAGGACTTCGGTCAGCATTTAAAAATGACCTACAGTGTACGACCTCAGAACTGGTCTATGGCTCTACTCTAAGTCTACCAGGTGAGCTTATCTCTCCATCAGCAGCTCCAGTGGAGGAGCCAGCCATTTTCGTACAACGTTTGCGAGAGATAATGCAAGCATTGGCTCCTACACAAACGTCTGCACACAATAAAAGCAGAATTTTCACCCATCCTGCACTTGAGACCTGCTCTCATGCTTTCATCCGACGCGATGGAGTGAAGAAGTCTCTCCAACCTCCTTATAGTGGACCGTACAAAATCGTTGCTCGAACACAAACGCATTTTACATTGCTCGTCAACGGTTCACAATCTGTAATCAACCTCGACCGTTTGAAACCAGCATTTTTCATGGCAGATGCCAACAACGATATCGTGACTCCTCAAGGTTCCTCCAAACACGACGATTTGCCTACTCCTGATGCATTACCGCCAGCCTCCTCTAGGGACCAGCAGGATCTTCAGAGTCTGCCAACTACTGTTACACGCTCTGGAAGGCATGTCCGCTTTAACCCACGGTACCTTTAACTCCTCGTACCTTCGGTACTTGGGGGGGAGTACTGTGGGGAACTCTTTATTTTCAGCGCAGCTAGATGTCAGCGCTAGCGAACATCAGCGTATGGATGCATGCGCTGGCCTCTGCTCCGCGAACACTGCGCATGGGCAGATGCGCGCGAAGGAAAGAGGACTGGTCAGTAAGTTCACGCAAGTTCAAGCGATAGTTAGTCCGTACTAGACACTGACACCTGTTGGTCAGATAGCGGCTCGCGGCTTGTGACTGTAATCGCGCTACAGTATTTTCCTCTCTGTAATTATTTACCTACGGAAAAATAAAAATCGAATTGTTGAGTTTAAAGAAAAACCTTCTGAGATGACTCTTTTTTTGGAGTATTATGTATGACAATCATCACATCGTGATTTCTACAGACTTTTCTGAGCGTTTTGAGGATATTTTATACCTGGAAGTCCCTCAATGGGTCATGAATGAAGTCATCATCAAGTATGTCAGTGGGACTTCCAGGCCCACTGACATACTTGATTGCTTCATTGCTATTATTCTTTTAGTGTATTTCTTTTGCAGTTCTTTTTTAATTATCTAATTAAGAATAAATAATTTTTAAACATAAAAGAGCATTTAAGCTTTTTTTGCCTTACTCATTTTATTTTAATAAAAGGAATGCAATTGCCTACTATCGCAAAATTATCGAGTTAAATCAAACAAATTTGGTGTGTAAATCTACTGAAATAAATTACTCAAAATGTTTGCCTTTTATAGTTCTGTAACCCCCCCCCCCCCCCTTCCTCATACTCTAACTTACAGGAATTTCCCAAAGGAAGAGGGGCGTTGAAATATTTTCTGGCCCTTAGGGGGGCGGCGGCGGCTTTAAAAAGGTTGAGAATCACTGATTTAGAAGGAACGCGAGATAACATAAACAAATATTTGATGTAAAAGTTTGGGGAAATGAAGCGATAAACCACATAATATAGTTACCCTATAACTTGATGTTTGAGGGAAAAAAACGCGAGAAACTGCCAAATATGACAAACCAGCGATAACTTGGCATTCTCCGTTTTCTGCTCGAAAATAAATTCAGAGCATGCGTATTTGTGCAAATTTCAGAGAGCCGTTACGCACGGGAGACGCTCGTGTGAGAAAGCTTTCAGCGGTCGAATTCTGGATAAGCTCCGCCCACTAGCTACTACGTTTTTTCTGATAACGATAAACTATAAGCCAATAATATTGCTTTATTTTCCTGTAATTTCTATATCGTTACTATGGGAACAATAAAGCGCTAAGTCTCGGAAAAGAATACAAGTGACTGCAGAAAAACAGCAATTTGAATTATTTCGTTACACATTTGTTTAATTTGAGTTTTATACATAAGTGCGCATTTATACAGAAGAGGATGAAAAATTGATATTAAATTTTAATCTGACCAAAAGAAATTGATTAAATACAATTTATTTTCTAGTTATTAGGTAGATACAAAGTTAATAAAAAATGTCTAAATTAACAAAATGAATTTGTATATTACAAATTTATCCATGTGTGTATACACAGATGAATACATTTTTCATATATGTGTGTGTGAGTGAAAGTAAGTATTTGAAAGGGTATTTATATATATTTATACATAAATTAAATAAAAGTAGAACTATAATATTTTTAGTTTTATGTACTCATCTCAGTGATATTTCAAACTTAGTATGTTGAACAATAATGCTAAGATAAAACTTCTTCAGGATTACAAGTATAATTGAAAAATTCCCTTTTGTAATGGACTTTCTAAGGGGTCCATAGTATTTAGGTTAAATGCTAGGGAAGCTAAATAAAAATAATAATTTTTCATTAGAACTTTAAAAATGTATAATTCTTTTTTTCAAGAAAGATTCTGCTTGCAATTACTTTTATTCAGAGGTCATCTCTCCAGATGATCCTTTTCAAGTGATACAGAAGAAAAGCTCTAATAAATTTCAATCAAATTAACTTCTATTATACGACTAACTTCATGTTGAGAAAGCCAGCGGAATAAGCAGAGTCTATCCCCTTGATTAAAACCTGTGTCTTTGACTAGATGTAATAAATTAAGATATAATAAAACATAGACTGACAGGTAAATAACAAAACATTAAATTTTATTTATTTATTCTCTTTGGATATTAAAAACAGAAAATATAGAAATCTGTGTGCATTTATGTTGAAATATATAAATTAAAGCTAAAAATGTGTAAAATTTTCATTGTTCTCCTTAAATAAGATCAAGAAAAATGATATTACATACAAATAGGGGGTAATGCTAGCTACCTGTACGGTACCCCTTTAAATGAATGGCCAGCAGTATCGGCAGTGTATAATTTGTATGGATTAAGTTAAAAAAAAATTGCCATATATAACAACATACAATCTAAATACAGTGGAATCTCCATCTATCGTTTTTCAAGGGACCGATTGAAATGAACGATAGATGCGGAAACATAACAAAGCAATATGATCGTTGGAACTGGATAAAATGAACGACACATACGGAAAAATGATGGATCCGAAAACAATCGATCGAGATTCCACTGTATTATGTATTTCAAACTACTACAGCAACAGGGAAATGTAATCAATATACTAATTATTTGTAAGCTTTTACTAGATACAAAATTTTCAAGGGCACACGAGTTTCTTAAAACTTTTAAACATGATATAACCTATTAACATCATACAGTAACTCTTAAAGTATTTCATCCTACAGCTTTCTTTAGTCATGAAATTGCCAGCAAGATTAAAACCTCAAAACAGAAAATTATTTAATTCTGTTATAAAGTTTATACCCAACTAGCAGAATAGATAAATTTTCAACTAAGGTCCTTTCATGAGCAAGTATCAATGTGAAGAAGCATAAAATGACAATCAATATTACAACATGGGAAGAAAATAGTGATTACAATTTTAAACATCACAACAATAGCATATTTAAAAGGTTTTAGACATTTTAAGCAACTTTAACACACAAAAGGATCAACAACATAAAAGCTAATTATACATTTGATATTTTTAAATCTATTAGCACAGTTATACAATCAAATGTTAACTTTTTCAGACATTTATCAATTATAAACTTATACATGATATTTATATATATTATGTTCATATGCATAACAGCATAATGTAAATTACATGTAATTATGTTTATTATCCTTCTGATTAAAGTCAAGTAATACATAAAGTAACATCTGAAAATTTAGGATAATAAAACTTAGCAAAAATAAACATAAGATTAGAAAAAAACTGTATGAAAAAAAATCATTAAAATAAGTAACTTTCTTGCTTGAGCAAATGAAATATTTCATGTTTTCAATACATTGTGCATTGTTACAACTAACTTTCATATTCTAAAACAGCCATAATTCACGCGGGAATTATGAAGAGCATGAATTTTTAAAAACAGATTTATAACTGAAGCTATTTATTAATTTGAAATAAATATAATAACTTCAGGCAATTTATTAGTAATGTGATACACTTAACATTAAATTCCAAAAGGTAGATAGATCTATGCACAATAATTTTAGAATTTAATCTTTCGTAATTTTCGGTTAAAAGATTAAGATCAATCAATCAACTTTCTTAAAGCTTACTTCAGTCAATAACACATTTTGTGTACTTCAGCCTGCCTATTTCACAACAATTGCAAAATTAAAATTGAAGGCAGAGGCATCTTAAATTCTCTCTTTCTTCACTTCTTCAAATAACAAAACCTAGTTGATTCTGTTAGTAAACCAATCTGAGTATTTTCTGCTAATTTATTTAAAATCCAAAAAATACATTCAATTCAGTGTCTTAACAGTGAGCAATTCATGTATTTCTTTACAAATTAAATTCGTAACAATCTTAGTATAATATTACTTTAGATTAGATTAATTTATTTTTCAAATATAACGAAATATCACGTAATATAACGAAAGAGATGTTTTATATAGAGACCAAAAACATTACTTTCAAGAAAACAGTTTCATCTAAAGAAAATGTGCATGCATTTAATACATTATTAAAGGCATTTCATCAATCAAATAAGTTTACTTACTACTAAAATGCTTAACTAGAGCCTTTTATTTCTCTCAATTACAAAAATGAACTTACTTTCATTTGAACACAATCAACACGAAATCGGCGACTATCTTAAACTCGAAAGCGAAGTACATTCTCACCGATTCAAGTTTGGTGGAAAGTTTTACCCGCTAAGTGAGAAATACGAAGTGGGTTTTGCTCCCGAGAAATGGTCCGAGACTAGCGATTTTCTCCTAGCTTGCGAAAACGTTCTCATCGTGACATCATTTCTGACGTTTCTCGATAGCGAGTTCTTTTCGAAAGGCCTGAGACTAGGCCCGTAAGTTGTTCAAAACAAGGTTTCGTTTTCTCAACTCTAAACTCTGTCCCAGAAGCCCCTAATACCGCTAGCGTCAAAGAGTACGCTTCGGTGGAATCGCGAGTATAAATGTTGCTTACCATGATTGTTATATCATTAGATGAATATTTCTACTGTGGTTAGTCTGGTATGTTCCCCTTTTATCCTAATAAATATGTATACTGTGTAGATACGAATAATATGTCATGTAATGTGAGCACAAAAAATAGTGTAGAGTATATGAGTTTTCAGCTATACCATTCTACATGGGTAATATGTCACTTGAGAACATAAATACGGATGATAGGTCTGAAGTGAGCTTTCTTTTTGGGGGTTAATCGGAAGAAGTTGGGGCTGCCGCCAACTTGGCAATTGTTTACAGCCTGTTATGATGTACCCTCTTTTCTGGCTACCCATACAATCTCGTTTGAATGCGCCTTATCAAAGGCGCATATATTAGGGCCTTATGGTATGTTCTCACAACCCTGTTTACTGAGAACAATCTAAAAACCAACATCAGTTTTGCTCCTGCTGCCATCTGTTGACTTATATTGGAATCTATAAGTTTTTTTTTTCTTCTACTTAATTTAGCATGTTTTAAAATTCAAATTACATATATAACACAGGATTTAAAGAGATTTTAACAAAATAAATTGTTTAATTTTATATTTTCTTTCTTCAAATATCCACAATCTTTTTAATTTGATAAATTTTAGTTTGTTATTTAGAAAATAATTGTATTCAATAATAAGCTTAAATAAAAAAAAATAAAAGTTTTAAATTGTAATAATTTAAATTTATTTTAATAATTTTTTTAAATTTATCAAATTTTAAAAAATAAAAATTTATTTTAATGTGGTTACATTTGTGTATTTACATTTTTACATAATAAAAAGATTAACAGAAGAAATGTTACTATCAAGACCTGAAAAGATTGCATTTTTCATTTGTATTGTATATAACAATACTAATGAACATTGTAGTCAATAACCTCAGAAGCCAGAATAAAAATATTTTTCTTGGGTATGAATTGAAGGATGCTAAGTGCATTTTTCTGATTACCAAAGGAAGCAAAATGAAACACTGTAATTCTGTAACACTTTTGGGTAATAGAGATAAAAATTTAATGTATCTTTGGATTCCATGACATCTAATTGTAAGAAAAGTTATGGACTTATTACACTAGATAACCCAACAAGCAGAAAGCCATATTTAACTTCCTTAATAGTAGACAAAATTAGTACCATTATAATCTTCAACCCTTGCATCTATTTAGTAGCTAAAGTTTACACCTGAATTTTAATGCATGTTGATGATAATGATTAAATCATTTTTAAAGAGCAAGATATTTTTTCTCTCTAATTCTGCTAACTCTTATTTAGAAGATTGTTTCATTAGAAATTGACAAAAATAACAAAGACAATATTAAATTTGGACTATTGGGTCTGTTGGTTGATGTGTAACTCTATGGTCAATTATGCTCATGAGGGCTAATTAGACTGGGGCGTATGGTTTAAAGTGGATTCCGAACCATTACAACATCCGTGCCAACCTAAGTTTCAAACATGTCACTTTTCATACATTAAGCCAGAATGCTAACCATTATACTACTTAAAATTTAATGAGGAGATAGGTAAAGTGGTCACAATCATATATTACATATTCAGTGATCAAAGACTTTGTTTTTCTTGGAGCTGTTCCAGTTCCAAGAGTATGTATCATATTATGCACAGATGATCTAAAATATTCTCACTTTATATCTTGTATATTTAAATTTACTGATAAACTGAAATTATAACCTTCACAGCTTAAAATGTATGGTCAAAAGAGTAAGCGGTAATAGTGAATATGTAGATAGACAACAAATCACCTCACAATGATAATCTGTAAAGCTACAATCAACTAAATGTAATGTTGGACTTCCCTGTGAAGAGTTTTATATGATTAAACAATTGAATTCAATGAAATAGATTCATTTATTGTTAAAATACAAAATTAAGCACTAATGTCTATTTGAATTGGATATTGTACAGTACCACATTAAGTACTTTATTAATAGAGAATAGATGGTGCCACCCTAAAACCTATTACACCTGTTTATTGAAATAAACTGTTCCAAAAGGATACAATGTTGAGATTGATTTCTGATTGGTCGCCCGTGCTCGAAATTTGAATTTGCGAGCAATTAAATTATTCTCCATCTCTTGTCAGTTCCCGCTCTTGTTTGGATTAACACCGATTCTTATGCTCATGTGTCGCCTTTCATAATTGCCAACGGATACTGGTAAATTTTCATTGTTTTTCCTTTATGATCTTGAATGAAAGGGGCAAAAGTGCAGCAGTATTATTAAGATAATATAATTGATAAAAAGAAATTCGAAACTGAATCAGTTCAAGAATTCAAAGTAAAGGCCTTTAGAGTTTAAATGAGAGCTCAAAGAATTTCAGATAAATGTACAGGCAAATTTACTGAACTTTGATAGTAATTACAACCCTACAGTTGATGAAAAGATATGTAAAACATTTAGTGAACGTCTAGCAGAAATTATGGCAATTGTGAAGGCTTCCCCCCTTCCCCCCTTCCCCCTAAATAATAAAAAAATCAAATTTACTGAATCTGAAAACTTTGATAGTTTTCACAACATTACGGGTAATGAAAATATATGTATAACGTTCAGTCAATGTCTACCAAAAATTACGGCAATTATTAAGGCATCCCCCCTCACCTCAGTCAAAAAAAAAAAACAAAAACAATCCTAGTATGAATCTAGATTAAGGTAAATCAATTTTCATAATTTTATGTTTGTTATTTCAGGTATCTCACTACATTTAAAAAGTCGATTTTGATGAAAATAATAAAATTTCTTATATTCTTAAAAAATTCTGTTCCTAAAGATTCTGTTTCTAAATCTACTTTTATTTTTTCCATACAATGATCAGAAATTAAATCAGAGCAATTTCAGTGCAATTTAGTTAATTGTGTTTTCTGAAGAACTTATATTTCATTAAAAACATAATTATTCAAATGTATTTTACATTTAAAATTGGCTATAGTTTGAACCAAAACTAAAAATTTCAATGTAATTATTAAAAATTATTTTTCATTAAAAATTTGCTATAGCTTGAACCAAAACTGTACAATTTTGTAAAAAAGTTGTATAGTTAAGGACTATTTTTACACTATTTTCTTACTTTGGTGCTATATTCCTGTGAAAAATAGCACAGAAATTTTCTAAAGTTTTTGTAAAAAATGGCACTGAACATAGTCGGATACCTTAAAGTTTTCATGTTGCAATTTTTTTGAAAGGTTGTCAAAATTTCTGAGTCCTCCCTTTTTTTGCCGTTCTTGTTCGTAAAGTTAGTTTTAGCTAAGCTGTCATGTTTAGTATTTGGAGATCACTCAGTTACTGTCAGTGTTTAAGTTACCGATCATGTATAATATGTGAGATTGTTGGTATATTGTGATTAGATGGAAATCCGATTCCAGCGTCAGAATACGGCGATCGCTTAAAATCTTTGTATTTTGCTTTTAAGTTTAGTGTTGCACTAGTTGGTTTGACTTTTTCTATAAAACCAAACATTTTGTTCTGTGCTTCTTGAGAGTTGCAGACTATTCAACTTTTGTTTTCTTTCTGACTATAACGGTTCCCACAGTACTGCAATTTTGCATGAAAATTTAGAGTTTTCTTTAGTATAGTATTTTATATAGCTCTTATATTAAGACACATTTTCTGATAAGTGTTTGTATGCCTTTATTGCTCGTACTTTATGTATGTTTTTTTGTATCGCAAAGTTTTATGATATATCATTTGAGGGTATCTTAATTTTCAAATATGTTTAGAAAAAATTTTCAATGTCGAATTTCATTTGCATCATTTTGTTATGTAATAGGATCTCAAACACTTTATAGTGTTGGGTATGTAGATACTTTCGCTAATAATTACATTATTCATTTTCTATTTGTCTCTTTTATATTTAGTTACATTTCAATCTACCTATAGTTCTTGATATTATTTGTGATTTTTTTTTTATGATTAATAAAAATATAATTTTTCTGATGTAAAAAATAATTCAATATGGGTTTAAACCGTATTTTGAGATTTTCTTTCTAGTTCTGATTTAAATCTATGTTATTTGTCTTAATTATAGATACTCCATGTATCGTAATGGGAAAAAATATCCCTTAAAGATAATTTTTCACACCAACCAAAGAATGCTATCTTTTTTCTCTGCAGTTTGGTAGGCACTTGTACTGTAGTCATTTATACAATTATACTGTGATTTTATTGGTGTCTTTAGTTTGGGATTACTATATAAATGATCCAGTACTCCTACTTATGAGAGGGCAGCACAAGAACATCTTAGGAAATAAATTCCTTTTACAGCCAGTTGCTTGCCAAGCAAATTTATGGCTCAAGCTTGATGCCAGTTTTGTCTACCCCAGTCCTCCACACAGCAACTGGTCGTATATGCAATCTTAGCCCTTAGTCAGATTAAAACCCAAACTCTCTATGTGCTAGCTCTAAGCGTTGCTCATTATGATATGGGGTGGCAGATGTTACTCCTGAAAGAGAAATGTTCTTTAGTAGTATCATGAATATTATAACTATTAATTGGGATTGTAAATATCTCCAAATCATATACAGTGAAATTTTTTAGGCAAACTAATTTTTTTTTTGGGAACCATTACTGGCCACCATATAGAAATCGACCCCTATTCGATGATACACCTCAAAACGGTCATTTTTATTTGTAACTTTGACTAGCCAGTGATGTAGCTAGAATAAGTGGCACTCGGGACACGATGCCTTTTTAGCGTTCCCCACCCTCATGGTCTTGGGGACCAAATGGTGCTATGGTCTTGGGGATCATTTTGCACCCCTCTACGAGTGGTGCCTGGGGCATGTTAGCCCCCTTGCCCCCCAACGCTAAGCCACTGTGACTAGCTGCCTTAGGGAAGTTTCACCATACATATTAAATAGAATGAAACAATGTTCATGCAAGAATTACTTTTATGGATATATTTACTTGAGATATTTTAGGAGGAATTTTGAATTTTATTAAAGTTTGAGGGATTAATATGGTTGTCCGTTAATTTTGGTTGATTTGTTTTTATATAACTATAAAATCTGATTGTTATTGAGGTTGAATGTCATCTATGTATTGATTGATCGCACATGAGATGTATGGGAAATCTGAACCCTGTCGCTTTAATTTTTATAATTTGTATTTTCATTATGTCATCTCTTCATCTTTGATACTAGTGATTCTTTTAAGAGTATCATTATTGTTATTGTTGCACAATGAAGCATCATGTTATTTTTTTTAAATAATTACTGTGTTGCATACAGTTTATTTTGCTAATGTGCAAAGGTATAAATTTGCTAAATCTTAAAAAAGTTTTATTTTTTCTGTTTTCCCTGGATGAAACAAGGGCAGGACAAATATTTATAAAGGCTATTTATTGTTACTCACAAAAAAAAAAACCCAATTATTATTAAAGTGGAATTTTTAAAAATTTTGTCAACTAGGATTTTCCTGCTTATATTAAAGTATGCTATGACTTTGTTATTGTTATTTAATTTTATTTAGAACATATTTAATTGGGCAGAACTAGCTTTAAAATAAAACTGATTTTTAAATCAAAATTGATTTTATTTATATAAATAAGTTTTTGCAGTAAAATTATCAATTATAGTACAACTGGTTTTAAAAATGGGACTGTGACCTGAATATTTTTCTAATTTTTTCTTTCTATAATCTGGTTTTTACTGGAGGGGATCTAATCTATTAACAGTGAAACTACGGCATTTCAGACATACTTAGAAGTGTGTGTGGGGGAACATTTCCATCCCCCCATGCTAGTACCGAATTCCAGTAAACAAAATTAAGTGCTATTCCAGATAAGACTGCATTATTTACAGAATAATAAACATGTCAAAGGGAAATGAAGGTGACTGCTAGGAACTATCTAGTGTTAGGGGTCAAATTGACCCCTAGCTGTAGTTTTAGGTATAGGCAATTACTGTAAAAAAACTATTAGATGAAACTCAAAAAAATTTTAAAAGCATAATATTTATAATACTTTAGAAAAAGTCATAAAATTACAAGTTTCTGTGAAAGAAAATAAAACGTAAACAAGAGAAAGAATTTCATTAAGGGGTCAAAATGACCCCTCCCATAGTTCTAGTGTTAAGGAGAAAATATATCTCACACACACACACATTGTATTCTGGGATTTGAGAAAATTAGGAAGGCAAGAATTTCTAAGTGAATTTAGATTTCTATAAAAAAAAAATTCTAAAGAATTATTTCATATTTTTCTAGAGCAAATAAATGTATGTGCTGCACAGCAAAAGGTTTTATACAGATTTTTAAAAACTCTTATGTAGTGACATACAGCTAAACAACAACATCCAAATGAAGAAATGCTTTGTATCTTCTCTATAGGATTGACAATCTATGTTTACAAAAATAAGGCCATGTGACAGATGCTTAGTAATATTAAACCTTTAACTTTTCTCAAACAATAGTTCTTCCTAGGAAATAAATAATCTAAGATAGTGGAAAATGTGAAAGATTTTTTATATGATGTAAAATTGTAAAGGAGCATATGATTCTCCTGACGTATTCATTAATGAAGTTATCATAGCATTTAAAGTGTGATTTATATTCCAAGGTGTGGGATTTGTAAATATGATGGAATTTTCTTTTTTTTCTTACATTTTATCTTCCAATCAAAATAACCCCCATGGAATTTATATATATTTATAAAAAATGTTGTAGACCCATACCCACTCTTGATTTATGCATGTTATGCAGCCTGGCCCAGCTGTATTTACACCCATGGATATGTGATCATTAATTTGTTATGGACTAGAGCATACTGTGTGCCCAAGCCTTGGAGTAGTACAATTTAGTCTGGAATTTGTACTATACGGTAAATTTCTGCCATTTTACCAAAATATAGGATAGTTCAATTATGAGCTGTTGAGTTTCCAAAATAAAATTATTACAAGGCATGTGGTCTGTAAATTCAGTGTAGTCCTGAAATTCTTATAACTAAACACAAGTGTGTCTGCTTTTTTGATGACAGGATGTGTACTTTGAACAATATTTATTATTTTTTATTGAAACAGTTTAAAAAAATTTGGATTTTTAAAAAATGACTTTGCACTAGAAATTTTTAAGACATATTTTTGAAGTTTTAAATATATTTTTGTAGGTTTACATGAAATATATTGTATTAAAAGAAAATTCTTTGTGTTAAAAAATGTACCTATAACTCACAATTTTCCACCGCTTGTAAGGGCATGCATTTAAAATCGAAGAAAACAAAATGCTCTACATATGTTAAAAATCAAAGTTTGTACGCTTGTTGAAAACTGTGAAATATCAGGGAAAAATGAATGTGTATAAAAGTCTTAAAAAGCTTAATTATTCCCCAAACCTGGAGCCTAAGGAATTTCTCACTGAATTTCTGCTGTGAAGTTGTGGGGATTTTTTTCCTCTCTAGTTTCATATTAATTACATGTGAATCATCAGTCTCTAAAATTACTTTTTCCTATTATTTGAAACAGAACAAACATTTGATAGATCTAGTTTGCGCAAATACTGTCTAGTTTTTTCATTTTCTGTTTCTTGAATATAATAGGTTTCTTGATGCCTGGTACAAGAGATATGACTATAAATGCAGTTATGATTTATTTCACAGTTCTATATGGAATAGAAATATTTTGCTGCTGTGAAGAAAATGTTGAAATACAAGTTAAATGTATAATAGTACAAGTTAAATGTACAAGTACTTTGTTTAGCTATTTATTACAAGTTAATAGGTAAACAAAGTTCTTGTCTGCAAGTTAAAAAGTTTACTTATTACTTTATTACTAAGCTCCCTGTAATGATATTGAATGTTTATGGAATAAACTGCTTTTGCATAAAATATTAAATAGGATATTCTTTATTTGATCAATTTAATATCTATCTGATTTAAAAAAGTGTTCAATGGAATATCCATATTATTATTTTTAATGAAAACTGTTCTATTTTTCTAGGTGTGAAAGCCTTGGGATAAGGAGTAAATATACATCGAATCTTAACATCAATCTCAGCAAGTATTAAAATGAGCAATAATAATATTCCAAAAAAGGGTACAGATGGTAGGTTGAACCCTCCATCTTCTTCTCTTGGCCACATTAAGAAAAAAATTAAATTGAATCCTGTTATTGAGTTACCCGAATTATTTAGTAAACCAGATGTTTTAGTTAGATTCCAACCAAAATCTGGGAACAATTTTAAGACACCTCAACGTCTTGAATGTTCCAAAAGTAATGAAGAGTCTTCTAGAGCAAAAGATTTGAAAGTTAAGGATTGTTCCAAGACAAGGAAAGTGGAAATAAAGGAATCAAATGAAACGACTAAAGTGAAGAATAATAATGATAGTCATGTAAAAGTGTCTGGGGACGATGAAAAAAGAAAACCCCATCAAATTGTGATAAACAAATCAGAAAGAACCATTAATTTCATAAGTAAAAATAAAACAGTAGACTTCAATATTAATACTGAAAAGGTATTGAAATTGAAAGGTTTTCCGAAAAAGGATGCTGATAACACTAGGAAAAGGAAATATGATAATACTTTCAGTGAGATTTCTGGTGAAAGTATTTTTCAGCCATCACTTATTACAAAACCTAAGAAAAAGAAATTGAAAGAAGAATCTTTTATGACATATGGTAATTCAGAACCGAATGTTAGAAAAGTTTTGGAATTCTGCAGAAAGGACAATGTACCAATAGACAGTAAGGAAGCAATTAATTATATTTTTTCAGACAATTGTTCTGAAACATCTATATCATCAGGTTTAAAGAATTCGGAAAGCACTGATAAAATAGAAACCA
Source organism: Dolomedes plantarius (assembly GCA_907164885.2). Taxonomy (NCBI): domain Eukaryota; kingdom Metazoa; phylum Arthropoda; class Arachnida; order Araneae; family Dolomedidae; genus Dolomedes; species Dolomedes plantarius. The sequence continues at coordinate 102,488,292 of OU015501.1, forward strand.
AAGCAACTTCATATTCACAAAAACATAAGCCATCGTCCTCATATATTTTTAAAATTTCAGAGGAAGATTCAGGTTGGTGTGTTCACTTTTTGATATTCTGTGTGTAGAAAGTCATAGTACTAAGTAGACAATATTTGTTTAAATCCTTTAATTTAGAAATTAAGTTTTTTTATGCCTGGTACTTCATTTATTGTCATTAACAATTTCAGTTTGATATATGGTTCTAAGTAATGATAAATATCTTTTGTTTGTAAAACCATGGTAACTGTATAAGCAATTAAAATCTAAACATTAGAAGTACAAAACAGTTATTTTTGAATATTGAGAGTTTCACTTCTCATAATCTCATCTATTGCACAGTCCCTAAAAATCCTTAAGAGCTAATTTTTGGTAGTCCTTTTAAAAGCACCCTTTAATTTTGGGATTAGAATCTTTAATGTATCCATAATTCTTTGAAGAACCCCTAACTATGGTACATAATATAGATTTTAAAAATCATTGGTTTCCCACAACTTTTAAAAGTGTTTAGTTTAAGCCATTATGTAAAGATGCCAAGTACATGGGAAATCCTGAATTGCTAAATGTTTCAGGGTCAAGATATGTTAAAACAGTAATGGGTATGGGAATATGCTGTATCACTTTTTTTTTTCTTCCTTGGAAGAAAATTGTTCTTGTCATTCCAGCAGTAATTATTCTCTGGGAGCAATACTTAGTTTTTGCCATCTTAGCATGTTTACTAGCACGTCTGGAAAGCCATGAATTAAAAAGAAACAAATAAATATAAAAAGGCTTTTGAATATTAACAAACTAGAAATTTCCCCTCATAAACATGGTAGAGGAATAAAATTTAGGCATGGCTTATCTAACTAAATTAATAATAAAATTTACATATGTACATTCACACATGCATACATATATGTATGTATGTGAGGCTTCACAATTTTATCCATAGTATAATCATAGCAATAACTTGAAAGAAAATACAGTACTCGATACAAATCTTTTTAACCTTCACTCTTCAAACTCTTAGCTACTTCCCACCTCGATCAGCAAATCTTATCTCCTCTAAATCTATGTGCATATGATTTGGTCAAGAAATCCCCCATGACTGTGACAAATTACTTGCTCTCTTAATATCAATCATGAGTACCCTTTCCTCGTGTTCCATCAAAATTGTCTCATCTGAAACCACAGGTTCGCACATTCATTCTAAAGAAAGACCGTTTTTAAGTGCAGATATAATAATTAAAAAGGAAATGTATTTATGGTGATTTTTAGGTCTAGAGTAGAATATGAAATTAAATAGGACATTAAAGTTTTTGGTATAAACATATATATATATATATATATATATATATATATATATATATATATATTTCATACACATAAAAAAATAAACCAAGAATGTTACCCCACTTCTGGAGAAAGCTCTAGAAATATTAATAAGAATTACAGAGAAAGATTCATGGCACACCTAATTTGAAATTATCATTTCTGTTTAGAACAATGTTGGGAATAAAGAAGTAAGGGGAAAAATTAGTTATGTAGTTAGATAAATTAAGGAATTGACATTATATGACATTTTGAAAGTACAATAGTACTATACTTTATTATTTGCATTGAAATGTGTCAGTAAAAATGCTTAAGCATTGAACGTAAGATGACTGCGGCAGTCCTTATTTTTCAAATTTAAAAAAAATTGCATTTTTAGCATATTTTACTATGGATGATAATCTAAGAGGAAAACTTTTTTTTCTAATTCTATTATGTTTTATAACCTTAAAATTATAATTAAACGTGAATTTTACAAGTGTACAAGTGAGTGGTATAGTGAAAAATAGTTTTGTTTATGTTGCCTTTTCTGTTTATTTTAAACACTTTTTATTACCCCCCCACCCCAAATATTTTTATAAACTCTAAAATTTCTAAAAATCTGAAAAGTTTTTAAAAACTGTTTATTTTATACTTTTGTGATGCTCTATGAGCTCTGTTTTGAGATTTCTTGAAACTCATGATGGTATGAAGTGTAACTTTTAGAGTACAGTAACTAAGAGTTTTTGATACTCGTAGAATGTCCACCATCATATTTCTCCAATGTTATAAGATAAAATAGGTTAGGTAGAAAAATTAGAATAGGTTGTTACACCAATTTTTCAAATATATTGTTGCTATACCCTCGAATTATATTTGTGGTTATGGGAATATTAAAAGAGTTAAATCCTTTTATCTTGTAGAATTTTGAAATTGGTCAGATAAGGATTTCACTTATAAAACCAATGACTATGTCAGAGTAAAATATAAGAATAATCATTTAAGCATGGTTGTTCATTCAATACAGGTAATGACTTGAGCATTTATTATTTTGTTGCCACTTGTTTGCCTATTGATTGCAAAATAATCTTTTAGCTGTAGAGATTTTAGTGAAAAAAAAGTTTTATTCATTATTATATTTATTCATTGTTTTCACACTCATTATTTTTAACTTACAGATAACTCTTAAGACTTCAAGTGTCTTAATTATTCAGAGTAACTTAAGAATGTTTCAGAAAATGTTACAATTGTAACTAAATTTATTTATTTATTTATTTATTATTATCTTTTTAAAAAAGAAAATTTAGTTCAAAGTAAAACTGTTAAAATATTTGGGCTGTTTTGTGTTGTAGGACAATACAAATTCAGAGCTTCTGTAAATTACACTTAGTTCTTTTTTAAATTGACTACAGTCAGCTTCAGTTCCATAGCTTAACTTTAAGCTGTTTAGAAGTTCATCAGGAGAGAATATTTTGTTGTCATTAAACTTATGTGCTAGATGGTGGGAAAAAGCCAGTTTTGAAAATGAACTAGAGTCCAGGTCAAACCTCTCCTCCCCAAAAGAGGCAAAAAATCGAAAGGAAAATCCTTTGATAATTTTAAGTACCCTCTCCCCTGTCCAAAAACAAAAATCCCTTCCTAAATAAAGAATTCCCCCACCCCCACCCCATATAAGGGATTCTGGCTGCTCTGCTAGTCCTTTCTGTAGCACATTATAGAGTTGAGCTTAACTTCTGATTTTTCATCTCATATAATGGGTATTAAAGCTGTGGTATGGATATATTTTAAAATCTTGTTTAGTAAACTTTATTAACTGCAGGTTGATATCATTTTGTGCTGTTGGAGAGTTTCTGTGAGAAACATTGTTTTTTAATGTTTCTATGCTTGGGGTGAAAAAAAATTCTAAATACTTCCTTCCCTTAATTAGAAGATTCCTCTTATTTACAGCAACATGTTAGAGGAAGTCCTAGCTTGAGCAACAAGCTAATTGCATTAATCAGACTCTTAAGAAATTTTACTTAGCGCCCCCCCCCCCTCTACCTCCTATGCACATAGTTATTTGAACTCTGCTGCTTATAAGGACAATAAAGCAAAAGTACTTCAGTTCATTATCTTGACCCTCGTTTAAAATCTTAAGAGAAAACTGATTGTTGGGAAAAAAAAAGTATGTGAGGTTTTCAGTATATTATGAATATAATTATTGTTAAATATTTAAGTGGAAATTTAAAAACAGGAATAACTTCCCATTGGTTTGAAACCTCAGAAATTTGATGCAGTTCCCTAAAGAAGTTATGCTTTTACATTTTCTTTATGCAGTTTTGCAGCTTTATATTATGTTTTAATAACATGCATATTTTCTGTCTCTTTTCAGATTCTGAATCTGAAATTAAACCAAAGGAAAAAAGTGTACTTCTTGCATTTGATGAAGAGTGGGAAAAGAAGGTAAAACAGGCAGAATTAAAAAAAAAAGAGGCTAATGTTCTGGCTAATAAAGATGGAGGTAATGCTTATTTTAGCATCCTACTTTACCTGATTGTTAGATAAATTTATCAAAATGAGGAGCTGAAAACATTAAAATGCAAAGGCTGGAAGAAAGTTATCATGCAGTTTTCTAATGTGAGGGGGAGGAACTGTGCTTTTTAAGAACAAATTAGCTGCCAATCTCAGCACAGATGGCAGCATGACACTAAGATTTTGAAAATAATATCTTTCAGGGGAGGGAGAGTTCTTACTAATGATATACTCATGGTTTAGATTTAAAAAATTTGAAATAAGTCTCATGTGGAAAGGAAACTTCACATTTTTGATTCACAAAAGCATTTGAAACGTTAAGATAGGTTAGAGAGGAAAAAATGAACTGAGCAAATCTTAATTGGCCACTAATTGTTGGCATTGAAAAAATTAAGTTGACTAATCACTACAATTTTCATAATGTGTTGCATTTTCATACCATGGAGGTCAATAATGGCCCCAGTGCATCTTTACCTAACATCTGCAATTGTTGTATGAGTAGTAAAATTCTAAAAAATTTATTTTTTTGCATTTAGTATGTGACTTTTCACTTAAATAAGAAAGTTGAATTATATGGCCTGAATATTAATTGATTTTGCACATTTACCCTCTGAATACTTATGAAGTCATATACAACTCTGCACAAGCTTTAGAATGAATTTCAAAAAAATTTCAAGTTTTAAAATTACAGTATATTAGAGCAAAGAAGTACCGTAAAATTTTTTACCTATCAGATGAGTATTTGAAAAAAATTACATATTTCGTAACATGTTCACACAACACATCGATTTTTGAGATAGCATAAATGGAGCAGGCATACTGTACTGAAAAATAGATTTCATAAATTATGATCAAAGAAAATGATTCTAATTCTTCAGTTAATAAACTAGAAATCTCAGAAGTTTCATATCATGATGTGATTAAAAGACTGATAAATCTAAAATAAAGAAAATGACGGAACAGCTTCCCTATCTGTGCCCCTGCTCGACAAGCCAAATTTTTCACATCAGCCTTGGCCCTATTTTTGTTTTCCTCACCCTCTGTATGGCAAGTGGGTAGGACTGGTTCTTAAACCCTGCCCTTAGTGCTTCTCATTGCTTATTGCCAATAACATGCAACACAGCTTATTTACCTTTTTCAATAAAATAAAAGTATAAAGATATTTATTAATAAATAAAAATTGCAAATATTCATTTTTTTATAAAGAAAAAATAATTTTCTATAATAATATTCAATTGACAAATGTAATCACTTCAAATATAATTAAAAATAAATTCAAATTTAACAATCTAATTTAATCTAATTCAATTTAATGTAAATATACTATATATCACTATATTATGCTATATATATATATATATATATATATATATATATATATATATATATATATATATATATATATATATATGTGAATATGCTATTATAAATCTATAAGCTAAAATAAAATATATAAATTAAAGAAAATCAGGTTAAAAAATAACTGACATGTGCAAAATATTTATGCAAAAAATTTAAGCAATCTATTTCAATTTAATATATATATATATATGCTATATTGCTCAAGTAAAGTATACTAACTAAAGAGAATCAGATAATCAGATTAGAAAATCATGCAATTACCAATAACACGTGCAAAAACTCGAAGTGCGAAAAAAAAATCAAAGAACTAACTAGTCACCTGTACAGCTGAAAAAAAAATCTGTGTACTAACATTTGACCCTTCTGAACCGGCCGGCTTACTATTACAGCAACCCTTGTGACATAGTTCATTGAGGCGGCCTTCCTTAGGGGAGCAGAACAACCCGTGGCTCAAGAATTGGCACGAAATCATCTTGGCGATAAATGACACAGCTAAAGATGTTTAGCCAAAATGACAAATTATCTCTGTCATATTCAGTGCAAGTTCACCTATGATTACTTATAAGGATATTTTTGTGTGAATATATAAACTATTTAAGACAGTTTTGTAACCTCTAATCAAAATATTAAAACTAAAAAATTAAAGTATATAAAAGCTTTATTGAAAATTATGATTTTTAAAGTACAGTGGAATCTATGTGGTACAATAAAACCTATAAACAATTTTTTAAGTAATTTTTCATAAGTAATTTTGTAGTTTGTCCTAATTTTTTTGTTCAATTTATGTGTGCATATGTCTCTTTAGGTTTTAAACCTGATTCAGAGAAAGTACCTGTGGAAAACACTGAACGAGTTGTGCCATCCAAAGATGAATTGGAAAGTCGTGTAACATGTTTGGAAATTAAAGAAAAAAATAAAGGCGATGTCACATCTTACAAAGATGAAGGTAATACTTGTTTGTTTGTTGAAATAATCATTATTTCTTCACTGAAGAATAATTATTTCAAAATCAAACAAAAATTGCAAAGTGGTAAGGAACTTGGAGATGTTGTATAGTTTTTTACTTTGTTATAATCGTGAAATAATTAACTGTGCTTTACAATAGAAATAACTGTTAATCTTAACACAGATGGAATTAAAGCACTAAGTTGCTTAAAATAATTTTTCAGAGGGAGTGGCTTTATGACTATGACAAGATATATATATTTGAAAATTTTTAAATAAGACTCAAGATAGAAACGTACATATTTAGATTCACAAAAGCATATGAAAATTGGGGAAAAGTTCAAAATGAGTATTTTTCACTGGTCTAGATTCTGTACACTCCTAATTTGGTTACTGAGGTATAATGTTTTAAAATTTCTTTGAAACTACTTTATTTTGTACTGGTTTTCACTTTTCTTTGTGGGATTCATAGTTTCGTACTTTTATTTTCATTTAACACATAAGTATATGTAATTATGTATGTTTTGCTTATTAGGTTATAATCCTGAATCAGGAAAAATCACAAAAACAGTTACACCAGTTTCTACATCTAATGCTGAATGCAAAAGTGCTACAACTTGTATGGAATCAAAAAGAGAATATGAAGCTGATGTCACATTTTACAAAGATGGAGGTAATGCTTGTTTATCTGTTTAAAGACCCTTCTTTACTTTTCTGTTAGATAACTTATGAAAACTGGGAGCTGAAAATTCAAATTGCTTAGATGCTGAAAGAGTATTTTGTATGTTTCTGGCTTGTAGTGTACTAGGGTAAGATATAACTGCTTGCACAAGGAAAATAACTCAACCTGTACAAGGTAATGAGACTTAAGTATTTCAAAATAATTTTTTTTTTGTGTGTGTGTGTGTGTGTGTGTGTTGGTGTTGGGGGGGGGGTAATAATGACAATGAGAAGCTAAAGAGTTAAAAATAAAATACAGTTAAAAAAGAAAGCATTTGAAATTAACTTGAGCATAGGAAATACAGAATGTGTAAAAACTTTAAGGACAGCAAACAATTTTAAAAATTTTGATAAATTTAAAATGAGATAATTGAAATGAAAGTTTAATGTTGATCATAAAATTGAAATACTGATATAAAAGTCATCAAAATGTGTCTGCGAGATTTTTATTGTAAAATAATAATAATGCTATTTTCACTTGTTTAAAAACTCTTAAGGACACCACTATTTATTTTACAGAAATGTTACGTAAAACTATTATTGATTTGCATGTTAAATATTCTTGTGTATAGGGATTTTTCTGACGTTTTCTATTAAGAGTTTTGTTAAAATTATAATAATGCCAAAAGCAATTGAAAAAGGTGTTGAATCTTGTGTATTGTCAGGAATGAGTTGTCAGTCTATTGCAAAAATGATAGTAAGATATAAAACTATCATCAACAATTTTTTAAGGTTAAAAGACGAATAGTGAAAAGAAACCTGCTGGAGGTAGACCAAAAGCCTGTCACCCAGAGATTAAAGGAGAGTTTTAAAGTTAGCATCAACTGGAAAATACTCAAGTAAAGAAATTTTATGAACAACTGGGTTCAATGTGTGCAAGAAAACAATCTGTGATACAATTACTTGATTTGGAAATTTCCAGTACATAGCAAAATTGTGCAAACCCTCTTTACTGACTAGACACAAAACCTAGTGTTTACAGTTTGGAAGACAAGTGATGACTTAGGACAACAAATGGCTGCAGGTTATTTTGTCCAATGAAAAAAACATGGAACTAGATGATCCTGATGGTTTGAAGCATTATTGGCATGATTTGAGAAAAGAAAGAAATTTTCTCAAACTGTCAATTAGGTGGCGGATCCATTATGACATGGGGCTGAATTTCATTGAACGACATGGGGTCACTTGCATTTCTTTTAGGAAAAGTTAATTCAAAGGCATATCTTAAAACTCTTTTTGACTATATTTCACCTGTTGTACCACTTCTGGCAGGGGAAAAATGTATTTATCAGCAAGATAATGTGCCTATCCACTCAAGCAGTAAGACAAAACTCTGGTTCCAGAAGAAAAATATTGAAGCTTTGCAATGGGCACCCAGAAGTCCTGATCTAAACACTATTGAGAACTTGTGGGGAGATCTAGAAAGATGAGTTTACAAAAATGGAAGGCCATTTTTCCCCAGCTTCAGAACTCAGATCTACGATTGATGATGAATGATACAAAACCAGTCCTGAACTGGGCCAAAAATTAATAATGTCCATGAAGGATAGAATATTTTTGGTCATTAAAAGCAATGGTGGTTGCAAAACATATTAAGTATTTGTTTCTTCACTACTGTATTGTTTTTATTTTCCTGTCATTAAATTTTTTGCATGCACTGTATAAATGTAAGTTTTTTTTTTTTAAGCTGAGAAATTTAAACTTTATTCTTGTTTACTCATTGTTGCCTTTAAATGTATGATTTGACCATAGTGACCAATTTATTCCAAGTGTTGTGTTTTAAGATGTATGTTTTTTTTTCTTTTTTGAAATATTCCTTTAATATAATGATCTCATGCCTCTAACCTGTCAAATAAAGAGTTAGTCCTTAGCTGCTATGGTACTATGAAAGTGTCAGCAATATGATAAAAAAGAGTGTTCCCAAGTCATCTGTTGCCGTTATACTAAGAGTTTGGTCTCTAAATCTAATTTTTGAAGGAATATATTCCATGCACCCCAAATTTGATTTTTTGACTCGTCTGTTTCAAAAATATATTTATCACTTGTTGTAGTGTCGAGTGAAGCTGTTTTAGTGGGATATGTATTTTTGTTTCCAAATACATGCATAATGTAATTATACATCTCTCTTTTCAGATAGAAAACAAGAATCAGAAAAAATATCAAGTGCAAACACTATGCCAATTGCTGCATCTAATGTTGGATGTAATATAGCTTCGACATGCAAGGAATCAAAAAGGGAAAATGAGGCTAATTTCACATCTATTAAAATTAAAGGTAATGCTTGTTTATTTGTTTAAAGATTGTTTTTAACTTCTGTCTTGAGTAAATTTATGAAAATTGGAAGTGGAAAATTTAAAATACCTAGGCACTGAAAGAATATTTCCCTAGTTTTCAAGTATGCATTATAATGGGGTAAGATTTAACTGAATGCATTAGAAAGTAGGATATTTAAGTTTTTGAAAGATTATTTTGGTGGTGGTGGTGGTGGTGGTAGGTGGGGGCTATAGAGAATGAGTCCCCCCCCCACTTGAAAATAAATATTTGCTAAGAAAGTAAGCATTTGGGACCAAAAAAAAAGCATAAAAAATATTAACATAGTGTTTAAAAAAGAGAAAATGGAATTTTCTTGCCTGCATTGTGTTGTCTTTAAACACAATTTGACTATAGTGTCCAGTGAGCATAATGTGTCATTTTTGAAGCTATCTGGTTTGTTTTTTTTTATCTTTGTTTGTATACAGTACAGGTTATTCTTCAGAGATGGAAAGCTAAGTTTTAAGTTCAAGATATGCTATTTAAACAACTCAATGCTGAATAGCACGGACTACAAATGTTGAGTAGATGATTTGAGGTTACACAATATGCATCACATACAACCTATGACCGAGCATCAGCAATGATTGTTAATACATGATACCCATTATCTTTGCAAGTTTGTCTCAAGGAAACAAAGTAGTGCTCAGTTCACCCAAGCACTACTTTGTTCACCTTATGTTCACAATAGTTGTGATTCCCGAGAGAGCTATTGGATTTTCCCACCTGATGTGACTGCTCATTCACTAGTGGATATAGAAATAGAAGACACAGCACAAAAGGGAATAAAAAAAAATTTATTAAATAAAAATTTTCTGTTGTTTTCCCTTTTTTCTTTTCTTTTTATAAACATAAATCAGGTAAAATATCAAGGAAAAAATTACACCAGTTCCTGCATCTAATACTGAATGCAAAAGTGTTGTAATATGTATGGAATCCAAAGGAGAAAATAAGGCAAATATCACGTCATTACAAAGATGAAGTAATGCCTATTTGTTTAAAGATTCTTCTCTACTTCTCTGTTTAATAAATTATGGAAAAACAGCAGCTGAATATTTGAAATCCTAAGATACTGAAAGAATATATTCTAGTTTTCTAGTTAGTATTTCAGTAGGAAATAATCAGTTATGTGAAGATAAATGTTTATGTCAACACTCAAGGGAACAGAGGTGGTGGGGTCTTTCACAATGACAGCTCAAGATTTGAAAATTTTTCAATAAAATGCAATTAGAATAGAAATTTAGTGTATGAGGTTCACAAAAGTATAGGTAATATTAATGTCAGTTAAAAGAAATATATGAACTGAGAAAACCCAATTTTTAAGTCCTGTAAATGCTGCCTTAAAAAATATAATTTGACTATACCAACCAATTTGAACTGTGCATTGTGTTTGAAGCAGTCTCATTGTGCTTTTTATGTTTTGTATTATTGCTTTAAAATTTATGAGCTCAAGCCTCTAATCTCTTGAATGAAGAATTTGCTCTTGTCTATTTTGGAACTATGAAACTGTCAGTCTTCTATTGCCCGTTATTCATGGAGTCATCAGGTCTATAAATTTATTTATTGAAAGGAGAATATCCTGTGCCCATCTCAATTTCTGAGACAGTGTAAAACATTTTAAAAAATTGCTTAACCTTTAGCTTATGGGGCCCATTTTTCAAATTCCCTCTTTAGAATGGAAAATTTTAACACCCCCTTTGTAAGAATGGCTATTAAGGTTTTTATATATATATATATATATATATATATATATATATATATATATATAGATATATAGATATATATACACGGCTAAAAAAAATTAGGGGAGCAAGCAAAGAAGTTAAGAAAACCGTGCGAGACAGCCACGTATTGGCATAAAATGGATAGTACACGCGTATCAATGCGCAATACAGGAAAAAAAGACGCAAAAAAATTTGTAATTAAGCTTTAATTCTTTGAAAATATGGAAAAAACATGAAAAGATGATTTAGGGCAACAATTTGGTTACATGTAAACGATAAAAAAAAAGTATTGTTTAGAAATGATGCAAGATTTTTAATATGGTGTATGGTCTCCTCGAACAGCTAAGACTGCTGCACACCTGTTTTCCATGGATGCGATGATGTTATCGATAAGACTTTGGGGAATACTATTCCACTCCTCAAGAAGTGCAATCTCCAAGTCTCGGAGAGTAAAAGGAGGCCTTGGTCTTGCAGCAATGCGTCGTCTGAGCATGTCCCAAACATGCTCGATTGGATTCAGGTCAGGAGAGCATGCTGGCCATTCCATACGCTGTATTGTTTCAGCTTCAAGCATGTTCTCCACAAGACGAGCTGTATGCAGTCTGGCATTATCATGCTGGAAAACAAAGGAATCTTCAATGGCTGCAGCATAAGGTATGACATGAGGTCTCAGTATCTCGTCTGCATACCTTCGGGCCGTCAAAGTACCATTCCAAATGATATGCAGGTCCGTACGTCCACCTTTGCTGATTCCATCCCATACCATAAAACCAGCTTGTCTGTATTGTGACCTTTCACGAACGAATTTGGGGTTTTTTCGAGTGCCCCTTTCCCTCCATACGAAAACATATCAGGTGTCACACTCCAGACTGAATCAGGACTCGTCTGTAAACAGCACTTGGCTCCAATCATGTTGCTCCCAATCTTGATGTTCAGCAGCCCATCTTCTTCGGGCCCCACGGTGGCGTGAGGTCAACGGAATGCAGACCATTGGCCTACGTGCATAGAGACCTCCCTGATGAAGCCTATTACGTACTGTTTGGCTGGACACCCTTCGTCCTGTTGCCAAGAGCAACTGTCTTTGCAGCTGAGTAGCATTGTCTGTTCTGTTTCGACGAGCTGTTAAAAGTATATACCGGTCATCAGTTGCTGTAGTGGCACGTGGCCGACCTTGCCCTGGTTGACGTCTAACATTCCCTGTTTCTTGGAATCGATTCCACAGCCTTGCATCGACACTTCTGGTGACTCCAACAGCGTCTGCGACACTACTTTGTGTTTGCCCGGATTCAAGTCTGCCTATAATACGCCATGACATGGATTCTGATAAATCACGTTGTTGAGACATTTTCAAGTCACCTTTTCTAAAAAAGAATAACTGAGCAATCGAATTTCACAGTTAAGGCAGTGAAACAGATGTTTCTGCAACATCCCGATTTCCACCCTTATGTTCTTTTTCTGGTTTTTGACGTCATGACCTTTGATTTGCATATGAAGTTTTCTTCTTCTGTTTCCTGCTAGGCTTTAAATTATGGATGATTTATTTTATGTTACTTATCGGTGTAAGTATTTGCGTAATTTCATTAAAACCATGTGCTCCCTCAATTGTTTTGAGCAGTGTATATATACACACACATATATATATGTATATGTATGTATGTATATATATATATATTTATTGAATAAATAAATAAATAGATACATATATATATTCATTCATTCTTGGGCCCGTATTCTTGGAATACATGTTATCCCACGCCGTAAGGAAAAGGTTAATGACTTGTACTGCTGAGTTGTCTTACTGGGGTTATGTAGTTCTATGCTTAAACTTTCATAAAATTCATACATATTTGTCTTTCCAGATTGTAAGCCTGTATCAGGAATAATATCAAGTAAAAAAACAACATTACTTGCTGCACATGAAGCTGAAGGCAAAACAGCTACATTTATCAAACCAAATGGAGGTCATAAAGCTAATGTTACATCTCACAAAGATGGAGGTAATACTTATTTGATTGTTCAGACACCGTCCTTTACTTTTCTTTTGAATCAATTTATGAAAGGGCACAATGTAACCTAGGTAGCATGTTGGGATACTCAATTGAAATCCCACCATGCCTATTCAATACCTTCATGCATAGGTTGGATATGGACATGTTAAATATGTAGACTGGAAAGTCCATTGATGAGTTCAGTGAAGGTGGGAGAAGGTACTAGCCTACCAGATGTCATGTCTGGGGGTGCTGGGTCCAAATTCTGGTGGTATCAGCAGGGATTCATTCCAAGAAGGCCATAGTTGCTAAGTTTTGCCCTGTCTGATGCATTGGAATATATTTATGAAGAATTCAAATCCTAAGGCACTGAAAGAATATTCGTCAATTTTCTTGTTAGCATTATGTTGGGTAACTATCAGCAACTTGAAACTCAAGGAAGCAAGAAGATAAGATCTTTAAAAAACTATTTTTGAACAGAGAGAGTTGGGGTTGTAACATTGACAGGTAAAATATGTGAAAAAATTTTTTTAGTAAAACTCAAGCAAAATAGAAAGTTTGGATTTGGGATTCACAAGAGCATAGGAAATATTGAAACATAAGTGTTCATTTTAGTGAAGAAAAGGACTGGGAAAACCAAATTTTTCCATACAGTAAATGTTGCATTTTAAAATTTTCTTAAAGTATTCATGTAGTTTATTTTTTCTTAATGTAAGTATTTCTCTATTTTTAGGTCTTAAACTTCATCCAAAGAAAATATTAAAGAAAAAAAGTAAACAAGTTGCTGCTCCTAAAGCTGAATGCAAAAGCTATGGAGTATACATGGAATCTAAAGCAAAAGATGAGGCTGTTATATCATACAAAGATGAAGGTAGTGTTTGTTTTAAATGACCTCTATTAAATCTTTTTTAAAATAAATTTATTAAATTCAAAGTTAAAAATTTGAAACACTGAGGCACTGAATGAATATGCTGCTGTTTTTTAGTTTACAGTCAAGAGGGTTAAGATTCAGCAGTTCTATCCTAGGAACATAGATCTGAATCTTAACAGAGTAGGAAGTAAGACACTTAAGGTCTTTGAAAGAATATTTTTGGGAAGGGGGCTTGGACAGTTACAGGCTAAAGATTTGAAAATGAATTTGTGAAATGAAGTATCACAAAGTGTATAAATCATTAACATAAAGGGGGAAAAAATGAGAAAAATCTTAATTTTCTTGTCCTATGATTGTTACCTTTTAAAGATAAATCTTGACTGTATTGATCAATTTGCAATGTGTTGTTGTTTTTAAACTGTCTGTAATTTTTTTAAACTTTTTTAAGTATAGTTTTAAAATTTTTATCTCATGCCTCTAACTTCTCAAATGAAGAACTGGTCCTTAATTGCCTTGGTATTATCAAAGTGTCTGCTATGATATAAACAGAATTACAGTCTTCCATTGCCTCTTATCCATGAAGTCTGTTCTATAAGTTAAATTTAAGTATATTTCGTAGGTCTCTCTAGATTCTATACAGTCGTAGTTTGATTACTGAGGTAGAATGTTTTAAAAATATATTATAACTACTCAGCTGAGTAATGTTTTTCACTTTTCTTAGTGAGATTTGTAGTTTTTAACTTTTTATTTTCATTTAATAAGCACATATATGTAATTATATATATATTTATCTTTTAAGGTCATAAACTTGAGGCAAATGAAGGAAGAAGTTTTATAGATTTAGGTGCTAAACATCAAGCTGAAATTAAAAAGGCTACAATTTGTGTTGAATCAACGAGAGAAAATGCCAATACTAATCTCACATTTGACAAAGATGGAGGTAATGCTTGTTTATTTGTTTAAAGATCTCTCTTTACTTCTCTGTTGATAAAATTTATGAAAATTTAAAATGCAAAAGCACTGATATTCTCCAATTTTATTTTATTTTTTGTTAGTATAATGGTGTGTATGTATCAGTTGTATGAAAACACATGTCTTGCTTAACACACAAAGAAGCAAGACACTAAGATCCTAAAAGCATATTTTGAAGCAGAGTGTAGGGGAGACTCTGAATTTCACTCGCAAAATAGTTGAAATTTTTATAGTAAATCTCAAGTGCATTAGAAAATTAAGATTTGAGATTCTCAAGAGCATAGGAAATATTAACATAAGTTAAAAGAAAAAAGAAATGCACTGTGAAAACTCAATTTTCACATGATTAAATGTTGTATTGTTAAATATTTTCTGAAAGCATTCATATAGTTTGTAACTTTTTACTTTAAGGTATGTACATATTTCTCTGTTTTGGGGTTTCAAAACTCATTCAAAGAAAAAATTGAAGAAAAAAGTAAAGAAGTTGCTGCATCTAAAAGCTGAATGCAAGAGATGTAGTAGCATATGTGGAATCTAAAGCAAAAAATGAGGCTGTAATATCATACCAAGATGAAGATAGTGTTTGTTTTAAATGGCCTCTTTTAAACCTCTTTTTAAATAAATTTATCAAAACTAGAAGATACATATTTAAAACACTGAAGCACTGTATGAATATTTTGCATTTTTTCAGCTTGCATTAAAGAATTAAGATTCAGCAGTACTGTGCTAGGAACATAGGTTATGAATCATAACACAGTAGGAAGTACAACATAAAGTTCTTAAAAAATTTCGGGGAAGGGGGCTTGAACAATTACATGTTAAGGGTTTGAAAATTTTTAAATAATCAAGGTAGAAGTGAAAGTATATGATAATCATAAAAGTGTATTAATCAATAATATTAAGAGTAAAAAAGTGAAAAAATCTTAATTTCCTTGTTCTCTGAATCTTTAACATTGATATATTTTTTTACTGTAGTGATCAATTTGCACAAAATTTTGTTTTTTTTAATTAAATTTTTCCCCCATTTTTTAAATATTGTTTTAAAATTTGTATCTTGTGCCTCTAACCTCTTAAATGAAGTAATCCTTAATTGTTTTGAGACTATCAAAGTATCAGCATTATGAGAAAAAATAATTTTCTAGATATTTGTCACCACTTTTCTATGGAGTTTGGTTTATAAGTTCAAAATGAGTATTTTTTGTAGGTCTAGATTCTGTGCACTCCTAATTTGATTACCGGGATATGTTGTTTTAAAATTTCTTTGAAACTACTTTATTTTGTACTGGTTTTCACTTTTCTTTGTGGGATTCATAGTTTTGTACTTTTATTTTCATTTAACACATAAGTATGTGCAATTATGTATGTTTCCCTTTTTAGGTTGTAATCCTGAATCAGGAAAAATAACAAAAGAAAGAATTACACCAGTTTCTACTTCTAATGCTGAGTGTAGAAGTGCTGCAACTTGCATGGAATCAAAAAAAGAATATGAAGCTGATGTCACATTTTACAAAGATGGAGGTAATGCTTGTCTATCTGTTTAAAGACCCTTCTTTACTTTTCTGTTGGATAACTTATGAAAATTGGGGGCTGAAAATTCAAATTGCTTAGATGCTGAAAGAGTATTTTGTGTGTTTCTGATTTGTAGTGTACTAGGGTAAGATATAACTGCTTGGACAAGGAAAATAACAGAATCTGTTCAAAGTAGGTAATGAGACATGTAAGTATTTCAAAAGTTTTTTTTTTTTTTTTTGAGAGAGAGGGGGGGGGGGCTAGGGGAGTTAGTAATGAAAATGAGAAGTTAAAGACTTAGAAATAAAACCCATTTAAAAAAGAAATTTAGCATTTGGAACTAACAAAAGCATAGGAAATATCAACATAAGTTTTTTTTTTAAACCCTCAAATGGTACAGTGGTTTGAGATGAAATAGATGGTATGGTCGGGTTGTATCTGACCCGATATCTTTTTTAATGAGGTTTTTGGTAGAAATAAGTGTACAGTAATAATTTTTGTCGTATAATAACGTTTGTTGATTGTATTTTACATGAAATAAAAGCATTTTTGTTGAAAAAATGATCAATGAATTGTAATTTTGCTAAACAAAGAAAATCTCTGGCATTTACATATAGTGTTGTATATATTAGGTTTAATATTTAATTTAGTCTTGACACTATGATTCGACCATAGTGACCAATTTATTCCAAGTTTTGTGTTTTAAGCTGTCTGTTTTTTTCTTTTTTGAAATATTCCTTTAATATAATGATCTCATGCCTCTAAACTTTCAAATAAAGAGCCAGTCGTTGGCTGCTATGGTACTATGAAAGTATCAGCATTATGATAAAAATTAATGTTTCCAAGTCATCTGTTGCCTGTTATACCAAGAGTTTGGTCTATAAATCTAATTTTTGAAAGGAGTATATTCCATGCACCCCAAATTTCAATTTTTGACTCGTCTGTTTCAAAAATATATTTATAACTTGTTGTAGTGTAGAGTGTAGCTTTTTTAGTGGGATATGGATTTTTGTTTCCAAATACACGCATAATGTAATTATACATCTCTCTTTTCAGATAGTAAACGAGAATCAGAAAAAATATCAAGTGCAAACACTACGGTGATTGCTGCATCTAATGTTGGATGTAATATAGCTTCGACATGCAAGGAATCAAAAAGGGAAAATGAGGCTAATTTCACACCTATTAAAATTAAAGGTAATGCTTGTTTATTTGTTTAAAGATCCTTTTTAACTTCTGTATTGAGTAAATTTATGGAAATTAGAAGTAGAATATTTCCCTAGTTTTGGAGTGTGCATTATAATGGGGTAAGATTTAACTGAACACAGTAGGAAGTAGGATAGTTGTTTGAAATATTATTTTCATGGTGGTGGTTGGGGGCTAAAGAGAATGAGCCCCTCCCCCCCTGTTTGAAATTAAGTATTTGCTAAGAAAGTAAGTATCTGGGATCAACTAAAGCATAAAAAATATTAACATAGTTTGAAAAAAAGAGAAAATGGAATTGTCTTGCCTGCATTATGTTGCCTTTAAACACGATTTGACTCCTTCGAGGTAGCCTGTAACCCCTAGAGGGTGCGTCCCCAGGTGGCGGATAGGGGAATGCCTCTATTGGTTGGTTACCCAACAGGTGGTAGAAAGGAAATAAAATACCTTCTGCGGACCAACAGGCATCGAGGTCAAGTCAATCTTCAGCTCTAGTGGTGCCTCGCCTCAAATGAAGCTGCATACTACCCTTCGCCATGGACCAGCCACATATATTTGATTATAAGTATTTAAGGAATTGGTCAGAGATCGCGGATAGTACAGGTAAAGGTATTATTTCTAAGTTGGCAAGGCTTGGTCAGAGGAGTTTTGTGTGTCTCCAATGGATATCGTCTCATGTCGGTGTGCCTGAAAATGAGATTGCTGATGAGCTGGCTAGAAAGGGATGTGTTTACCCTGACCCCAGTTCTTCCATTTTGTGGCTTTTGGAAATTCATTCTCTTCACAAAATTAGAATAAAATCTTCTTGGCATACTCTCCCTGTTCACCACTGGTGTGCCGCAAAGGGCCCAGGCATAGCAGGAGTTCTAGATCTCTTCAGACAGCCATGGCATGACTTAGAAACAGACACCTTCATAGTATGAAATTCATGGAGGAGGAGAAATCTCTTTCTGTTTGTCCTTGCTCCTTTCCTGCTTCTCCTGCTCACCTCTTAGAATGTATGGGTGTCTCTTTGTGACAGCTTTCGGTGGAGCAGGATATTGTCTGTGTTTCTCTTTTGTGGTGGGGTCTCTTAGACTTGGTATAGGCTTTCTCACACCAGGGGGATTAGAAACAACAACAACAAGGATTTGACTATAGTGTCCACTGAGCGAAGTGTGTCATGTTTGAAGCTGTCTGTTTTTTTTTCTTTGTTGTTTCCCCTTCCCAATATTCCTTTAAAATTTTCATCTGATGCTTCTATCCTCTTTAATGATAGTACCAAAGTAGAGAAGGACTAATTTTTCAAAGTGTTTAGATTGTGATTAAAAAGAATTTCAAATACTACTGTCACCTTTTATCCATGCAGTTTGGTCTATATGAGTCTTTGTCCTTTTTAGTTTTTGCATTGGGATTATGTAGTTTTTTTATTTTATATTCTTTATTGCAGGGGTCGGCAACCTCTTTTGCTAGGAGGGCATATTTCAGAAATGCGAGAATTCGGCAGGCACCACTGGATGAAGAGGAGGGGTGGGGGTGATATTTAAACAGGAAAATATTAATGCGACATAAATTTTTAATACATAAATTCAAATTTTAATTTAAACAAAATAATCTTTAAATTGATAATTAATGCATTTTTTGATATTGCAAATCTGTGGTCACTCGTAATGTGGCACATAAGTTGAATTTCCAGTTGTCAATCTCTGGTTCAAATGAGTGTTACTGAAGCTTGATCGGTATTTTGCTTTTAAGTATTTCATATTGGAAGTATACAAGTATATGTCAATCTGCAAAGAGAGTTCAATTTCAGAGGACACTTTCTTAACAATGAAAAGCTTTTTCCATTCACTAAATTTCAGAATTTTTCTTCATTCTGATGTTATTTTAGTTCATTATTTCTTATATTTATAACTTCAAAATCTATGTCCTCCTTATTGGAAATATCAAAATATGTTGCGTTTTTATGAGTAACATTTTCCTATGAATGAAAGAAAGGATTAATAAAAAATGTCAAGAATGCCTCCAATTTGCAAGATTCTTCAAATCTGGTATTGAATGCTTGCAATAAGGAATGAAAATGTTTGGCAGACTGATAGCTGGTAGCTTTTCCATCGCAATAATTTTCTGTCACCATTTTTTTTGGGAGAAATATGATAAATTGTCTTTCTCTTTATGCGATCTCCAGAGTGACAATTTTTTTTTAAGCATTTATTGTACTTATCATAGAAGGAAGGGGAGAGCAACGCTGTAGCGAGATCAGGCTGGTCATTTTATTTTTATAGTTTTATGATTTTTAATGTTTTTCTAAAATTTTTCATTACAACTACGAGTGTTTGTTGTTCAAATATCTAAAATTTTTCGAAATTTGAGCCGCAGGCACTTTAGAATTGTTTTGCAGGCACCGCATTGTTGACCCCTGCTTTAATGCTTATATTGAATGATAAATATTTCTCTCTTCAGGTACTAAAAGGGTATCAGCAAACATATCAAGTGGAAAAAGTACAAAAATTGCTGCATCTAACGCTAAGGTGAAAGCCAAAGCTAATTGCTTTGGACTTATACAAGTGAAAATAATTTGCAAAGGGGATGCAAATGACATATCTTACAAAGATGGAGGTAATTTTTTTTATTCAATACCTTACTTTTTCTTCTTTTTATTTAAATTTGCGAAAATTTGAAGCATATAGTAAAAAAAAATTGAATATTCTGAAATTTTTGGACTTGTTAAGTGCTACTGAATCTTTGTAGTTTCTGTGGAAAATGTGGGTCAGGAGAATCACAAGTGGTAAATCGTCACTCAAAGTGCAAAAGGTTGTATGTCTAAAACATACGATTTTAGACATATGACCTTTTGCACTTTTAAGTGACAAAATACACTCTATAAGATAAAAATTGATGCACCAAGGAGTTGTCCAATTGTAATGAAATTTGGTATGCAAAAATATTTCAACTTAACATGCAAATGATTAAAATTTGTTGTCCAACAAAGGAGTAGTGGGAGCCCCAGCACATCAGATAACTGCACATGCAACAGGTGTATATAAGGAGCGATTCTTGATCTGGTGTGCAAAATTTCTGTTGAATTTTTACTATGGATATCTTATGTGAACTATAGCAATACCTCACCAAAGGATTTGTGCTCGCCTGAGCATATTTCAGGGTTTGAAAGAGGTTGTGTCATTGGATTGAAAGAAGGTGGTTGGGCAAATTGAAGAATCATTTGACATCTGGGTTGAAGTGATGCAGCGATTAGATGATGCTGGCAAGAGTGGTTAACAACAGCAGATTTAAGCATCAAGACAGCAGTGGTCAACCTAGGACCACAACAGAACGAACTATTGACAGACGACAGAGAGCAGAAACTGCTCGCACCGACCATTATGTCACTTATCCCTCATGCCTGTACACTGTGAAGTCCAATTATGGTGGTGCTTAATGTTAGCATATATAACCTTAAAGCATTTGCTGGCTGGGTATTGCTTTAAACTATCCCCTTTGAAAAAAAATATTTAGATAGCAGAGTTTAAATGAAGAGAACATTGAAGCCAAATATAAAATATTTAGTTTTAATACAAATTAAAAGTAATTCATAAAATAGACAAAATGGCTACTGCTGCTGGTACAACAAAATAAAAAAGTAGTAGTACTGCTAAAATTTTTAAATTTTTTATTTTAACTAAAGTCCCTTAAAAAAATTATATCCCTCTTTGGTTGATAGTTTTGTGTAGATATCTGCTAGGTTACTCTTAGTATTGATGTATTTTAATTTGAAACACTTATCACATACCAAGTTTCTTACAACAGGCCCTTACACACTTCTTTTTAAAAGTCCACTGTGTTATAGGGATATTACTAACATGAAGTATAATCCCACCTATGGATTCATGATCATCTCTATTAGCAGCAAAGTCATAGGTACAAAAGTAATTTATACTTAAATTACCTTTATCTGATATATTTAAGTTATAATCCTTAGTGTATTGTAAATATCTGAGAAGTTTTAATAATGCATTCCAATGCCTTAGACCCGGATTTTCTTGAAATTGTGACAATATATTGATTGTGTAGCTTATATCTGGCCTAGTTCTATTTTCTAAGTATGTTACACATCCTAGAATATTCCGGCATGGTAATTTTGCCATTTGATTTCATTTGTTTTAGGAATTTGGACAACTTAGACATTATATTTCCTTTTGAAATAGGCACTGTTGATAATGGAAACAAATATTTTGTACAATCCACAAATTTTATTTTTATAAGCTTTCTTATGTATGTATAAATTGCCATTTTCTTCAACGAACTCACCACCCAAAAGTTTTTTAGTCCTTCCTAATACCTTTAAATCTAATTTATCCCTTAGCAAATTCAATATATGTACAATATCATTTTCAGTTTTGCCAAATGTAACAATATCATCAACATAAACTAAAAGCAATACATTTTCTTTATATACATAATCACAGTTACACTATTGTTTACATTTAGAATTCAATGTTTCTAATTACAGTATCTAATTCGAAAAACCGTTGATGGCCACTCTGGTGTAGTCCATATAAGGACGTTTTAAGTTTATACACATAACCAGGTTTATCCTTATTTATAAAACCTTGGGGTTGTGACAAATGCTTCACTTAAATTTGTGTATTAATAGGCACTTTTTACATCAACTTGGCAGTGAGACCATTTATAGACATAAACTAGATAAGCAAAAAAAAGTCAATTACAGAAAATTTAGGAAAGGACTAAAAATTTCTTCATATGATTCCGCTTTTATTTTGTTAAGTCTGTGGGCAACGAGTCGGACTTCATACCTCACGATTAGGTTATTTTCATCCTGTTTTACAGTATATACCCATCTATTGCCTATCAGTTTCCCTCCCTTATTGGATGGTTCTAACTCCCAAACTTGACAGGATTTTAAGATTTCTACACTGGTGTAAGAAATTAAGCGAATTTGCAGACTTGGTCGATTATCTCTAGAACTACTGTACCCATTTTAATGAAATTTGATATGTACATACATTGATACAATACAAAACAAATAACTATTCAATAATTGTAATACACACGCATGATCGTGCGTAACAGTCGTTGGAGTCGGAAGGTATGAAACAGCGGTTGCAGAATAAACAAAAAAATGGGTTAATAGATGGTGTTATTTTGCAGCAAATTGTAGAAGCTGAGCCAATATTGATCAGACAGTGAATGATATTCCACTGACATACCAAGATGCTTTGAACCACAAAGATGCCTCAAAATGGAAAGGGGCAATTATGGAAGAACTCGATGCACACAAAAAGAACCAGACATGGGATTTAGTAACTCTCCCTCCTGGTCATAAACCCATAAAGAACTAGTGGGTCTTTAAAATTAAGTGCAATTGTGATGGAGTTCCAGAACGTTATAAAGCTCGATTAGTAGCCAAGGGCTGTTCGTAGAAAGCTGGCATTGACTATACAGAGACATTTTCTCCAGTTGTACGTTACGGCACACTCAGAGTTTTAATAGCCCATGCAACGCTTTATGATTGGGATATTGACCATGTGGATGCAGTAGTCGCCTTTCTTCAAGGATCTATTAAAGAAGAAATATATATGGAATTACCAGAAGGTCTGCAGTTCTCCAAAGAAAGATTTGTTTGTCGACTCCAAAAATGAATATATGGATTGAAGCAATCAGGACGCGCTTGGTATATGAAGCTAGACAACAGCCTTAGAGATTTAGGACTAACATGTGCAGATTTTGATTGCTGTGTCTATTTTTTGAACAAAGGTGCAGATATTTTACTTGTTGCAGTATATGTTGATGATTTACTCATCTTTACAAGTTCTTCTAAACTCCAGTGTTGGATTAAGGAAGAATTGTCGAAAAGATTTGAAATGAAAAATTTAGGGGAACTGAAATATTGTCTTGGCATCGAAATACAAAGAGATCGTATAAAAGGTACCACCACTATGAATAAGTGCACATATATTGAAAATGTTCTTCAAAGATTTAACATGCAGGACTCGGACCCTGTATCTACCCCATTTGATGTTAACCATAAATTATTTAAGACAACCGAATATCAGGATACCCAGTACTCTATTCATTACCAATCTGCAATTGGATGTTTGTTATATGCAGCAAAGGGAACCAGACCTGATATTGCCTATGTTGTAGGTTTACTTTGTCAGCATTGCTCCAACCCCTTCAAGGAACATTGGACTGCTGCCAAACGTACCTTCGCAAAACTGCAAAATTAAAATTGCAATATTCTCGCTTACGTGACACAGAAATTGTGGGGTATTGTGATGCAGACTTTGCTGGATGTCCTGATGATCGCAAATCAACTTCAGGATTTGTTTTCAAAGTAGCAGGAGCTGTCATTACTTGGCAAAGCTAAAAGCAACCAACAGTTGCAAGTTCAACAGTTGAAGCTGAATATATGGCTTTATCATCTGCAACTAAAGAGGCTTTATGGCTAAGGAAATTCCTTATTGAACTGAAATTACCATCCATGGATAACCCCTTGAAATTATATTGTGACAACAAGGAAGCCATCGACCTCAGCAAAAACAGTTTGTTCCATGCACGTACTAAGCATATTGATGTTGCACATCACGTCACAAAGAATGCTGTCAAGATGAAACAGATTGCTATTGAGAAAACTTCAACAGACAATGGTTGCTGATTCTTTGACAAAACCTGTGCCACGAGAAAAGCACAATTGGTGCATGAACAGTATGGGACTTTTTGAACTGTGAAATCGGGGGGAGTGTTGAAATTAGAAGATTTCACATTATTTTGTTTTGTACTTTTGGCAACACTCTATCATCGTGTTTGTAACGTGTCCAATAAGCTACCTTAACCTGCAAGACTTAAATAGATTTGTCTTAATCTTTTACTCTCCCCCCCCCCCTCAGCAGAGAAATTGCAGAGAGGATCACAAATTTAAGTAATTCCCAAAGAATTCCGGGAAACTCAAGTAATTGTGTATTTTATAAATGTTCTAAAATTGATTTAAGTAGCTCTCAAAGAATTCAGGGAAAATTTAATTAAATGTGTATTTTGGTAATTGTATTGATAACTAATATTGTTGAATCCTAAGAAAAACGGATTAAATTGGTAAATATAATGGTATATTATATTTACCAATTGGTAAATATAATGGATTAAATTGGTAAATATAATAAAATTAAATTGGTAAATATAATTAAGAATTAAGGTGCATAAGATATGATATTTATTTTTTTTGTTGTTTTGTTGTATGAACACTTGGTTAATGTTTTTTTTTTAAGTGAAGAACTAAGTTAATGTTAAGTATTCCCTAGAGATTTGGGGAAAATTCATTAAAATATGTAAGTTTAACTGGTTAAGATTAAGCCAGGAAATTCCTAAAGAGTTTGAAAAAAAAGGAATCAAAAGCGTAATTACCTTAGAAAGTCTTGCATTTAAGATAAGTGATTGGTAGGCAAACAATTTGTTAGTGTTTAGTTTAAAGTAAAGAAATGAGCAAGAATAATAATATTAATTTTGTGTTAAGGATAGGTGTGTAAAAGTGATTTTTGGTACCTGTAAATGTTGTGGCTATCTCATATGCAGATGAAAACAGGGAATCAATTACTTGTAAAAATGTGTTATTGTTGTGGCTACAAAGCGCCCCCCGTCACAAGTTAAAAAGTGCAGTTATTACCCCAGGGGAGTGCCTCGTTATCCTCTGATCAACAGGGACTGTTGTTCAAATGTGAAAACGTCTCAAAAAGACTTTTTTCACTTCTAGAGGAAGGGGCGTAATGTCAGACTCTTGTCTCCCATTCTTAAGTGGAATTGATGAAGGTGAGTAATAGCGTCTTCAATAAGCCCAAAATAAACGCAAACAGGTGTCGAACGATATACACCTTTGGAGATGGGCGACAATAGGTAAAAGTACGCGAGTCATTTAGAATGATTTGTGAAACCCATTAGCGGTGCGCTTTTCCTTGGAAAAGTCGGCAGGAAAGAAATTCACCATAGGTGGTCTGCAGAGGGCGGAACCGGAAAAGGTCCGGTATTGGAGACGGTTCGAGAAAGGGCTGAGAAGAATGCATAAATAACGACGTGTTGCGAATGAGGGAGAGAATAGACTTGGACTGTTGAAACGTCGCCACGCGTACGGAGAGAGAGAGGGTCTCGGACGGACTTTGAATAATGAGCCCCGCTCTCATGAGTGTATTAACGTTCGTCGGAACGAACCTTTGTAAATGATTTATTTAACCTAGATTTTAATGTGTCAATAAACCACATGTAAATAAGAGTTGGTTCTACAGTTATGATTACTTCTACAAGATAATGATTTGTCGGATCACGACCATAAAGGTTAACACTCTCGATAATATTTTTTATAAATTTCTGATAAACCATAGAAATATTAATATTGAAATTTTCACAAATCTTTTGTACTTTCCTTTTTTTTTAAAAGGGCATTTATTTATCAACACATTCAGAAAAATTAAATATAAAAACCTAGAAATTTAAATAACTTAAACGGCAAAGTATTTTTAACTAAATATTTTCATCATTAATGCAAGCTATAATGTTCAGGCAAGCATTAATGCAAGCTATAATGTCAGTAAAACAGTTACATCACTGTAAACAATCAACTGAAATGGTGTTGTTCGCAGCAATTTTTTATTGTTAATTCACTGTGTAATGTGATGCATTTTGTTCCTTTACCCTTTATTCCAGAAGCAAGGATAACATGATATAACAACTTAAGAGTGTATTAAGTTAAGAATTTAATTAAATTAATTTTCCAGATTCAAAACTAATTTTTCAGTAAAATGGAAACGTCATAAATACGTAATAAGAATAAAATAGATACCACGGTACAATTTACACATAATTCAACACATGCGAAATAAGATCAGCAAAGTTATCGACAGTTTCAAATATTTAGGGAAGGCCATATAAAATGATACAAATCAAATTTATAACAAACAAAGGGAACTAACATTTTTTTTCCCTGGTGCAAAGTGCAAAAATCGTTTGATGCCGGATTTCTTTACAACTGGCCATAGGTAATGTCATCTTTCCAGTCTTCCCCTTTTTTAATAAAAAGGAATCCAGAAGGCAAAAGGAACCCCCAACTTCTTCTTTAAAGATTTTTTTTATCACTATAAGTTTGTTTGCAAGATCTGTCTAAAGTATTCGCATAATTTGATAACTTTATATCGAATTTGTGATAAGCGTGATCATAGAATGCCATAAGTCAATGGATGTTTTGCCAACCAGCATTCAGCGTCGCAGTGTTTGTTTGTAAAGAGGCGCAAAGTCTATTGGGGACACCCTTCGCTGACTGTTGCCAAAGTTTTAATAATCCCAAAATTTCTGTTACGCAACCCATAGTTCTAAGAAGCCATGTATATTTTTGTTTTATTTATTCTTATATTTATCTGTTTTCAGATTGCAAGCCTGATTCACAGAACTTATCTAATGATGGAAGTAAATTAGTTGCTGCATCTAAAACTGCGCACAAAAGGGAAGTATCGTTTGTGAAACTAAAGAGAAAAAATAAGGCATATCTTAAATCTCACAAAGAGGAAGGTAATTGTTAGTTTGTTTACATATTCTTCATTACTTCTCTGTTAAACTTTGTCAAAATCCGGCATTAAATATTCACAAGGTTAAGATATTAACTCTGCTGTTATCTGTTTATATTTATGTTTGAAAGAATTATCAATGTTCTACAGAGGCTGTTCACACATTTTTTAGACGATGTATATTGTATTCACAAAACTAAATTACATAAAATTCTTGTGTTTTAAATGTTCTATTTGGCATCCCTTATTCTGAACTATCTTTCGACACCGCAATTTCCAGGATAATAATGCCTTTTGAAGTGTCAGAAGAGGTATTCTATCCCATTCCTCCTGAACAGCTTTCCAGAGTCCTGTAAGGGTTTTGGGATGACGTTTGGATAATGCAGATTTTAAAAGTCCGAAAGCACAAAAATCCATAGGTGATACATCGGGAGATTTAGTAGGGATATCAGTGAAGGGTATGGCCTTGATACCAGTTTTTTGTTCCATTTCTTTTAGGAAATTTACAGTGGATTTTGATGTGTGACTGGTAGCTTTGTCCTGATGGAGTATCACAGATTGATGGCACTGTGGGTAAAGCGATGGTATTTCATTAAGAAAAATTGGCGATAAAATATGTTCCTCATAGTATTTGGAGTTAATTTTGACATTTTTTCCACTCTCTTTATTTTTAACTTGCCATTATAAGAAAAACCAGCAACAATCATGAATCCCTTAGAAAAACTTTCTTTCGATTCTTTGAACCATGTACTTAAATTTTTTTCTCCCCTTTTATGATAATAAATGGCTGTTTTTTTGTTGCAATCATTTAAATATACCCATGATTCATCTATTGTGACAATTGTTTTCCATTTTTCTTTGGATAAGTGTTTCTCATATAGAATTCTGCAGCGTGTCCTGCGTTCAGCGATATGATTTGGAAGAAGACGATACACATTGCGTTTTTTCGCTTTCTTAAGATTTAAATCAACGTTTATCATTTTGCTTACAGTGGACACCGAGCATTTTAATGATTTTGCAACTGTCCTTTGACTAGGGGGATTTTCTTTTAACATTAAACAACGTACCTTTGCAATAGTCGAAGATGTCCGTTTTTTCCTTGGATACTTGTTTGGAATTTTTGTCCCACTTGAGGCTCCAATTTGACGTTTTTTTCCTTTCTTGTTGACGATATTACCTATCGACGCTTTAGATATCACAAAACCATGACTCTCACATCGTTTTTGGATAACGGAGTATGCATATTTTTCTTCGGAAAGAGCATAAATGTAGCCTTCGAACCACTGCTTTGTTAAAAACGCCATTTTGAATAAAAACAAAACTTTCAAGCCGCAGACAGATAATTTTGACTTTTAAAAACATAGTACAATTGCAATTATTTCTTTTGCAGCCAACGATTTTTTTATTGCCGCTTACCAAAATCGTCTAAAAAATGTGCGAACAGCCTCTGTATAAGGAAGACTCTATGCACTGATGGAAGTAAAACAGAAATTTCTTTAAAAGAATATTATGTAAAGGACAGGTTTTCACAACAAGTTCAAGATTTAAAAAAAAAAAATTAAATGAGGAAACTTAGCATTTAGGATTAGCAAAAACATGTGAAATATTAAATAAAAAAAAATTAAGAAAATCTAACTTTTCCTTCCAGTGAGCATTGTCACCCAGAAATAAGTGAAATGATTATAACAATTTGCTTAACATGTTTTAATTTTCTACATATTTTTATTTTTTCATCCTAGTATATTCCTTTGAAATTTCCTTCTTATGCCACTAACCTCTCAAATAAAGTAGTAGTTCTGTCCACTTTGGTACTTTTGAAGTGTCAGTGCTATAAAAGAGTGGGATTCCTTTTCTGTTTCCTCTTATCCCTGAAGTTTTGGCCATATATTTAATTTTTCAGAGGTCATATCCCCTGCTTCCCATGTTTGATTACTGAGCTTAAGTCTACAAACTGTCATGTTGTGTTATTTGTTTTTTTTAAATGATATTTAGTAGTTCACTATTTATATTTTTAAAATGTATAATTTTTTCTCCCTTTCTCATTTCAGGTTGTAAATCAGAATCAGGAAACATACATACAATAAAACATCAAATTCCTGCTCCAAAATTTAAACATAAAAAGATTTCAGCACCTGTGGAATCAAAGAGAAAAAGTGAGTCAAATATTTCCTGTTACAAACACAAATGTAATGACTCTGCTTGTTGTAGCACTTTCCTTCTCTAGTGGATAAATTTATCAAAATTGAACTTTGTAAATTTAAAATTTAAAGGTTGAAAGAATATTATTAAGTTTTCTAATTTGCAATTTAGGGCCTGTTCACATAGGAGTCCGTTGCGTTGCGTTAAGGAAAAGATGACGTTGAGACGAAAATAAACCAATCATAGGCCTCCAAACGATTAGCAATAAAATTTTTAACGTCTATGATTGGTTTATTTTCTTATCAACGTCATCTTTTCCTTAACACTACGCAACGGACTCCTATGTAAACAGGCTCTAAGAGGGGAAATGAAATCTAGTATTGTTTTCTGGAGAGAGAGAGTTGCGCTCTCACAGCACGCTTTATCATCATGATTTTTAGATTTGATCTGCAGCTTCTGAAGTAAAGGGTAGTTTAAAAGTTCTTTTTCAAAAATAAAATATATCGTTATCATCCATTAAATACTTTTGTTCAAGTGTTGTTGATATACCACATTTGTAACTGACATGTAAGGTTGCATTAATTTAGGAGTTTTTTTTTTTTTTTAACCAGAGCAGCACACATTTGTCTTGACAACATTTGCCTCTCCACACTCTAAGATTTTGATGCTTGCTTTATTATGAGAATACCATATCGATGAAACAACATTGCTTCCTTGAGGAGACAGCATAAGAACCATCCAAACTTAAGAGACAGAATCTAAATTTGTTAGTGAATAGTCTATTTATATCTAGACTTGATATTGCTGTAGAGATCATGTAATTTTGTGGTAAGATTTTGCTTACTTGATAATACCCATCAAATATGGGTAATATCCCATTGACATTACCACTAATTTTTCTATGAATTACAAAATCTAGTGGGATTGAAAAAAAATTGGGATTGGAATTTCAAGTAAATGTCAACATCTAAGTAAAAATGTACTCTGGTGAAATAAATTAAGAGAATTTGCATATTTTATCGAATTTCATGAAAAGAACTGAACTGAATGTAAAACCACTGCTTCTAGACAAAAATGCAAATCTTGTACGTCAAATACGTAAGCGTACACGTGTGTGTAGGCGGAGGCAGTAGAGAAACAGGCTTTATAAGCGCACGTAAGAGACGCATTTCATTCACTAGCACACCTCAGCGAATTTCTTGGTGTTATTTTGCAGCAATCGGTTTATTTCAAATTGTAACAGTAAAAATGAGTAACCACCAACGTTTAGATGATGGAATGAGGTGGCGAATTGTGGGGAGGCTAGAAGCAGGCCAATCTCAAGTCCAAATTTGTAGAGAGTTCTATTTAACGCCCAGCGTCGTGTGTAACTTATGGAAACAGTTCCAGGATACCGGATCCATCGAGAGAAAGCCTGGGAAAGGTCGTACAAGAGCCACGACGGCCAGAGAAATCGCCATTTGTCGATTATAGCGAGGCGTAACAGGAGTGCCATAGCTTCTCAGCTCTCTCGTGACTTGTATGCAGCCATAGGAACCCGTGTATCAAGGGTGACTGTTTCCAAAAGACTTCATGATAGAGGGTTGTTTGCAAGAAGACCTGCTGTTTGCATCCCGCTCACTTCTACGAACAGGAAAATCCGTTTATCATGGTGTAGAGAGCATAGAGATTGGAGTATGGATCAATGGGCGACCGTTCTCTTCACTGATGAGTCCCGGTTCAGCCTAAACACCGATTCTCGCCGTACGTTCATATGGAGAGAACCAGGGACCCGCTACCTACCCTCCAATGTCCGCGAAATCGACCATTATGGCGGAGGAGGTTAAATAGTCTGGGCAGGCATCATGTTGGATGGCCGCACACCACTCCATGTCTTTGAAAGAAGCACTGTGACTGGTGTGAGGTATAGGGATGAGGTCTTGGAGCCCTATGTTCGCCTTTTCAGGGGTGCAGTTGGCCCTGAATTCATTTTAATGTACGATAACGCGAGGCCACATAGATCTCTTCTGGTCGACGAATTTCTAGAGAGTGAGGATATTCGCCGGATGGATTGGCCAGGCAGATCTCCAGACCTTAACCCTATAGAGCATGTCTGGGACGCTCTGGGGAGGGCAATTGCAACTCGCAACCCCCCTCCGAGAACCATCCAGGGAATGAAAACAGCGTTGCTGAACGAGTGGGACCAATTGCCACAGGAAATGATAAACTGCCTTATTTCAAGTATGAAATCACGCTACGAGACCTGTATATGTGTAAGAGGGAACCATACCCCCTATTAACCCATTTTTTTTGTTTATTCTGCAACCGCTGTTTCATACCTTCCGATTCCAACGAGTGTTACGCACGATCATGCGTATTACAATTATTGAATGGTTATTTGTTTTGTATTGTATCAATGTATGTACATATCAAATTTCATTAAAATCGGTACAGTAGTTCTAGAGATAATCGACCAAGTCTGTAAATTCTCTTAATTTCTTGCACCAGTGTAATTTAAACTATTCGTTTTGCTTAAAAATTAGGTGAATAGATGTTATTGAAAATTTATGTTCATGTTCTATTAAGTACAATTTAAAAAAACATTGTAGTGTTTTAAATTTATAATATTACTGTTTGCGTTAATTGTTTAATTTCATTTTTATAGTCTCCAATGTGAAACGTTCTACTGACAATGACAAAAAGTTGGAAGAAGATGAAAATAGTATTGCTCATTCTGGAGTCCTGGAAATTTTAAATCCCACCAAAGAAAACTTGAAAAAGTATGTAATGCCCATGAATGAGAAGTTTATTGTTGGAAGGCCTAAAGAACGGAAGGAACCTATGACATATCCTCCAGTTTCAACATATCCTCCAGTTCCAATACGATATTTCAGAGTAAGACTTACGGATGTTAAAAATGATCCAGAGTATATTCATTTTTTTAAACAAACTTCAAATGAGGAATTTATATCAGATTGTCATAAAGAACATGCTCGAGAACTTGCCGAAACACATGAACATGCACCTCTTGACAGTTCTTTTGCACCTTGTTCAAGTAAGTGCAATTATATTGACGAAATCAATCTCATTTCTTCACCTGATGAAGAAATGTCTTCTGAAGATAGAATGATTTCTTACATTGAACAAAATGATACTCAAGTACTAATGGTTGAAGCCGAAGAAAAGAATGAACCAAGTCCTCCACATAATTTAAATCCCTGTGCGGATGAGGCTAACACTGTTAAAATAAATGATGATATCAGTAAGTTAATGAATGATATGATTGATGTCATACAGAATTTAAATCCCTCTGCGGATGAGTCTAATACTGTTCAAGAAATTAATGATTATATTTCTTCAAGTGATGAATTTACTTCAGAGTGTCATAAACAGCATGCTCCAGAACATGCTGAAACAGATTATCATGCACCCCTTGACACTTCATTTTCACCTTGTTCAAATGAGTGCAGTATTATTGAAGAAATAACTTTAATTTCTTCTTCTGATGAATTCTCTGAAGACATCCAAAGAAATCCTAATTCTCAAGAACTTATTGCTGAAGCTGAAGAAAATGATGAACTAATACCTCCAAGCCCTTTAAATCACCGTTTGAATGAGTTTAATACTACAAAAGAAATTAATGAAATCATTTCTTCTGAAGATGGATTTATTTCCGGCAGTCATCAATATCACACTCAAGAACTTATGGTTGAAGGTGAAGAAAATATTGAACAAAGTCCTCGCAATTTAAATCCCTGTGCGGATGAGGCTAACACTGTTAAAATAAATGATGATATCAGTAAGTTAATGAATGATATGATTGATGTCATACAGAATTTAAATCCCTCTGCGGATGAGTCTAATACTGTTCAAGAAATTAATGATTATATTTCTTCAAGTGATGAATTTACTTCAGAGTGTCATAAACAGCATGCTCCAGAACATGCTGAAACAGATTATCATGCACCCCTTGACACTTCATTTTCACCTTGTTCAAATGAGTGCAGTATTATTGAAGAAATAACTTTAATTTCTTCTTCTGATGAATTCTCTGAAGACATCCAAAGAAATCCTAATTCTCAAGAACTTATTGCTGAAGCTGAAGAAAATGATGAACTAATACCTCCAAGCCCTTTAAATTACCGTTTGAATGAGTTTAATACTACAAAAGAAATTAATGAAATCATTTCTTCTGAAGATGGATTTATTTCCGGCAGTCATCAATATCACACTCAAGAACTTATGGTTGAAGGTGAAGAAAATATTGAACAAAGTCCTCGCAATTTAAATCCCTGTGCGGATGAGGCTAACACTGTTAAAATAAATGATGATATCAGTAAGTTAATGAATGATATGATTGATGTCATACAGAATTTAAATCCCTCTGCGGATGAGTCTAATACTGTTCAAGAAATTAATGATTATATTTCTTCAAGTGATGAATTTACTTCAGAGTGTCATAAACAGCATGCTCCAGAACATGCTGAAACAGATTATCATGCACCCCTTGACACTTCATTTTCACCTTGTTCAAATGAGTGCAGTATTATTGAAGAAATAACTTTAATTTCTTCTTCTGATGAATTCTCTGAAGACATCCAAAGAAATCCTAATTCTCAAGAACTTATTGCTGAAGCTGAAGAAAATGATGAACTAATACCTCCAAGCCCTTTAAATTACCGTTTGAATGAGTTTAATACTACAAAAGAAATTAATGAAATCATTTCTTCTGAAGATGGATTTATTTCCGGCAGTCATCAATATCACACTCAAGAACTTATGGTTGAAGGTGAAGAAAATATTGAACAAAGTCCTCGCAATTTAAATCCCTGTGCGGATGAGGCTAACACTGTTAAAATAAATGATGATATCAGTAAGTTAATGAATGATATGATTGATGTCATACAGAATTTAAATCCCTCTGCGGATGAGTCTAATACTGTTCAAGAAATTAATGATTATATTTCTTCAAGTGATGAATTTACTTCAGAGTGTCATAAACAGCATGCTCCAGAACATGCTGAAACAGATTATCATGCACCCCTTGACACTTCATTTTCACCTTGTTCAAATGAGTGCAGTATTATTGAAGAAATAACTTTAATTTCTTCTTCTGATGAATTCTCTGAAGACATCCAAAGAAATCCTAATTCTCAAGAACTTATTGCTGAAGCTGAAGAAAATGATGAACTAATACCTCCAAGCCCTTTAAATCACCGTTTGAATGAGTTTAATACTACAAAAGAAATTAATGAAATCATTTCTTCTGAAGATGGATTTATTTCCGGCAGTCATCAATATCACACTCAAGAACTTATGGTTGAAGGTGAAGAAAATATTGAACAAAGTCCTCGCAATTTAAATCCCTGTGCGGATGAGGCTAACACTGTTAAAATAAATGATGATATCAGTAAGTTAATGAATGATATGATTGATGTCATACAGAATTTAAATCCCTCTGCGGATGAGTCTAATACTGTTCAAGAAATTAATGATTATATTTCTTCAAGTGATGAATTTACTTCAGAGTGTCATAAACAGCATGCTCCAGAACATGCTGAAACAGATTATCATGCACCCCTTGACACTTCATTTTCACCTTGTTCAAATGAGTGCAGTATTATTGAAGAAATAACTTTAATTTCTTCTTCTGATGAATTCTCTGAAGACATCCAAAGAAATCCTAATTCTCAAGAACTTATTGCTGAAGCTGAAGAAAATGATGAACTAATACCTCCAAGCCCTTTAAATCACCGTTTGAATGAGTTTAATACTACAAAAGAAATTAATGAAATCATTTCTTCTGAAGATGGATTTATTTCCGGCAGTCATCAATATCACACTCAAGAACTTATGGTTGAAGGTGAAGAAAATATTGAACAAAGTCCTCGCAATTTAAATCCCTGTGCGGATGAGGCTAACACTGTTAAAATAAATGATGATATCAGTAAGTTAATGAATGATATGATTGATGTCATACAGAATTTAAATCCCTCTGCGGATGAGTCTAATACTGTTCAAGAAATTAATGATTATATTTCTTCAAGTGATGAATTTACTTCAGAGTGTCATAAACAGCATGCTCCAGAACATGCTGAAACAGATTATCATGCACCCCTTGACACTTCATTTTCACCTTGTTCAAATGAGTGCAGTATTATTGAAGAAATAACTTTAATTTCTTCTTCTGATGAATTCTCTGAAGACATCCAAAGAAATCCTAATTCTCAAGAACTTATTGCTGAAGCTGAAGAAAATGATGAACTAATACCTCCAAGCCCTTTAAATCACCGTTTGAATGAGTTTAATACTACAAAAGAAATTAATGAAATCATTTCTTCTGAAGATGGATTTATTTCCGGCAGTCATCAATATCACACTCAAGAACTTATGGTTGAAGGTGAAGAAAATATTGAACAAAGTCCTCGCAATTTAAATCCCTGTGCAGATGAGTCTAATCCTGTTCAAGAAACTGTTGGTATCGTTTCTAGTAATGATGAATTTACTTCTATTTCTCCAGATGGATTCTCTGAAGACATCCAAAAAAATCCTAATTTAGATCTTATTGCTGCATGTACTTTAAATCCCTATTTAAATGAGTTGAATACTACAGAAGAAATTAATGAAATTGTTTTTTCTAATGATAGATTTAGATCCGGCACTCATGAACATGATACTCAAGAACTTATGGTTGAAGCTGAAGGAAATATTCAAAGTCCTCCTCGCAATTTAAATCCCTGTGTGGATGAGTCTAATAAGGTTGAAGAAATTAATGTTGATATCGTTTCTCCAAATAATAAATTTACTTCAGATTTTTGTAAAGAGCATGTTCCAGAACTTGCTGAAATAGATGATCATGCACTTCTTGACACTTCATTTTCAACTTGTTCTGCTGAATGCAGTACTATTGAAAAAAGAAATTTCATTTCTTCTGATGATGGATTCTTTGAAGACATCCACAGAAATCTCAATATTCTAGAAATTATTGCTGCAGCTGGAGAAAAGGATGAACTAATACCTCCAAGCCCTTTAAATCACTGTTTGAATGAGTTTAATACTACAAAAGAAATTAATGAAATAATTTCTTCTGAAGATGGATTTAGTTCTGGCACTCATGAACATGATACTCAAGAATGTATGGTTAAAGCCGAAGGAAATATTGAACAAAGTCCTCCTCACAATTTAAATCCCTGTGCAGATGAGTCTAATACTGTTAAAGAAATTAATATTTCTTCAAATGATAAATTTACATCAGATTGTCATAAACAGCATGCTCCAGCACATTTGGAAACAGATAATCACGTACCTCTTGACACTTGTCTGTTGCCTATACAAATGACTACTATTGAGGAAATAAATCTCATTTCTTCTGATGAAGAAATGCCTTCGGTAGGTAGTGATGTTATGTCAACACATGCAAGTGTGACCGATTCCCAAATTTGGGATTATGGAAATTCCCAAGAACCTTTGATTCTTGGGAATTTCCATAATCCCAATTTGGGAATTCCAATGGAAATAATTATGAATAATGGGTCTCCCAAGGAAAATGAATATCAAGATCTGTTTTTAGAAAAAAATGAAACTGTTTTTCCTCCTGATGTTGATTGTTTAAACGAAGATAAAGGCACGGAAGAAACCAAGCTTCAATTAGTTTTTTCTTCAGAGTCAACTTGTACTGATGATGGAAATGGAATTTCCAAAATTAGATAAACACAGGGCCTAAAGTGCAATTCTTCATAACTGTCTTCAATAATGTGCCATTTGTGGGAAAAATTAAGTTCTCATCTGTGAAGTTAAAGTACTTCGTGTTGGCATCAAATTTTTGCATGTCATGTTTTCTTGTTGAAAAATACTTTGTGAAAGCAATATTTGTTATGATAATGCAAAATTCTGTTAAAAGATTTAATATTTATATTTGTATATCTCATATATTCTAGATCATTCATCTGTTACATATGTGCATCAAAACAATTGTCTATAAATGTTTGTATGTTTATAATTAAAAAGTTTAATTGCTTTTTCCTTATTTCCTTATTTATCTCTTAAATTCATGTAAAAATAGGAGATGTGAGGTAAAAATTTCAGGTAAAAAATATATTCCATTTTTTCTGTGTCTATTAATCATTTTTTTTATGAAGCATGAAGTAGTAATGTCGTGAAATAAAATTCAAGCTCACAAATAGGTAAAAAAGTAACTCATCAGGCACAGAAAAAGAGTATTACTGTATTATTATATTATTCATCCTTTACTGTTCTAACACTCAAACTCCCTATTTTAATTTAATTTAGTTTGCATTTAAAGTAGCTGGCTAAAAATTTTACATGAGTATATTTTCATTTTAAAACTTATTTCAAGAAATGTTCAAGATTGGGTGCACATAAGTAAATAAAGAAATTTATGTGTATCGAGAAAAGTGGATTGAGAAGGGTAAAAGTCAAGGAAGGTATTGTGAAAAGAATATTTATGTATAAAATCATCATAAAAAGGCCTAATTAATGTATAACAACATTATTAAAAGGTCACTTTGTATAAAGTTTAAAGTGATTAGATGAAAAGTAACTTGATTCCAGTCAGTCTTCTTTTGCTGAGTAATACAGAAGTTAAAATATTAATTTTTGAAAAATATAGGTTTTTACCACAATTTAGGATTTTAGAGGTAAGATCTTTTCGTGAGGGATTTAACTTGGTGGTTTTTTATTGTTTGTGATGCTGTCTGGA
Organism: Dolomedes plantarius; assembly: GCA_907164885.2. Classification (NCBI taxonomy): domain Eukaryota; kingdom Metazoa; phylum Arthropoda; class Arachnida; order Araneae; family Dolomedidae; genus Dolomedes; species Dolomedes plantarius. The sequence goes on from OU015501.1 coordinate 102,526,097, forward strand.
GAGTAGATTATCTATCATGACTTATGACATTGGAAGTTACAATCAAAATCTAAGTCTTATGTTCACATAAGAGGTGATAGTTCTTGAATAAATTGTTCACTGATTAGTTACTCATACTATCTTAAATAACTAAAAAACTGGAGGGGTGGGTAGAGTTAATTCCCATTAATCAACTTTCCTGCCCTCATAAAAATTTATGTTTTGACTAACTCAAATAAGTATATAACTTTTCAGAACATTCGAAGTAGGGTTGAATCTAAAGGCCTATAAGTAGTTTTTGTAAATTCAAGAGAGTATTTTATGTATTTAATGACGAATGGAATTTCAAAACAAAATGTCTATATACGAGGGTTATTCGGAAACTAAGGTCCGTTTACTTATAAAACAGAAAACATTACAGATTTTTTCAAAAAACTTTATTTTTTAAATTCCTTACATGTGTCTATTTTTCTACATAGTTTCCATATTTGTTTAAACATTTGTCATAACGTTCTTCAAGGTTCTGTATGCCTAAGTCGTAGACGTCTGCCGCCTGTAAGGATAACCAGTCTTGAAGTGCTTCTTTCACCTCATCATCTGTGGCGAATCTCTTGCCGCCGAGAAACTCTTTTTAAGGTAGCGGAATAAGTGAAAATCACTCGGCGCCAAGTCTGGACTGTACGTCGGATGGTCAATCTGTTCCCATCCAAAAGATCTGATCAGATTTTGGGTGTGAATGGGGTCTGGCACTGTCATGCAGCAACAAAACTACAGACGTCAGAAGACTACGTCGCTTATTCTGTATTGCACGTCTAAGTTTAGTTAGGGTAGCGCAGTAAGCGGCTGCATTTATTGTTGTCCCTTGCTGCATAAACTCGACTAACAAGACCCCATGTCTATCCCAAAACACGGTTGCCATGACCTTCGTGTTGAGATTGTCTGCTTTGCCTTGACTGACTGGTGATGTTGTGTGACGCCATTCCATTGAGTGACGTTTAGACTCTGGGGTTCTGTGAGAAACCCACGTCTCGTCCCTTGTGACAATCTTATCTAAAAATTGATCACCTTCTTTATGATATCGGTCCAAAAAAATCAAGAGCACATGCCATTCTTTTCAGTTTGTGCTCTTCAGTAAGCAGCCTGGGAACCCAACGTGCGCACAATTTGCGAAATTTCAACTTTTCGGAAACGATTTTGTGCAAAGTTGTTCTACCCACATTCGGAAATTCCAATGCTAAAGTTGAAATTGTGAATCGCCGGTCTTCACGAATCTTTTCTTCCACGGCATTGACCAAATCATCTGTGATTACTGATGGTCGACCTGAACGCGGTTCATCATGAACATTTTCCCGTCCGTCCTTGAAAGCTCTCACGCACTTTGCTGCTACTCATCGCATTTGGGCCATACACGTCGCTTATCTGTCTATGAATTTCCGCTGCTGAAACGTTCTTTGCTGTGAAAAACCGAATCACTGACCGTATTTCACAGTCGGCGGGCTGATCGATTGTTTTAAACATTTTGAAGTAGCACTGTACTTAGCACACTGCAACAATACCAATGCAAATGGCGTCGTTTGACGAGCAAGGCATGCCGGGAGTTTGTACGCATGCGCGTTTCAATGTTTGCGTGACATTCGATTAGCTACGACGATTCGGACCTTAGTTTCCGAATAACCCTCGTAATTAGGTGAGAAAGTTTCACAATTCATGATAGATTAGGGTTCTTTCCGAAGTGGGCTAGATTACTGCATTTTATCAGTGACCAGTAAAAATGTAGAAGAATTCTGCATTTGGAATTTCGTTTTCTTCAGTACACTCGTCAGTTATACCTTGATGAGGAACGTATGTTCAAGGCTTCCTGGTACACTTAAGATTTATACTTTTGCAATTGGCTCTGCTCTTGTGAGTATTTAGCCATCCCGCGTGTCTTGCTGAACTTTCGCACTCTTCTACATTTGGACACTTTTTGATAGCTCTCGGGCCAAAATAACTCTGAAGCATTAACATCTTCCGTCCCAACCCTTATATCGGAAATTTGGGAAATTTCAATTTCGACCCACTTTCACAGATCGTACTCTGTGAGTATTTAAACCTTCTGGGTGAATCGCTGAAATTTCACTCTTGTCTAAATTTCGACACTTTTCTATCGTTTTCTGTCCAAAATATCTAAACAATCTTCCATCCCAACCCTTATTTTATAAATCTGTAATTTAATTTTAGGGATGAGTTTGGCAGAAAAGCAAAAAATCTGAAAACAGATTCTGAAAAATTTATACGCGTGGTTGGAAGAGGCAGAGCTCCTCGCGAGGTCTAAGGGGCTTGGAACAGATGTAGTATACGCAACGGGCGTTTTTTTGGCTACTTTTTTGTCGCCAAATCCCGTGTGTCTCCGGGGATCTAAGTTTGGCGGCCATCTTGAAAATCCGTAAAAACACTTTTTTTCCCAATTCTTCAACTAAGCTTGAAATTTAAAAAGACATGTTTTTATCGGAGGTTAATTCCCAATACACGGTGCCATCGCCAATTTTGCGAAAAGTTGGCGTCAAAATCCCGTTCGGAGACCTCTTAAACTTAAACTGCGAAATATAAACAAATGTGGCGACTAAGAAAGAACAAATAAATTAGAAAACAAACTTACTGCTGGCTTTATGAAACTCGTAGGTGCACACGGGATCGGTAACACATCAGATTAGGGTGCCCCTTGGCACACTTCTTGGTGCGATTTTGTCAACGCGTTTACGCGCTCTACGCGTAAAGGCGGTTGTTTACAGGAATCGGAACAGTGACTTCTCATTTCGAGCCACCAAAACAATGTGAAAGAATTATTAAAATACAGTTTAAAAAATCACATTATCCAAATATAATAAAAATTTATTACTTAGCACTTACTTTTTATTCCTGTAAAGGACAAACGGCATCGGCAATATGTGGCACGTAAATAGTCTTTATGAAGGTGAGAAAGGCTCTAAAACGACCTTCCGGAGCTTTTTTATACCTGCGTCGCCACATAAATTCAGCAAAATATGAATCAAAAAGATTATCTGTCGCCCGATGGCAGTGCTTTCTGAATTATCTTTTAACGACGCTCCACATTCCCTCAATAGTATTCGTATGCGCGCCTGTTTCCGGATCTTTGAAGGTAAGCTAATGATTGACTCTCAGATGCACGAAACCTTGATATGAAAGACAATCATACGCTTTCCAGCAATCGGAAATAATTATGGATCCGGGAAAAATATTTCTTTCAATAGCACGCAACAAAGTATCTTTTGTTCGATCTTTCACCACCTCAAAGAAACATATATTACTTCCTCTTTCAACGCCACCAAACACTCTTTTTCCCTTCACTCATTTTCTCCTATTATACTTTCTTTTGCCAAACTTGCTCTCGTCAATCTCAACAATTACACCAGGACCTCCAATCTTTTCAGTTTCTTTAAAACAGGCATCAATACAAAAATTCTTCCAGTCGATCACCGTCGTTTCACTATTCACACCTACTTCGTTCATAATCAAATCAGTTTCCGCCTCAAACACCCACAAATATGTAAAAATCAAAATATCAATCAAACCTAACTTACTCTCCTCAAACCACGAACCCTTCCTAACAGACCTTTTGATGTGATGGGCATTCGCTCCTTTTGTACGACAAACCCATTCATACCCATCTGGTCTATCTTTATGCTCAACCAAATGCATCTTTTTTTTACACACCGGACATTCATATTTAGAAGAAATTAAACCCTCATTCATACACCATTCAATCACCGATTTCTTACCCATGCATTCCAATTTCGTAAAATTTTTTTTATTTAACTTACCAGACGCCATGCTAAACTACTTGGGGAACGGGAAAATCCAAGTTAAGCAAAGGAACATTCAAATGAAAATGGTAGAAAACGATTTTAACCGGTTTTCTTTTAATTTTAACTTTTACATTATAACAACCAATAACAATTAGGCGCAATTAAAACGTAATAAAAGGGTTATCACAAGGAGAACCGAAGCGCAAGATCGCACTGAATTGCATAAGTTGCAGTACTTGGCATTTTATCGCCAGTTTGGCGGGGGCACCCTAATCTGTAGTGAAACCACGGGGACCTTCGCTTCGCTCAGATACCATTGCTTCACTCCGCTACGCTCGTTACGCATCCGCCCAAAAACATTACAGAAAATCCCCAGCCCGGTGGCTTCGCTACGTACCGCTTGCTGTAGTTCAGAAAAAAAAGCTTCCGCTGGCTGTAGCGATCAGTAAAACAAAGCTTATCGCACAAAAATTAAAAAAAATCCGATTTTAAAATCAGAATATAAAAACCGCCAAACAACCATCAGATTTGGCGAAAAATCACCCCTTGGCGTTCGTTGCATCTACTACATCTGTAACCAAAAGCTCTTTGCAGCATATTATGCAATAGGCAACTCCAGATTTTTCAAGTTTCCGGAAAACGTCTCCTAAATATGTATTTGCTACACTTTTCTCCAGCCATTCCCAGCGCCATGGATTTTTAATGCCGAAGTCGTTAGCACGAAGGTTTATTTTATCCGATCGACATACTATATCTTTTCTAACAATAGCCACAACGACAATATTCAGAAAAAAAATCTATTTTCTTACACCACGTATTAAACTAAAGCAAAACACATACAAAATCAAAAGTATACAACGCCATGTGAGCAACGAGCAACACACGTGATACGGAACGAGGTCCTGGAAAAAAAAGGCACGTCGGGACATGCAAATGAAAGAGTTTCTCTGATCTGTGACGTCACGATGACGACATAGCAACATGTATCCTTCCGTCAATCCACTTCTTTCACTTCGACCGCGCTTGAAACTACCGATGCGAACGTAGTATAAGCTATATCGGAAAAAGTGGATCTTTTTTCAAAAAATTTAAAAAAGCGGAATTTTTCTTTTGCAGAAAATATAAAAATCAGCGGAAAAACTCATCCCTGTAATTTACAGTCGAATTATGGCCAACTTTCACAGGTCGGAACCTGTGAGAATTTAGCCATTCCGTGTGTCTCGTAGATATTTCACTCATGAAAATTTCGATGCTTTTCTATCGATTTCGGACCAGAATAACTCTAAACCATATACAGTTTTTTTTTTTATCATCCCAGCCCTTATTTTGTAAATCTGTCGAATACCATTTAGTGTGGGAACTTGATAGAATTTAGCCGAGTGTCTCGCAGAACTTTCGTCTCGTCTACATTTGGACACTTTTCGATCGCTTCCAGGCCAAAATAATTCGCAAGTATTAACAATCTTCCATCCTAAATCATGTTTTGGAAATTTGTCGCATTTCACTTTCAGTGAATTTTCGACTTATAAAAAAAATCGGCAAAATTATCGTAGGTTGGACCCTGTGATAATTTTGCCGTTCTGGGTGAATCTCTGAAATTTCGACACTTTTCTATCGTTTTCGGGCCAAAATAACGCTACACCATAAACAATCAATCTTCCATCCCAAACCTTATTTTGGATATCTGTCGAATTTCATTTAGGGTCAAATTTCGGTCCACTTTCACAGGTCAGACCTGTGAGAATCTAGCCATTCTGGGTGGATCGCTGAATTAAATTTTATCATCATAAAACATAAATAGTAATACATTGTATATATTAAATACGACGGTTAAAATTTCATGTTACTTTCAAGATGTTCAATCGGGAAGCAATTATTTTTTAATCGTGAATGTCCATTCCTCTAGTTGCCGTTTAAGGTTTAACAATTGGTCACATTTATATACATATACAGTAACCACCGTTTATAGTGATCGCTGGTTATAAGAATCAACCGTTTATAAGAATCAATATCGCGAAAACAAAAACAAATGTATTATTTCCATGTTAAAACTTTCGCTTTAAAGAATCAATCCACCGGTTTTAAGAATCAGTTTACACTCTTCGCTTCCCTTTCATTTTTCCAAAAAAGCTACTTGAACCCTCTAAAGGCACGAAGTTCTTTCTTTTTTTTTAAAGAAAGATTGATAAGATGGGATGGAATATAGTCGTAATATTCACCCCTTTCTTTATTAGACATAACATAATAGTTTCCCCTTAAACGCTTTATCACAACACTGTCCTATTAGCTTGACCCGGGGCCATCTTTATCCGTCCGAGTCCGATTTCACTTTTCTCCACTGTCAAACAAAAATAGAACTCTTTTTTCCCACCTCCCACTTCCTGGTTGCACTGACAAACAAAAATAGGAACTCTTTTTTCCCACCTCCCACATCCTGGTTGCGGCTTCCTGGACCCTAAAACACATAAATCTTCGGCGAAGTGTCCACTATCATTCAAGAAAACGTGACATTAGTAGATTCAGCACGTTATCAAACCGAGAAACGTAAGCTAGAAGGTGAATCTTCGTCTGAGACTAAGTATTGAAAGAGGTATAAACAGCCTCCTGAAAACTTCATTACGTCAAACTACCGTAGAAAACCTTTTCTTGCTCCCTTCCTGTAGTTGAAATGTTAAAACTGTTAAGCAGGTATGTTGTAACTTGTAACAAATATTGTATTTTTTTCTTCTCTTACTATAATCATGTGTATCTACTTATAGGTCTAAAAATTAAGTTGTATTTTTAAAACTATAAAAAAATAATTTTAATAAAAGATAATTAATGCAAATTAAAGAGTATTTTATGGTAAATTATCTAATATATGTATATACTAGCTGAAGTACCAGGCGTTGCCCGGAATTTTAAGAAGGTTTGTTAACCAAAATCAATTAAAAAAATTAACACAGTATAAATTAGCCAAAAAAAAGCATGTGAAATGTTATACATATCTCAGTATTTTGGTAGATGCAGTCTTTCATCATTGTACCACTAAAAGCTGTAAAGTAAAAATGTCAAATTGTGGAATGTTTGTTATCCAAAATCAATTTAAAATCTAAACAATTTAGCAAGATTTAACCTTCTATGTTTGGAGCAAAAGAAGCTGATAAGTAAAACATAAAATATACATACATTTATAATAAACCACTAAAAGCTGAAAAGGAAAAATGTCAAATTGTCTTTTGGAAAGTAAAGCTGAAAAGTAAAAATGTCAATTTGTCGAATGTTTGTTAACCAAAATCAATTTAAAGACTAAACACAGTATAAATAACATAGAAAAATAAGCATGTGAAATGTTATACACCCAAATAATTTTTAAAAAATCCAATATAAAAATATATAAATTTATAATTAACTCCTCAGAATTCATCTAGATTTAACCTTTCATCTTTGGAGCAAAAGAAGCTGAAAAGTAAAACATAAAATATATACATTTATAATAAACCATTAAAAGCTGAAAAGGAAAAAATGTCAAATTGTCTCTTGGAAAGTTAAGAGTTTTAAAAAGTAAAGCTGAAAAGTAAAAATGTCATTTTGTCGAATGTTTGTTAAACAAAATTGATTAAAAAAGTAAACACAGCATAAATAACATTTATAAAAAAACATGTGAAATGTTATACACATCTCAGAATTTTAGTAGTTCAGCCTTTCATTTTTCAAGTTTAAATTAAAAATGTCAAATTGTCTAATGTTTGTTAACAAAAAGTAATTTAAAAACTAAACACAGTATAAATAACATAGATTTAATAACAGTATAAATATCATAAAATATATACATTTATAATAAATCACTAAAAGCTTAAAAGTAAAAATGTCTAATTGTCTATATAAATACCTCCATAAATGCAGGATTCTGTAGCCAAAAAAATATATAAATAAAGTATTAAAGTATTTGTTAAAGGCACTGGCTGATGAAAAAATTAACAGAAATCTGCAGTTTGGGATACACGCACCATAAATGCAAGATTCTGTAGCAATAATAGAAACATTCTGTCCTTATTAAACTCCATATAAATCTCTGTTCAATTAAACTGATCCAAATATCATCTGAAGTACCTTCATAAACTATGTTTCTCGTTTCTTGATTCGGGGTTCAATATGAATGTTTGTTAACCAAAGTCAACTTAAAAACTAAACACAGTATAAATAACATAGGAAAAAAACATGTGAAATGTTATACACATCTCAGAATTTAGATAGATTCAGCCTTTCATCACTAAAAGCTGAAAAGTAAAATTGTCAAATTGTCTTTTGCCTTGTGAACTCTGCATGAAAAATTAAACATAGTATAAAAAAGGGATGGGAAATGTCATACACATCAATACTAAAAAACAACGAATAAATTTTGGTTCGAATTTGACTCTTAGTGTGCTTCACTCTTGAAAATAGTTGTTCTCAGATGTACGTGCTTCCAAACGTTGATGACCAGAATAACGCTTGACTATGCAGTGAAGGATATTTTTATCTGGGCAGGTATGATTTATGAGTATAACAAAGAGACTCGATTGAATTTCTCTTTAAGTTAGATGTCAGATTGCAACTCTATGCATTCCATTTGACAATTTGCTAGCATTATATCTATATCGACTGTAAATAGAATAGAAAACATGCAAAAACAAAAATTGTTTATTTTCCCCGAAGTCCTGAAATCAATTTTAAATTCTTGTACTAAATCGGAAAGTAGGGCTGCGTATTTTATAACATTTTTAGAATTGTGCTTGGGAAATTAAAATAGTAGCATTAAGATTTTGATGCAGTTATAGGCATTTTAGCTAAATTTCAATAAAAATTACTTCAAATTGACCAATTTATAGAAAAAGTATGCTATTTACAGTTAAGTTTTTGTTTCTTTTTTTTAATTTTTAAGTGCTATTTTACCATAAAGCACCAAAAAAACCTTTAAAAAATCATTTTTTAAAACAAACAAATGGAATAGCTAAACATAAACATAGTTAACCGTAAATAAATCGCAAAACTGTGCTTAAGTTTAGACTGATTCTTTTTAGTTAAGATATACTAATTTTTATGCTTTTAAAAGTACATCGTGAATTATAAAATTAAGAACAATATAAAATACAGTAATTATTGCTTCTTTTAGGAAACAACAAAACAATGTTTCAAATTCAAACTTGTGTAACTACTACCACTCGCTGCTACTGTCGTCTGATGAGCAAAAAAAATTTAATAATTCAATATTATTCTGATTTTTCACGCTAGTGGAAAAAATGCCACGCCCACTTTAGAGTCACTTGAAATAATTAAACACACACAAATATATAAATTACACAAAAGGTTTTTTTTTTAAATTCTGTAATGTGTCTAAATCTCCACTATGGAAATATATCGGAGAATTCCATCATTTTAATAAGAAATTTCTAAAATGAAAATAGCAACAAATAACGTCTGTTTATAATCTGAAGACGATGTTAATTTCACTGAAATGTTTTAAAATATAAATTTTAGATAAGAAATATTTAACGCATTTACTACGCATTACATCGTTTCAATAAGAAATGTCTGAAATGAAAATGGCAACAGAGAACGTTTGTTTATAAAATAACACGGCGAAAATAAACGACGATCGTTAATCGAAATGTCTTAAAGTATAAAATCTGACTTGAAAGATTATTATTTTCATTTATTATTCTGGTTTAATATATAACTTGAAACTTTTTGATTTTATTTATTTTTATCTTTTCGCTCGCTGTTTGCTAGCTAACCCTAACGTGGACGCCATATTCAGAGGGATGATGCCACAAAGTGTAACAGCTTACATTTAGTTTCAAAATTGTGGTTTTTTATTAATTAAAAATCAACGGTAATTAATTTCGATTTTTGAAGTTCTTCAGACCCTCGGCTGTTTTTAAAGACGCCTGTATGTAAAATTTCACGATCGTTGCTCCTAAACTGTGGATTTCTATACAATTACAGAGATACAAACATTCATTTTTATATATTAGATAGGTGTGTGTGTTCCTGTCCAAAAGCCTAAATTTCGGCTAAAAGAATCAACCGCTTATAAGAATCAAAAACAGTAATAACAAACGTGATTCTTATAAGCGGAAATCACTGCGTGTGTGTGTCATATGAGGTCAGTCGGTGGGGGTAGTTGAAATTTCCCAAGGTGGCCTAGGCACCACTGTAGTTGCTTAATAGCATTCAGAGGCGACACTAACAGCTTTGGGATTGCCACTCTGCCATGAATGGTCGAAGCATGTAGTTCCCGTTGAATAGTTTTGGTAGATACGGGGTTCTGGAGATGGGTGTTCGTCTCTGAGATTATCTGTGGCAATGTAGTCTTGCGTTTTCGGCCGACTATCCTCTTCAACACTCGTCTATCCCGCTCGCTCAACTTTTTGCCCACTGATCTGCTTCGCAGACACCTTACCCAGGTTTGTGTAGGCTGTCATAACCCTTGACACAATGGCCCTTTAAACAACCTCAAGTTTGGCTGTTCTCGACACAGATGCTCCAGCGAGGCGAGCTCCAGTTATCATGCCTCTTCGCGCGTCGGACAGGTCTGATATAATGGAGCTTTGCTGGGAACAATTTTCTCATAAAACTGTCACACCGGCAAATGTTCTACTGATAACTTCCCTTTTGCCGCCACTAGATGGCAGACTGTTGCGACACGTGACAAGGTTGTATTGGACGGTCAAGTACGACGCATTTCGAAATGGATGTTCCTATTATTTTGTCCTACACCTGTGTGTGTGTGTGTGTGTATGTATATATATTCCCCTAGCACACAATTCATAAATTCAAGTAAATTCACAAAAACAAAAATTCTGTAAAACTTATAATTGCATATACAAAATTACCTGCAGTTGTTGTCATATGGAATATATAGGACAAACTTCTAATCCTCTACATATAAGAATAAATTTACACCGTTTTAATATAAAAAAAATATAACACACTAAATAGTCAACCACTAAACATTGAATTTGATCATTTCAAAAAACATAATTTTGAAAATATTGTTATCTCCATTGTTGATATAATTAAATCACCTTCTGAAAGGTTATTTTATGAAAATATATACACTCAAGAGCCAAAACATTATGACCACCCCTACATTTTGCAATGAATTCGCCTGGATGACGTGGAAGGCACGTGATCAGGTGGAAGTGGTATTTAATTGCTGCTGGAAAGTCTGAAGAATCATTCTTTCACTTACTTCTGTGTGTGATGGGAAAGGCTGCGGATCTAAGCGACTTTGATAGAGGGCAGATTGTAATGGCTCGAAGGCTCGGAACAAGTATTTCCGAAACTGCACGACTCGTGGGTTGTTCGCGACCTACAGTTGTTAGTACTTATGCAAAGTGGATGAATGACGGTGAAACCAGCAGTAGACGACATGGTGTTGGACGTCCACACGCTATCAAAGAAAAAGGTCTTCGGAGACTGTCTCGCATGGTGAAGCAAAACCGGAGCCAGACAGTGGCTCAGCTGACAGCCCAATACAATGCAGGGCCAAGTAGAATAGTATCGCAGCACACTGTTCAGCGGACACTGTTGGATATGGGGCTACGCAGCAAACGTCCCACTCGTGTGCCTTTGCTGACCAAGCGTCATCGCCAACTGCGCCTGCACTGGGCCCGGGAACATCGCGACTGGTCCATGGATCAGTGGGAAAGAGTTGCCTGGTCAGATGAATCACGGTTTGTCATTCATCACGCCGATGGCCGTGTCAGGATACGCCGTCTTCCAGGCGAACTGTTGCTCCCTCAATGTACAGTAGGTCATACACAGGCCGGTGGTGGCGGTATTATGCTTTGGGGGACGTTCTCTTTGGCGTCTCTGGGACCCGTGGTTGTGGTAGAGCAGACCATGAATGCTACAGGGTATCTGAACATCATTGCGGACCAGTTGCACCCTTACATGGCCTCTGTTTTTCCAGCTGGAAATGGAATGTTCCAACAGGACAACGCACCGTGTCACAAGGCTAAAATTGTGTTGGAGTGGTTCCAGGAACATGATGCTGAATTCCAGTTAATGTCCTGGCCGCCTAACTCACCGGATCTCAATCCGATAGAGCACATTTGGGATGTCATGGGACGGCAGCTCAGAGTTCAAAGACCACCAATTCGCAATATCTCGGATTTGCGTGACCGTTGCTTCAACATCTGGTACAATCTGTCTCGGGCCATCTTACCAAGGACTTGTGGCATCCATGCCAAGGCGGGTTGAAGCTGTGTTGCGCGCCAAAGGTGGGCCAACTCGTTATTGACAGGTGGTCATAATGTTTTGGCTCTTGAGTGTATACGCAAAAACATAAAACTATTTTTCCATATGGCCTTAATCAAATTTATAAACAGAAAAATATCGTTAGAGCGATATTTTTGAACTTATAAGTTCAATTTTACTGATGTGTCAACTCATCCTATTTACCCACAACTAATCGAAGATACTAAAACATCAAAAAGAACTATAAGAGGTAAAAGTTATAAAAAAAGTAAGACTTGATTGTAACTTATGTAAAAAGACTTTATTAAATTTTCAGGAAAAGTTTATTAATGATTATCAATATAAAGAATTAAAAGCTTGGATATTTTCTATCGTAAAAAACATATCATTAAGCTATATCAACTATTTTTAAGTACTAAAATAAAGAATTATCATTTTAAGCATCTGATATATGATTTACTATTAACACGGGCTAATCATTTAAAAATAAACTTATTTAAAAACAAAACATTGCAAATAATGCTTATTGTGTAATAAATTTTACCAACCCTAAACTAAACATAATTTTCAATAGTATTTTTGATAAACTTCATATGTTTCCTGTAAATGAAATAAAAGTTAAACGTGCCTTTAAATATACACTGCCTATGGGTAGACATATATTTAACTATTATCAGGTATCAAAAAATTTTAATCAAACTATAAATTCAAATTGTGTATGTCATCTGCCTAAATACAATAGTTATGTTGACACGGCACATGGTCATGTAGTAACAGGCAATTTGGAACTAGTTAATAATTTAGCACTGCTTTAGTTGATGAATTTGGGAACTAAATATAGATTACCTAGTACTTATAATATTAAGAAAATTATAAGTTTCTTAAATGCTGATTTATATATAAAATAGCTATAAATTATTCTATACCTACAGAAGCCTTCAATCAATGGAAAATTAATTTACTTAAGATAGTACATTCTAAACTACCTAATAATAGTAATTTCTTTAATAATTCCTATAAACACTTAAAAGAAGCTATAAATAAATTACAAGAATATTTTATAATAACTTATGTAGATAAAGAAGCCAACAATTATGCAATTATTTGTAAAAAAAATTTTGCCATATGTTTAAAAAAACAGCTAGACAATAGTGATCTTTTTCAGCCTTTAAAAGAAACTACTAGTATTATTATTAAGAAAATTATTGCAAAATATAAACTTCTAGGTATATCATCAAACAACTATCTCTTTCCATACATTACTTTAGTTCCTAAATTTCATAAAACACCTATTGCTTTTAGAGCAGTAACCTGTGGTCACAACACTTATGCTACTAAAGCAAGTGTAATATTATTAAATTGCCTTAAATTAATATATAAAACAATAACTTCTGGTGTTTGTGGTATAATTGATAATAGCTTTAGTCTAATTAGAAAACTACAAACATCAGATAATTGTAAAACAATAGTAACTTATGATTTTAAAGATTTATATAATAATATCAATATAATTGATTTAAATAGAATAATAATAAAGTTAGTACAAAATAATATTCAATACTTAAGCAACGAAAGTAATCTAACTCGTTTCAATAGGCTCCTAGATTTAGTAACTAAACATAATTACATAGTTCATAATAATAGTATATACTTACAGACCAAAGGTGTACCACAAGGTGGAAATGCTTCAAGTATGCTAACTAATTTATACTTACATTATTTTGAAATTAATAATATAGATAATTACAATTACAATATATTTAGAGATGATATAATAGTAATTAATAAAAGTAATAATCAAATCGACTTAAATTTTCACCCTCCTAATCTGGAACTAATAAAAAGTAGCCAAGATAATATTAATGTAAACTTTTTAGATATTAACATTCAATTAAATTCTCATAGCAAATTTACTTTTGACTTATACGACAAAAGATCTGACTATGATTTTAATATTGTTAAATTTCAAAATTACCTAGCCTGTTTACATTAATCTGTTTTTAATAACATTATTGTAAATCAGTTAGTTCGTATAAATAGGCTTTGTTCTAAAGACAATAGGAATAAGCATATTTTAGACTTGATAGCTGTGCTAACACGCAATTATTACCCCGAAAGTCTTTCCAAGTACATAATTGGTTGTTTTAGTTTTAATGAATAGTTTGTTCTGTTGCAATAAATAAGTAAATCATAATAATAAGTATAATTATATAAAATAACTACTAAAAATAAAAAATAAAAAAAAAGATTAAAATCTTAAATAAAAATAAAAAAATAAAAAATTACTCTTAGTAATAATAATTAAAAACTAAATTAATTTAGGTTTAATAGTCCTAAAACACAGTATCCATGGTAGGTCAGTTTCTGTGTTTCTATAATCTCCATGGTTGCAAGTTTTGTGACGTCAGTCATCTTGCGGTTACCTATTCTTAACTTCCACTCTGTCTAGCGCCAGGCTTGGTGTTCTATGGTTAAAGTAACTTTTTTCAATTCTACAGTTTCTCAGGGATTGTACGGTGTCTAAGTATGTTTATTGTTTAGATCATACTTATCGGAAACAATCCATTGGTTTTTAGACAGTATCGACACCGCTGAAGAATAGATGCTGTCAAAAACCTCTCTCATACTTATCTTTTCATGCTTATAGTTCCTGGCTGCAAGTAGCTTTAGTGCTGATACTGGTTTTCTCTTTCAACTATTTTATTTATTTATTTATTTATTTATATATATTACCCTACAATAATGAACCGGACAGAAAGATGTGATGGTATAAGGGAAAGAATACATGCTTTAATAGGGGATGGACACCCCATGTGCTGCAATTACACTAGCAACCCTTCTGGGCATACTTTCATCAAGATTTTGGTACACAGCTATGGGTAATTGTGTCTCTTCCTGCTGTAAGAATGTCGATAGCTCAGCTGTAGATTTCGGATGTGGTTCCCTGGTCCGTAAGCGTCGCTCTAACTCGTCCCTATGGGGTTCTATGTTCTATGGGGTTTACTACTATATTATAGTACTACTCGTTCTATGGGGTTTAGATAGGGACTCTGAGCAGGCCAGGGAAGACGTTTTACATCCGTATCTTGATATCACTGCTTGATAGAGGCTGCAACATGACATGGAGCATTGTCGTCCTGGCAGTAACATCCATCCATTTCATAAAATTACCAGAGCGTAGGAAGAACCTGATTGTCCAAAATGTTCATGTGGGCGTCGGCGTTCAACTTACCAGGAACAACATGCAAAGGTCCTAAGCCATACCACGAAAAACACCCTCAAACAACTACAGCACCACCACCGAACTTGAGAGTTAGAGCGATATACTCGGGTAACAGACGTTCGCCTGGCATTCGCGTAACCTAAGCACGGCAATCCGACTGGAAGATTGTATTGTAGTGTGACTCGTCGCTCTATAAAACAGTTTTCTAGTGGTCCACAGACCAGTTGCGACGTTACAAACACCAAGAGATCTGCCGTCTTTGTTGGATGGGGTGATGTTTGGTTTGTGTGCGGCAACACTTCGCTGGATATTGAGGGCGTGCAGTTCTTTCCACAAAGTATTTGGGTGCATCGCAACCCCTGCTGCCTGTTGAAACTCACTGTTGATAATTTAGAGTGGTTTCTTGCAGTTCTTACGAACCTCACGCTTCAGGACATGCCGATCCCGTTCCGTCAGTTTACGGAAACGACCAACGTGTGCAGTTCGTGTCCCAACTCCCGTAGTCTTCCACTTCACGACATCACCAACAGTTTACCGTGGCTGTGATTTTTCTACAGCAATAGCGCGAAGAGACTTGCCACTAATGTGACAACCAACTATAACACCTGTTTCAAAGTCGCCAAGTTCCTTTCGTTTCGACATATTGTCACAATTTCACACAAAACAAACGACGTTTCCACTTCGCGTATCGTATTTAACCTTAACAGGTCACATACGAGAACTGAATTTGCATAAAATCCGGCATGCAGTCGGATTTTATACAAATCCGCAGGCGTCCGGTATATCCCCCTTCCAAAAAAGACTGGCGAGAGGGACCCGAGCCCAGGCTCCTCGAGTTAAACTTCCCTTCAGGTGAGAACAGCTTACAAAATTTAGTCGAGAAGTTTACAAATTAAGGGGTAATTGTTTTCCGATCTATTTTTTTCTATGTCCGCATAACTGTCCTTGAAATATTATTTAAAATTACAACAAATAACATTATATCAGTTGGAAAATGCTGATACTGTTAAACAATACATAAGATACGCTCTTAGACAAAAAACAAAAACGATGCACCAAGGAGTTATCCGAATGGGGCGAAAATCAGTAGATGTGAGGTACATGTACAGAAAAACAAGCGATTACAATGAGAAAAATTGGATGATTTATTCAAGAGAATGAGCTTCGCAAAGGGAAAAATTCAACGCGTTGGTCCACCTCTGGCTCTTATGCAAGCAGTTGTTCGGCTTGGCATTGATTGATAGAGGTGGCGGATATCCTCCTGCGGTATATCGTGCCGAATTCTGTCCAATTGGCACGTTAGATCGTCAAAATCCCGAGCTGGTTGGAGGGCCCTGCCCATAATGCTTCAAACGTGCTCAATGGGGGGGAGATATCCGGTGAC
Source organism: Dolomedes plantarius (assembly GCA_907164885.2). Lineage (NCBI taxonomy): Eukaryota > Metazoa > Arthropoda > Arachnida > Araneae > Dolomedidae > Dolomedes > Dolomedes plantarius. Next base: position 102,542,715 of record OU015501.1, read on the forward strand.
CTTGCTGGCCAACGTAGCGTTGGGCAAGCACGAAGACAAGCAGTAGAAACTCTCGCCGTGTGCGGGCGGACATTATCTTGCTGAAATGTAAGCCAAGGATAGCGTGATATGAAAGGCAAAACAACGGGGCGTAGAATATCTTCGACGTACCGCTGTGCTGTAAGGGTGCCGCGGATGACAACCAAAGGGGTCCTGCTATGAAATAAAATGGCACCCCAGACCATCACTCCTGGTTGTCGGCCCGTATGGCGGAAGACAGTCAGATTGGTATCCCACCGCTGTCCGAGGCGTCTCCAGACACGTATTCGCTGGTCATTGGGGCTCGATTCGAAGCGGAACTCATCACTGAAGACAATTCTACTCCAGTCAGTGACATTCCAGGCCGAATGTGCCCGACACCACTGCAAATGGGCTTGTCGGTGTACAGAAGTCAATGGTAGTCGGCGCAAAGGGCGCCGTGAGCTCAGCCCCCTTTCTCTGAGCCACCTATGAATGGTCCTTGCGGTCACTGAAGCACCAGTTGCGCGTACCATCGATGATAATGATGAATCTGGGGCTGTGAGTGCCGCTCTTAAGATTGCTTGGTCCTCACGTTCTGTCGTTTCTATAGGCCGACCGCTTCCTTCTTGACGCTGTGTTTGGCTATGGTTTACCCATTCCTCGTCTAATAGTAGCATCGCTCCTATCCAAATATCAAGGGATTCGCCGATTAGACCAACCGGCTTCTTTGAGCCCAACTACACGTCCTCTCTCAAATGCTGATATCTGCGCATATTGTTCGCGCACCTGTATGCGAGGCATAGTTACTGTCTACCTGAGTACACAAAATAAAATCGCAAAGAATTTATGACCTGGAATCGAAATTTCTCTTTAATATCCTCCCAGTTGCGCAGTTAAGATGCGCTGCAGCGTCACATGTTCATTCACTGGCAACGAAACTTTAAATTTTGCGTTTTCCTGTATTCATATCAATTTGTGTCCAATTAGCATTACCCCCTTGTTCGTGCGTCTTTTTTTTTTGTCGTCTAAGAGTGTATAACAAAAAATACAATATAGTAATAGGTTTTCCTATAAGTCCTTGGATATCAATATTTAATATGAAGTTTAAAAAATTTTATACATCGAAAGAAATTTAGAACATTTCAAAAATTAAATAATATGAATAACTCAAATATTAAAAAAAAACCTTAATACAACTAATTCAATATTGAAAATAGCAATAAGAATAATACTTGAATATTCAAAATAAAAATTCAGAATGGCACTCAAAATTGTAATACAAAATACAATATGTTAACGTGGCCGTTTAATATGGATATACGTAAAAGTGGGTGTGTGGCAAAACTATGACCTAGCAAATGGCAGATTACACTAGTCTGCATGAAAATCGGCCCTGACACTATTACTGCTGATTCTTATGTAACATGACCGCCTGAATTCGAATATGAACCCCGTTTTCCCCCAATGTCGCACCGTTTTCGGGGGAGACCCCCACCTATTTTTATCACTTTTCGATAATTTGGAGGGATGAAAAAGATTATTTTAGCCTTTACATTTCTTCTGAGGAGCTAGAGAGGTGAAAAGTTCTGAAACATGAACATTTGTAGCGAAGAGGTAGATTGGGGGCATTTACCCTCTTAAATTGTAAAAAAATCATTAAAAATTATCGATTTTTCCTTTTTTTCGCAATTTTTTCATTTATTTTCTTCATATTCCAGCTTCCAGCCTCCCTCATCCTCCCTCAGACACCCCCATATAATCTATATATATAAAAGAGCTTGTCTGTTTGTTTGTCCGCTATAGAATCATAGACTGTTTCACCCAGCGGGACCAAATTCGGCACAGTTAATGTTTTGGACCCTAGAAACTTAAATCAGGAAAAACGAAATTTGGGGCTCAATTAGTTTTTTTTAAATTAATTTTTTAATGATTTTTGTGCCCCTAAGCGCACCTCTTAAATGTGGATACAGTCCCTTTACGACAACCCTTCAAATTCGATACGCGGGCGAAAAGCGGGGTGGTTTGAGAGTTGGTCTGGGGGTAACGGGGGGGGGGGAAGGACGAGGTGTTTATTTTTCTTACGTTTAGTGGAATCGTTTGTCTGAACAGGTTGAGAACCGCTGCTTTAGACAATTTTAGACAATGGCGTTCAAACTAGTAGAACTTAATAAAATTTGGAAAAAAAAGCAAGAAAAAAATAATTAAATTTGGAAGTTTTTGGAAGCCTTCTGTTGATCTAAATATATTAATTGTTTGAGGATCATAAAATGGGAAGAAGTTTAATAGTTCTACAGGTTTTTTCCCCTAAGTTCGCGAAACAGAGTTAACATACGATATGTATTTAAATTACTTATTCCGTGAAATCATACAAGATAAATCTTTTAGAGTTTTGGTGTTTTTTAAGCAGTGGGAGGAAAAGCTCTTTAAACAGAGAAACATAACGGCACATAACTTTCATTCCGAACTGTTAGTCCATTAGTTATATTAAGGCATAAGAAGATTAATGAAATTATTTTTAAAGAATGATTGCCCGGGTAGATATAGATATAAAATTTTTCATGCTTTCCATCAAAAGAATACTGGGTATATCATAGAAACGCGCTAAGCGCATTCTGTCTGGCCAGATGAACATGAAGAGCGGGGGGTGCAGCCCAGTATTTTTTTGATGGAATGCATGAAAAATTTTATATCTATATATCTACCCGGGCAACGCCGGGCAATAATGCTAGTAGAAATATATAGCAGCAGTTCGAAAGATTCACTGTACCACGCTGGCGCTCTCAATACCTCGTGCGCAGAGGTTTACACAGGAATTTTCATGCTTTGACAAGGTTTAAACTTGCATTGCTCTTGTCACTATAGTCCTGCACTGTAAAGGTACTCGCAAATCAATGCCATTTGCTGTGCCCATGGTTTGGCGCGAACCTCGCTGTCATCTCTCAGATTGTTACTTTTGTATGACTTCAACCGTCAGGTTCTCTAGCTAAAGTAAGCATACAATTTAGCATCCTAATATGCCTTCAGCTCTAAGACCAGTTCCTCACAACGAATCTTTGCTAATCCCAGTGCCCCAAAATACCTATACTCTACAGCCAGAAACGGATTTGAAAGATTTTGAGCCACAGCCTAGAGCAGGGATTCTTAAACTTATATAGTCCGAGGACCCCCTTTTGAACATTTCTTTTTGCGAACCCCATACCAACTCTAGGCATTTTAAGTCGTTTTTGAGACTTAATTTCCGGCTCAATAATCGCATAGGCACTACTTTATAATAGATATTGGTAAAAATGTATCTCTGATTATTTTAATAAATAGTCTTGCGCATTTATAGAGACGAACATTTTTATTAGGACATAGAATAAAAAACATAAAATGAATAAAAACAGTAGAAAAAAGAATTTTAAATGTTACAAATCATAATACATTAAACTCATACAAACATTTCTTGGTCAAATATTGGTCAAAATAGATTTATCTTATTATAATATGTTTTCTGTAAATGATTTTTACTTAATGAGACGGGTGCAGTGGTTCTCTTGAAACCAGAACCGCAATGTCAGACTTTATGTTGGAAAGTTTTATTCTGAGGTCCGCTTCTACATTGAGTTTGTTTCTATACTTTGATTTCATATATATAACAGTACCGAAAAAGCCTGTATACATAAATATGTTGTGCAGAACGGAATCAAATGTTGGAGGGTTTCATTTGCAAGTGCAGCGTAATCAGATCTGAGAAATAACCAAAAGTTTGTGAGTTCAGTTTTGTTGAATTGTAGTTTAAAAGTCTTATCGCATGATAATTCCACGAGAATATCTTGTTCAAGTATAGATTGTTAATGTCAAAATTGTTTCGCGGACCCCCATGGGTCCGCGGACCACAGTTTAAGAATCTATGGCCTAGAGGATCAAATGATACGTCCACCGATGATGAAGAGTGTTCAGCTGATTCAGTTCATCGACAATCTCACCTCGTTACTCAAACGGAATTGAATGACCTCGTCAGGGATTTGGAGTTACCTAAGAGTAAATCTCAACTTCTTGGATCTCGACTTCAGCAGTGGAATCTCTTAGAAAAGGGCATAAAAATCCTTTTTTACAGGCCTAAGCCGTCAACCCTGAAATTACTTTTTTCGGAAGATGAAGGCTTAGTGTTCTGCCCTAATTCAAATGCATAGATTATAGAACTGAAAATGCCACGTGAAGACTGCTTATAGACTCGTCAAAGACAAGCTTAAAAGTTGTGCTGTTGGCCAATGGGAATGAGTTACCATCTGTCCCGGTTGCATACTCTGTGGATATGAAGGAGATGTACGAAAACTGAGGGATGTACTGAGGGAAGATAAGGATTGCAGTGCAGGACTATAGTGACAAGAGCAATGCAAGTTTAAATTGTCAAAACATGAAAATTCCTTTGCAAACCTGTGCACGCGAGGTATTGAGAGCGCCAGAGTGGTACAATGAATCTTCCGAACTGTTGCTATATATTTTTATTATTGTTGCTATACATTTTTATTATTTAGGGGTGTTTGGGGTAGGATAAGGGGGGATGGAAGCTGGAATATGTAGAAAATAAATGAAAAAATTGCGAAAAAACCGGAAAAATCGATCATTTTTGAATGATTATTTTACAATTTAAGGGGGCAAATCCCTCCCCCCCCAATCTACCTCTTTGCTACAAATGTTCATGTTTTAGAACTTTTCACCTCTCTAGCCTCTCAGAAGAATTGTAACGGCTAAAATAATTCTTTTCATCCCTCCAAATTACACTGTACAACAAATTTGAACTTTTTTCTGTCCTTTAGACGAAATTATGTGATTCGGTAGAAACAAAAAGGCGCTTGATTCATATATCAAAATCAAAATGGCCCATCACGTACTGTTTTTGTAGGACACCCACTTCTCATATTTATACAAATTGGTTACTGAGAAATGTAACAGAGGCTTGATTATAGAAAACACAAACACTAAAATGATTTTTTTGGCCGTTTCCTCTTGTAGACATCTGTTGGTGTGTTCCTGATAACAGACCAGCGGAAATATCCTGGAAATATCCAGCTAGCATATGGAAATATCCAGCTAGCATATGGAAATATCCAGCTAGCATATTTCCATTCCATCGTCCACTGAAACGCTTATCAAACATAGATTTCTTGGTGAAACCTTTCCCCATGCTCATCACTAATTGCGCCAAGGTTTTGAGGAAAGAAGTCCAGATGCGAGTCCAAAAAGTGCAGTTTAAAGACATATTGCAACCTATAACACGAAAGCATTTAACCATGTCACCAAGAAGATGTTCATAGTTTTCAGCTTTTTCATTTCCCAGGAAACGTGAGCACACTGATTTAAATGCCAGCCAGGCTTCGTTTTAGGCCTGTGACAGTTTATTTTCAAACTCTTCATCATGAAAGGCTGCTTTAATTTGTGGGCCAATAAAACCCTCTTCTTTTACCTTTGCCTCACATAAATTTTTTAATTTGTTCCTGAGATGCAAGAAAGCCAATCTTTCTCTGTCCAGAGCTTTTATAAATATTTTCATCAAACCGAGTTTAATGTGCAATGGTGGAAGAAGACACATTGCGGATTCACAAGTGGTTCATGTGATATGTTGTTGGTGCCAGGAATGAAGATATTTCTGGGAGGCCACTGTTTACGGATGTAGTGATTTTTTTCTGTCACGACTGTCCCATTCGCAGAGAAAGCAGCAGAATTGAGTGTATCCCTGTTAATATACCAATGACTTTCAAATCTCCACAAATGTGCCATTTGAATGTAGTGTACTCCATTAACTTCAGTATAGCACTCATAACTTCGTAATTTTCCTTTGTATTTGTAGAATATGCTACAGGAACAGACGAACAAACATTTACTATATGGAAGAGCACTGCTCTGAGACTACGTTTGGACGAGTCGATAAACAGGCGCCACTCTACTGGATTATGTTCATGTCCCAATGCCTGAAATAGACCATTCACATCACAGCAATATACGATGTCTTCTTTCTCCGCAAAATAGTCTACAAAATTGCTTTTCGTCTTCTAAATAAACTTATTCTTACACCTTTCTCTAATAGATTCCAACCTTGAAGCCTAGAACCCAGTAATTCTGAGTCTGTTTGAGAGAGTTTCAAGCCCCGTACAAGATCGTTAAGCTCTGCCTGTGTGATTTCAAGATGTGAACATGTCGTAGATGTAGATGGTTGAAAGTAAGTATCTTGACGGTTCGGGTCATCGGAGGTGTTTTCCTGTGAATCGACAGTATATTTTTCTGGAGCTGTAGGTATAGGAAGATCTTCAGAACGAGAAATTGGTCGCATAGTGGAGTGCAAGTTTGGATATTAAATACAATGTTTGGATTTTGAAGAGGACCCCTTGACAGCTGTCAAACAAAAGTAACAATCCGTTACGTGAATAGTCTGTTCACGCCAAACCATAGATACTGCAAATTTCAATCTACTACGTTTTCCTTGTAACCAGTTTCTAGAATTCCTTGAACATGAATTGCAGTATATATGTGGAGCCCATGACTTATCCTGGTCCCTAACTCTACATCCAAAGTACAGTTCATAAGTCTTTCTAACTAATGGTGACAAGCTACATTGTTGAGTCTTCAATGTAAGTTCACCACACATAACAAAATAAGTCAGGCTTATTTTCACACTGACGGGACATTATAATGCACTGAACGTAATATAAAATCTTGTTCTTATAACACTTTTACATTTCACACTTAACGTCAGTAGAATTTTGCAACCAGCAACACTTCAATCAGCAACATAAGACAGTGGTAGGAAACATCTGAACAAAAAATCTCTGATCTCTCAGAACTGCTCTCAGTCAGTCGGCGTGTCTTTTATATAGGTTTGGCGAAGGGAGAAAATGCCCTCGCCAGGAAAGTCGCCAAGCTTCTAGTGAATTCTCGGATATCTCGCTTCCTAATGCAGCTAGAGCCTCGAAACTTCGTGAAGGTAGATAAGGCTTTTGTCACCAAAAATGTCGCCAGTATTGCCAGAATGGTCGCCAAGTTGACGACAGTCCCACTGTCAATGAAAGCGCCTTTCCATTGCCTGTAAGTTTTTTTTCCGGCACAGAGTGCGCTTGCCGCTACAGTATAGGGGGCTCCCCCGAAAATGGTGGGTGATGTGGGAAGACGGGGATTATATTCGGATTCAGGAAGTCATTTTACAAATGACTGCGGGCTCGAAAAAAATTTTTTTTTTCAGACCAGTATTATAGGGGAAAAAATAAATGTGTGCGTATAGTGCACGAAACTGAAACTCAAGGTTGGAAGGGCTCTATGAATTAAATTTGTCAATCAATGAATTCGAGAAAAGGAAATTGTGCAAAAGCCAAACCAGACCAAGAGAAGAAGCAATCTGTTCGCTCATGAATTCCAATGGGCGGAAACTGAGAACTGAGAGAAGGGAGAACCTTCGGTGCAAGTCCCGAAGTTAGTTAAGACTTAGTTTATGGTTTATTCAAAATGAAGTATTAAAACGCAAAAATATAGAGGAGAAATTATTCTATATTGGCGAGTTTCTCTTACACTCAACCAGGACTTCATAATACTAAGATCAGGGGGACGACAGGAAAGTGCTTAGAGAAGAAGACAATTAAGAAAGATTAAACCAGTAGTGTTGACTTATTCATGGTATAATTTAAATTCGCCTGTTGAGTTGTAGTATCTTAATTTGGATGCATGTACAATTTCAGTAGACCTGTTATGAAATAGATAAACCAAACCAATATAATAAGTCCCTTCAGAACACTGTTTTAAAATTTTGTAAGGACCAGAATATGGGGCTGAATGTTTGCGGGTATTCGGGTATGGAAATTCTTCTAAGTTTACAGCATCACCAGGTTTAAATTTAGAGATTACAAAGCGAGCATCATACCTAAATTTGTTTATTATGATAATCTATTGTCCTTTGTTTTGAAAGTTTTCTAGCTTCATCCACTGGAGGATAGTTAGTCAGATTTATAGGGGAGTCATAAGGCTGCTTGCCAAACATTAAGTATGCAGAGGTAAATTTTGTAACTGAATGGGGGACTATTGGTATATTCGGTAATGACTTGTTCCAAAATACGTGTCCAAGGAACTTTAGTGGACGAAGAATTAACTTTATACTTTAACCTATACACTATTGATTGGATTCACTCACTCAACTTTACAATTAGTTTGAGAGGGATGTGCTGAAGTCAAAAGTTGCTTAACATTATAATTTTGAAGAAATCTCCTGAATCGTGATGAAGTAAAGGCTGCATTCCTATCGGAAAAGAATATTTTCAAGAATATTTTCTGGTACCTGAATTTGGAATAACTGCTAAAACAATTAGCATAAGTTTCTGTTGTGACACTTTTTGAGGGAAACGCCCACACATATCTTGTTGCATGGTCTATCGCAATGTGGAGATTTTTTTGCGGAATTATAGTAATTAAAACCAGCAACAGTATCAACAGAAATACATTCAAAAGGTTTTTCTATCGGAGGTGCAGTTTGCATAAGTCTTAACTTCTTTAATTCCGATTTTTTGTTAAATCGGCATGTTGCACATTGTTTGACAAACTTTGCGATATCCTCAGTTATGCGAGGCCAGTAATACAGAGGGGTAATCAAGTTTAGCATTTTTTTGTACACCAGGATGACCAAATTGATCGTGACATTTTTGCAATAATTTTAAACTTAAAAAATTATGAAGATTTTTTCTTTTTAGTATGATTACATTATTTATCTTTTGATAGTTTGGACCACGAAGGTTGTCACTTTTCTGTTGAGTTTTAATTTCATCCAGGTCTAATAAATGCACAGCATGTTGAAGATGTTGGGAAAAAGGATGCCTTGAGATCATATCAGCTTCAACATTTGTAGAGCCCTTTTGGTATTTGATTTCCTGGTCAAACATACTGAGTTTTAAGGACCAGCGGAACAACCACCCTCTTAAATTCTTTACATTTTTGAGTCAAACAAGAACCACATAGTCAATAAGAATGAAAAATTTTTGGCCATGGAGATAATAGTAGAATTTGTCTAAAGCCTCCACCATTGCAACATTCTAATTCTGTGATGACATAATTTTGTTCATAACTTCGTAAAGTTCGTGAATGATATGCAACAAGATGTAATATATTAGAGGCATCATGCTGTTTCAACACAGCTCCAACTGCGTTTTTTGAGGCATCAACATATACATGACATGGTAATTTTGATCATATAATGGAAGAACAGGTTTATATATTAACACATTTTTTAATTTTTCAAACGCAACTTGGCATTCTTTTGCTCTTAACATTTTTTTTTCAAAAGTCTATTTGATGGATAACGAATTTGAGCATACTTGGGGGATAAACTTATTGTACACATTGATTTACCCTAAGAAACGTTGCAACTCCTTTACGTTCTTAGGAGGTTGTAACTTATGGATGCTATCAATGTTGGTATTATCTGGGGTAATTTTCCCGTGGTGAACTTCATAACCGAGAAAATTAATTTTGTCTTTGGTGAACACACATTTAGATAATTTAAGTTTAATATTTTCTTTCTCACAGATTTCAAAAATTTGTTGCAAGTGTTGCCAATGTTCGCTATCAGACAAGGAAAAAATAATATCATCGAAATAGTTACAAGCAAAGTTAATTTTATATTTAGCCAAAATTTTTCGAATGGTTCTGTTAAAGATTCCTTGGGCATTCTTTAAGTCAAAAGGTAGAAGAAGCCATTCAAATAATCCAAAAGTTGTTGCAAAGGCAAGTTTTTCAATGTCTTGAGGGTGACTTGGAATATGCCAGTGACCTGAAGTTAAATCTAGGGTTGAAAATATTTTAGCTTGACTAAATTTATTTAATAGACAGTCTATCCGGGGTAAAGGTTCAGCATCTGTCTTAGTAATGACATTTAATTTTCTGAAATCTATGCACAGTCTTGTACGTTTGCTTTCGTCACGCTTATAAGCCAAAGTAACGGGGGCAGAGTAGGGGCTACTACTCTCTCGTATAATGCCTGCTTGCAACAATTTCGCAATTTGGTTTTTAATTTCAACTTCTTTAGGAGAAGTACGATAAGGGCTTAAGGACACAGGAAGCTCAGACGTAAGTCTCATACGCTGGGGTTCTAACCTAATTAAATCTATATCATATTTGTCCTTAGAAAATATATGAGCAGTTATACAACAAAGAATTGAGTTCATCATTCTCTCTATTGACAATCTGGAAATTTTCAAAATCGTTTTCAGAGGTCAAGGGAATATGAACCAACTCAATTTACGTTCCGATTTTCATAATTTGTGGTATTTCTTTCACATTTTACACTCTCTGCACAAGGATTTATATTTTGATTTGCATTTGGTTGCGAACTCAAATATTTGGACTCATTGTTATTAATATGAAAGGATATTGGTGTACATTGTCGTGGTGAGACACGACACGTTATCAGAAAAGAGGGATAGGAACACCGCAGGTACGGAAAACTACATTAAGAGGGGTAGTGAATGTGTAACTGGAGGAAAGCAGGCTACGAAGTGCCTTGACCAGCTGCAGTTAATGATCTGTGCAGGCAAAGGTTGGAAACGATGGGTCCAAAGTTGAAGATTGAAAGGGGATAGATAGGCAGTTTTACGATGTTGAATCGTTAGGAGGACCGCAGGAGGTCGGAGAATAGCGTGAGAACTTGGGAGTGTGAGAAACCCTAGAAGGGTGCACTGGCGGACGCCCCCTTCAATTTTGATTGGAGAAAATATTAGTATAAAAATATGTGGTCGGCCAATGATGTGGGTCCAGATCGACTTATTGGTCAGGAGATGGCCCCCAATGGAAGCATGAGGAGAAAATGTTTAGAGTTTAGCTCGGAGTGAAAAAGATAGAGAGGGTTCAGATTAGTTTGAGAACTAGAAAGAGACGCAGGTAGCAGTAAATCGAGCAGTGAGTGCGCCCGGCGGAGAAAAAGCCCCCGAAGTCGACGGAGAGTGAGATGATGAGCTGATTACGGCCGGAACCAAGCGAACCACGGCCGTCTTATACGCCAGCTATCTCAGAGCATGATATCGAAAGCTCGACAGATGAGTGGACGTGCCAGTGAAGTTATTCTGGAGAAGTAGTTGCAAGCCCCCCTGTTCCAGCACACCCGAAAGCTTCCCATGCCGACAACTGGAGAGGAGCTGACCAAACGAAATCTAAACAACGCACAGCCGTGACGAGTCCGAAGCGACGTGCACCGTCCCCTGAACTAGCCCGCAGTCACCTCGAGAGGGTCCCATAGGGAGTTTGGATCGACGGGTAAAATCACCTGAGCTACGCCGCAGCTGCATCGAGAGGGTCCCGCTACGCAGTACCATTGATATCCGATGACCCGTTCCAGCCAATGAGAATGAGGAGCCGCGCCTTTGTATGAATCCCCGACGGATCGCTTCCAGTGTTGAGAGGGAGCGGAATCTAGTGTTATGACTGTGAATCTTCAAAACAAGGTAAGAGAGTTTTAGTTTGCTTTTCTGCCAATGCCCAGTACGTATTAGTGAACGAAGGTAATTAGATGGGGTTAAGCTCTCTACTGACCTACAATCCTTTTCCTTAAATTCCATTTCTAGTGAAGATCTAATTTCCAAGCAACAATCGGATTCCTATTGCCAAAATATTATTTCAAAATTGCGTAATAACTTTAAATTTTCTCCTACTTCACCTAAATTTTTCCTTGATAATAACTTATTACTTTGTAAAATCACTAACACTAAACTTAGACATTCTCAACTTACTAAACTCGTTGTACCTCAGTCTCTAGTACCTGAAATTTTACATTTGTGTCATGATAACAATACGGTCAGTCATGCTGGTTTTAGTCGCACACTTCATAGGGTCAGGCAAAATTATTTTTGGAAAGGACAATACCAACAAGTCAAACATTATGTAGAAACCTGCCAATCATGTATCCAAAGAAGAGGCTTTTCCAAATCATCAAAAGCTCCTTTGCAAAAGATACCGACAGCGGATAGACCTTTCGAAAAATGCTCCATTGATGCATGTGGTCCCTTTATTACTTCAAAACAGGGAAACAAATGACTATTAGTCATAACAGATTACTTTACTCGATACGCAGAAGCATACCCTGTACCAGATATCAAAAGTAGCACAGTAGCTAAAGTTTTAATTGATTTTATTTCGCGACATGGTCTGATGCAAACTCTATACTCTGATAGAGGTTCCAATTTTATTTCAAATGCAATGATGGAAGTGTACAATAAATTAAGTATAAATAAACAACACACCGTTAGTTATAATCCACAAGGAAATGGGGTAGTTGAAAGGCTAAACAAGTCCTTAATAGATACTCTTTGCCACTTAGTCCGTGAGACCCAAGAAGACTGGTGTGAACATGTTCCTTTGGCCTTATTGGCCTTTAGAACTGCCTTTCATCGAACTATTAAAGAATCTCCTGCATTTATCGTCTATGGTAGAGATCTTGTGCTGCCGTATGACTTAATTTTCTCCCCAAAGCTTCGTACATATTCTGATACTCCCTCTTATGTTCACCATCTCGTTCAACAAATGCAAACCTCTTTCAATTTGGTCAAACAAAACCTGGAAGAAGCAGCTGATTCCCAAGTTCAAACCTCACTAAATGCAAAGATAAAAATATTCAAGTCGGTGATACGGTCTATCTTCATGTCCCACAAATTAAAGCTCACACCACGAAAAAGCTGTCTAAATTAAACCAGGGTCCTTTCAGAGTCTTGCAGCAGATATCCCCTGTTATTTTCAAAATTGCCCTTATCACTAATCCGGATAAAATGCAAACTGTCCATGTCAATAGATTAATAAAAGTTCAGGACAGGCAAATTTTCCCTTTTACTCCACTTGATCAGTCCCCAGATTTAGCTATTCAAATGTCTCCAAATAATGACTCAGGGGAAGATCACATCTCTTTTCCAGCCAAAAAAGTAACTAACGGCTTGATAACTTTAACACCTGCTCAAATTCTAGGATTAGAAACATCTATGCCTATCTTAAATGTACCTTCTCCTGATTTCGACTTAAGACCTGAGTTTATTGTAGATCTCGAGCAACAATCAATCTCTAGCTCAATTTCTAGCCCATCATTGAGTCCTACCATACCTGTAACTTCTAATGTAATTATTCCTCCGCCACCTAATACAAATACAGACAATCTGAGTTCGTCGGTAGGAAGTTCCAGGACTACTAGTCATGGGTATAATTTACGTCCCAGGGACAGCAACGGCTTTGTAAGATATAAGTAGTAATTACATTTATTGTTTCCCTATTTGTTTGGTCTTTCCCTTTTGTTAATGATACCACACTGACGCTGGGTATCAGACATATCATTTTGTGTTTATGTGCATTTAAAAGGTGTTGAGGGTGTAATGTACCTCTCTTATTTACATTCAATTAAACATTGAGATGTGTGTGTTTTGAATTTATATATATGTATTATTTTCTTGTGACAATAAGAGCAGTTTGGTTTCGTGTTTTTGTTTTTGTGTTTAAGTGGTGGATTCACACAAGTCTTATTTTATGTTGTATTTCTATTTTGTTGGTTCGTCCCTCTATCACCTGCAATTTTATTTTATATAACTAATGTAGGAAAGCTTCATGAACTTTTCTGATAAAGCTTTACTATTTGTGAAAGGTCAAGAGTATTTTGAAGTTAGTGCATTTTACAAACATAGTGACCGTTTCAAAGCTCCAGTGCCCTACTTTTCCAATTCCTTAAATTCATATTGGAATGCTTGAAAAATCCTAATGTTCTATACTCGGGAATAGCAAAGTGGATCATGGACATGCTAGCTGTCTGTCTTCCTCGGTTGCTGGTATGGAGATACTGTCCCATATGAATATAAGTTATCTATCTGGCCTGTTGTTTAGTCTTGCTAGTATACTTTGTTCATGTGGTGTCAGTCATTCCCATATCCTAGGTCCTCCCTTTGTCAAAATTTTGCATTCACTAAAAATCAATTATCAATCATGGTGTAATGTTGAAATTCTAGTTTTGCATGTATGGAGTTTTGCATTGGTCACTCCTTGAGTTCTAACGTTTACTCAGTTTGCACATATCTACCTGTTGTTTCATGCTTCACTACACAGGTCATCTAAAATCCTTCTGTTTAAAAATGCTCTATGTTTAAATAACATTTTAATCTACATTTTATGTGCAAATTTGCAGAGTGCGGTCCTATAAATCAACCAAATACTATTAGATATGATTTTCTGTTAAAGGTTGCTCGAATGATTACATTATTTTGTGTGTGAAATAATTTCAAATTTTGTAAATGCCAAGTTTGATGCCATCATGCTTTGAGAATTAGATACCATGACAAAGGACACATCAGGTGGATCGCAACTAGTTATCCGACATTGTTAAGTGTACAGTAATTATTATTCTTTGTTTGTGATTTTTGTGCATCACTCAGGGATATACACCCTTTAAGCTCTCTTGTCACTGTGTCATACGATTTTCTCACATATTACCTTAATCTTATTATTATATGCCATATGTGCTCCGAGTGTTATAAGTTTTTATAGTGTACCTTTTTTTTATACAGCGAGTTCGCATTTGTTTTGGGTTGTTTCTTTTTTTTGTTTGCTTTCGCCATTTTTTTTCTTGTGTTTACTGGGAGTGCGTCAGTTTCCAGTTTCCTGTATTTAACTTTGTGGGGAAGTACCAGTTGCCTTTCATTACCAAACGATCTTGTATTCAACATTTTAATGCATTATGTTTTCATCATCGCCCTATAATTGTTTGTTGGCTTATTTTGGTTCCTTGTACATGTGTTAATTTTATTGTTACATAAGAATGTAAAAAATTTTATTTCATAAATTTTTTTTCACCGTAGAGGAAGGATATTCTGTCGTGATGATTGTTCTAACTGTCGAATAACGACTTTCCTTTTTTTTTTCATCATTCCATAAGTTTTACTAACTAAACTAAATAATAGTAATGTCATAGTAATTTATCGTCATCTCACTTAAAAGCTAACTCAGTATTAATTAATAGTTTATTATTTTTTTGTGTTTTACGGTCCCCCCTTTTATTTTGTTTGGCTAAATGGCGAATTCGCCATTTTGTTCGAAATGTCCGCCATGTTTTTCCTTTTCTTGAAGGGTTGGGGGAGAAGGGCCGGACTTAGGCTTGAATGACCACTTCTTGGTCCAATGAAAAGACGGCACTGCAGCGTCCACTCTGACCGACCGGACGGGTTTTGGCGAGAGTGGGGCAGTATCGCTGAAGTGCGTGAGCGTGTAGGTAGGGGATTTTTTTTTACTCGCTGCGAGGCTGGACGTGCTGAAATATTCTAAGTTACGACGAGGGATTTTGCGCTTCAGAACCACCTCCGTACTGACGTGTTCCTGTTTGTAGACCTCGTGTTTCCCTCTATCCAAGGATTTACCCTGCAATGATTCACCGTTTTTGGCACCGACGAGACGGGTTCCGGAGAACATCAGAAATTTTGATCCGGTAGTCGGCATTTCTTCCACGACACAGGAGTGCAATTCCTGCCGGAAGCCTGGAACGCTGCAATTTCGGCCATTCCGCTAATCTCCTTCACAGTGTGGATTCATCAGACGTATTCCCATGGTTAGCAGAGAATTTTGATCCAGGAGTCGCATTATCTCCACGACTTGGGAGAATAGAGCCGGACGGAAGCCTGAAGTGCTACAATTTCGGCCCTTCAACCGAACCCCTTCTCAGCGCGGAAATTCGTGAATCGGGTGACGTTCTTATTTTTTTCTATGTCATAATTACATTTTCCTAAATTTTATTTTATACCGAGTAGAATCCTTCCTCTAGGGTAATTTTATATGCTATTTGTGATATGTATTTATGTTTTATATGATGTGTTTAGAATGGTCAGGAAGCGTATGACTATTAAATTTTGACATACCAATTCTTAATTTTTTTGATGTGTAATGAAATGCAATATTATTCTTTATTAAATGAATGTGTTTGTAATTGATAGTGTCTGTCATTTTTTATTCACTCTATGGACATATATTGTGCAGAGGCAACCAAGGAAAATTTGATTCTTTTGAACCTGGGTTAGCTAAAAAAAGTGCTAGTGGTGTAAGCACTATCTTACGAAAATCTCTAAATAATCAACACCACACATCAATACTTTTGCAGAGAAACGAGTATGAACTCTTACACACCCATACTATGCAGTGATTCTACTGTAGCTTTAAACTGGATAAAGGGAGATCCCAATCGTTGGAAAACATTTGTTTGCAACAAATGTTTCCCCCGGTACAGATAACCCTGCGGATCATCTTACTCGTGGTACTTTTCCATCACAGATATCGTCTTTGGAATCTTGGTGCCACTGCCCGAAATGGCTGAAACATGATCCAGAAATTTGGCCTACCAAAGATTTGTCATCTCATACACATCCGTTAGTCGAAGTTGAATCACGGAAAACCGAGTCGCAATCATTCTACGTTGCAACTACAGAACCCATCATAGATAATATCTCGTTACAGTTCTTACACAAGACTTCTTCGTGTGACTGCCTGGATTCTACGTTTTGTGCATAACTGTAGGTCTCAGAAACGTATTGCTCATGAACTGAATTATAACGAAATAGAGAAGGCTAAAGACTATTGGATCCAAACGACGTCTGACCACGGCACACGTGGAAGAAGGCCAGAGTGATGAACCTACGTCAGGGACGCGATGGGAAGATAAGATCCTGCGAGCTGAGATTTAATGGTCGAAAAGTAACCCGCCCGGTATCTCTGGTCATCCCCCTCGAGGTTGACCAAGGTGGGGTGGTTGTTGGGAATGAGATTAAGTAGAACGAACTTGGAGACGATATTACATCTAATAGTTTAGTTGCCCAGTTTGGCAACACCTGTTTAAGGGGACTCACTACCCTTAAATCTTTAAAACATTCGATTTTTTGAAAAAAACATATGTTAAAGCCTGATCATTTCTGAACAAAATAAAGCAAACCGTATGAAAATATTCTGCTTAGTTCCGGAGATGTTGATATTCTAAATATTTAATTACTGATCAAGTTTATGGTAAGAAAAATTTTAAACTCATTTTTCTCAAAATGTAATTTTGCATCATTCCGTAACTGATATCTCAAAAACTATGAAACATAATTCCATGAAATTTTTATCACTGCATAATCATGTTATTTTATTGCGTCTGAACCAGAATTATTGCAATCACTGCACATTTTGTTATTTTTTCAGGGGTAAATTAATGCAAAAATTTAAGGAAATTTTAAGTATATTTTGAGCAGTTTTAAAAAAATTGAAAAAATATTTTAATGTTGAATGTTTTATGTTCAATTGTATTTTGAATTATTTATTTTAAATATAAAACAGGAATTATACATTTAAGTGTAAAATTAATTTCATAGTTCTGCGCGCAAGCCAGTATACCATAAAAATGCTTAAAATACAAGGTATATCTAAAGCATTTAAAAAAAATTATTTAAAATTATTTTGAGAGTTGAAAATTTGTTTATTAAAATAAATATATCAATTTATCACATGCATAAAATTTAGAAAAATTGGGAGTAAATTGAAATAGTTACAAAGAGTCAAAAAGTATGAAAATATGCCTTATTTACTCGACTTAATAGTCGTGAGTCTCCTTAAAAAGAGTTTTTTTTTTAAAAATAAAGTAAGATGGCTGTTTGTAGAATATGATACCTTTTCAGTCGAATTTCATACCTAATATCTAACTGTATAGATGGCCTTAGCGAAATTAAAACTAAATTAATCAAGCAGACGGACTTTATATCTGTAAGTTTTGCTGTGCTTTATTTCCTCTTGTTCAGTAGGCTGTCACTTGGAGATAAGTTTTTAAATAAGCTGCCTACTCGGTAAGCTTAATACAATTTTTTCGGGACGAAGAAAAAATCTTAATTTAATCTCTGCAAAATAGTTATAAAAAAAAAATCTCAATTTGAGATTTTTATAACTTTTGAAAATGTTCACTGTTTAATTATAATTCTTAAGTACATATATTCATTATAAAATAGCTATTGATATTTTTCATATTTATATCTTCTAAAAGTGTCCGTTCGGTTTACATGCAAGTATAATGCCCCATAACATGAAATTATGACAGAATGACTAACTTCAGACAATTATGAAATACAAATTAAAGATTAGAATAATTTGATTTGTCTTACAACATGTGATTTAATTTGCATTTCTTGAATAGCACTAAATATTAAAGCTTCCCAAGCACAGCTTTCTTAAAGGAATAAATAAAAGTAAATTCCAACGTTAAAGTAAAACAACACCTATTTCAACGTTAAAAATTGGAGTGAAAAGAGGAATTTAAAACGTTATCATTTGTTATAATTTTGATTAATCATAAAGGAAACTTCGTAAATAATAGTAGTAATATTAGTAGAAGTAGTAATAGTAGTAATAATAGTAGAAAAATAATAGTAGTTTCTCTAAAATATTGATTCGTTTCTACATGTAAATCCAGAAAATGATATAATCAAAACTGTTTTATAAATAAAACTTCAAATAACATATCGGTATTATCTGTGTAGGTAAGTTTTTAAACGCTGAAATACGCTTTCCCGGTTTTAGTTTTTGAGTTGAGATATCAAATATTCGCAGTTATTATAACAAGAGATTTCCTTTCAGAAATTTTGAAATTTTCCTTTTGTCTTTTTGTCACCATTATTTTGTGTTTATAGATTTTCCCAAAGCACCACGAAAGTTTTTGGTTCTTGTAATGAGATTGTCTTCTAGGCGAACTAAAATCGCTCTTGGTGCCACCTCATTTTATACCGTGAACCCCCAGGGGAAGCATCTGGGGGTAGCGTAACCTCCTAACTTCCCTATTAATCCCACAGAAGAACCTTCCGACCTACAGAATTAACGAGCCTATACCTGGCGTAAACACGAGGGCATTCAGTATCGCTTGTCGGGATTCTATTCTAGTTGTCATGAATTCAATCTCCAAGCACCCCAATGCAGAAACTCTGCCAGAAGCTCCCGATGCGACTGTGCCAGTCACGAAAATCCTCAATAAAAATCAACCGATGCACATATATGTACGACATGCATTATCATAAAAGTGCTGAACCCCAACTTACGACTGGATACCCACCACGAAGCCTACTCACCTGAGTGTATGGTTGCTGAATATCCCTCCCATAGTGGCGATAGGTGGTGCTCGAGAAAAGGAGAACTGTTTTTGTGTTTTGTTTTTGTGTCAGAGAGGATTCGAACACGATTTCGGTGTAGACGCTGAAATAATGTCTTTAGGCTCCTAGGCCTTATAATTCTTGAAAGTCTATGTAATTTATGTTACGTGTTTGTACAATAAATGTTAATGTGCAATGTGAACTGATTGATGAATCTGATTTTGAATTAATGAGAGGATGCAGGATATTTTAGAAGCTGTCAGATAAAAGAATCAGGTATGTGACTCTCCTTTAAATACCGATTTATTTCAAAAGAACAGAGCCTTTTTCGACAAGGGTTTCCGAACAAATTTTAAAACAAGCGAGAGAAAACAGAAACAGCGAGTCAGGATGAACATTAGGGCTCCCATCGCACAACATCATACCTCGTCTGCCCCACGTATACATCTGTGGGGAAAGCCATAAACGGAAACAAGGGCAGTTCACAAGTAAAAACAACAGGAGCAAACTTCTGTAGCAGCCATTAGAAGGGAGCTCCAACAAAAAGAATAAATGTTCTTTATCACCGTCAGAAAACTCGATGATTATTTGTTCCTGTGGGCAAAGATGAAGGATCAGAGAGCTACATTTCTTTGGGAGTGATAGACTGTAGGCCGTAGGACCAGAATATAAACAATCATGGCCAACGCAAACACAAACACGTGGCAATTCCCCGTTTTTATCCCAAACAAATCCACAGCCTAACACTACTCCTTCCACCACAACAAATAAATAAAGAGAAAAAAATCATCACACAGTAGCACTCAGCAAATCAATCAAAAAAGAGGCGCAGATAAATTAGAAGTCTACAGAATTGCAAGTCTACTGAAAGCCTAAGGTTAAAATTAATTTTTATTTACGACTGTGTGCCTCGTGGTTCTTATGCTCGGAAAATTCATACATATCGGAAACCCATAATAATTGACAGTGTCATCCTGAAAAAACCGTAGAGTTGTTAGGCATGCTTGAATTTGCCTCGTTGCTAATGCCGCGTCCGGAAAGTTTTCTGAGACATTTCGCCCCAGCCCTCATCCTAGATCTCGGTATCAATTCGACCATTCGGCAATCATTTTCCCTCCAGCGTTCTCTGGAATTAGTCCAGTCAATTTGTGCTCAAAAGGGGCCCTCGAGGGAAAATTTTGGGGTAGTTTTGATTTCTTCTATTTTATGTTTTTTGGGGTGCTGAATCCGAATCTGAGGTTTGTTAACAAAATTTCGTGACGCAACATTGAAAAAAATGCAAGAGAAGGTGAAAATTTTCATTTTTTGGCTGTTTTTTGCTTATAACTCGGAAACTATCAACTTTTCGTATATAACTTTATTTATCAAAATTAAAGTACATAAAATTTTCTACAAATTTCACTATTTAGGTTTTTTTCTCCGACGGACCGTTTGGGCTCAAGCGCTATTTGAAAATTGGCGTATTTCGGCTGGCTCCTCAAAAATTCACTTTTTACACTCCAAAACTTATCATTAAAGGCTGTCATTTAATTCCTCCTTCCAATACAATGTAGGATTTTCAAAATCACATTGTATTTAAATTCTGTGCAAATATAATTTCGTCTTGTACGTCTTTTCATGTAATTTATTCTCGGCTAGCCTCACCAAATGATTTTATAACTGCCCCGTTTGGTTTAAAAGCCCTCTTTCCTTCCATTCGATTCCTTTACAGACGATTCAAGTCCAACTACGTCACCGTGTACATGCGTACCCAATCAACACCCCCTATATCCGATATAGGGGTGTTGACCCAGTTTCAAGTCCCTTCATATTGTTCACGAGGTTTCCTCCCCTCCCCCCCTAAAAAAAAACACAAAAAATAAAAACACCGGCCATCCGATTCCTACCAGTGGCAGTGCGAAGGAAAGTAGTTCAGTGTTAGAATCCAACGACAACACGATTCAAAATTTATATTTACGCGTAGTGTTAAAAATGGCTTCAAATGTGTGTTTTATTTGTGATGAAGTGCTGGATAATAACGTAGAGAAGGTGATAACGGTGCGGCAAAGAGGTTTGAAAACGTTTATCGAGTCAAGAAAGAAGAGGAAGGATGGTCAGCATGTTCAGCTACGTAAAAAATCTGCAGTTGATGTTCATGAGCGATGTCGTACAAACTGCATTAATAAAAGAATGATTGCAGCTCATTTGAAGAAGGCGGAACAGGGTAGAGAGTAAGTCAAAAGACGTTCTACTCAAGCGCATTTCAATTTCAAAACTCATTGTTTTATGTGTGGCCTCGTCATAACACCTGACTTTATAGAACAACAAAGAAAAAAGAAAACCAATCGTAATATTGTGTATCAGGTTCGAATTTTGAAAGTCAAGGAAACTATCATAAAAAGGGCAGAAGAACGTGGTGATGAGTATGGACAAGCCATAATCAAACGTCTTTTGCCTGTCTCAGACTTGGTGGTTTCTGATTGTCAGTATCATAGTTTATGCATGAGAAAATTGTACAATCGCCCAAAAATTCAAGAGAAGAGAAAAAGGGGTCCATTCGCCAATCATGTTGAAGCAGCAATGGAATATGTCTACACTTATCTTGAGAATAGTGATGGAGAATGTCAGTTTACGCTAGACGAGTTGGTGGACCAAATCAAGGGTGATTATCGTCCTGACATAAATACAGTTAAAGCTCATCTACTCAAAAAATATGGAAGCGATATAATAATGACCTTTTCTCCAAACAAGAAGCTGGTAGTGTGTTTCAAAAACACAGGGTATACAATTTTAAATGATGCTTGGTACCAGCAGGCGTTAAAAATGAACAAGAGGAAAGACTCCGGATTATTAAGACGGCTGCTGCAATTGTTGTTGAGGATATCCGGAGCCAGGTTTATGAGACCGCACAGTACCCCTCACCTGATAAATTTTTGGAAGGAAATGAGGAACTCATTCCTGAAAGTCTCCGTACATTTATGGAAACAGTTGTACTAAACAAAAAACGTGGGGACCATGATATGTGGAAGAAGAACACAGCACTGGCTCATAGTCTTGTAGCAGTAGTGAAGCCCAGATCATTCGTTTCACCAGTCCTCGTAGGGTTGGCAGTGTTTCTGTACAAGAAGTGCGGCTCAAGGAAATTAGTCGATGTGGTTTCCTCATTGGGATTTTGTTGACTTACACAGAGGCTGTCCGCCTGGAAGCATCAGCTGTCAGCAGCGATCCGCTGAAAGTTAACCAGCCATGCTTTTCACAGCAGGTGTACGATAATGCTGATTTTAATGTACATACAATCGACGGATACAGCACCTTTCACGTCATGGGTACAGACTGAAGAACAGACTGAAGAAATACGCTTACATGATGAGGAAGGTATGTCTAATCTCACAATCTATTTCGTAATCACTCATCTCTCCTTAAGATATGATCACAAGTTGTTGTTTTCGTACCACCTCTTTCATTTTCCAAATGAACAAGCCCCGACTCTGACGACAGAACAACCCGAACCTGTGCCAGGACTCGTCGCCTTCGAAGAACCTCAGCCAGGACCCTCTAAACGACAACGGCTCATATAATAATGTAATATATGATCATGTGTATTGTAATACAATATAATAAAATGTAATAATTTTTCAAGATTTTTCTTTGGAATTTCAACTTTTTTGTAACAATTACAACTAATTTGTACAATTTCGGACTTCTTTAAATAACTTCAACATTATTTTATTTTTGAAAAAATGACCTGTACCTCTACATATACGATCTAAATAAGGTATGTGCAGAGAACTGGGAGGAATTCACTAATTGACAGCCATTAATAATAAATTAGAATTTTGGAGTGGAAAAAGTGGGTTTTTGTGGAGACAGCCGAAATACGCCAATTTTCAAATAGCGCTTGAGCCCAAACGGTCCGTCGGAGAAAAAAACCTAAATAGTAAAATTTGTAGGAAATTTTATGTACTTTAATTTTGATAAATGGAGTTATATACGAAAAGTTGATAGTTTCCGAGTTATAAGCAAAAAACCGCCAAAAAATGGAAATTTTTACCTTTTTTTGCATTTTCTTCAATGTTGCGTCACGAAATTTTGTTAACAAACCTCAGATTCGGATTCAGCACCCCAAAAACATATAAAATTGAAGAAATCAAAACTACCCCAAAATTTTCCTCCGAAAAACACAATTTGACTGGACTAAATGAGGAACTAAGTAAAGTGTATCTTCCTAGGTTTGGATACAATAATTAATATGTACTGCGATTTCTCTGATTACAATTCACTAACGACAGAGTATTTAGTCTCGCTTTTCTAAGATTCTGGCTTCCTTTTTCCTCCTACATTCCTGTCTTTTGATATCTACAGAAGGTCGTTTGCACTTTATGGAAACTATTTTGTAATTTATTTTTGTAGTTTGCATTTTGAGATAAAGATTTGGCAACTTCAGAATAATCGTCTACTACTTTTTTCTGTTGATTGGAATGTAAAATAAAAGATTAATTTTGAAAATGGCTCCTTAATTTAATAGATGGCTTGAAGGTTACGTAACTGCGCTTTCCGAGGAGAAATATTCATATCAACAAATTAAAATAGGTGTAAAATTCGCGGTTATGCATATTAAAAAAAAGGAATTTATAATATATTAAATTTGAAAGGAAAAAAGTCTAACTGAAAGTAGAAAATGAAAATATGACAGCAAACCTTATCCTAAGACTGTTCGAACGCAGGCAAAATATCAAGAAAGTCAAGTCTCTGATCTTAAAATAAAATCCGCCTACTCAAAGATCCATTGCATCGAAACTAGGAACGCCTTCTGGTACTGTAAGTAAAATCATTCATAAAGATTTGAAGTTAAAAAAGATGTTTAAACCTAAAGTTCATCTGATTTTTCCAAAACATATTGCTGAAAGAAAAACAAATTGTAGAAAATTGTATCAAAAACACCTAGCTGCCGAAAAATGGAAATTTGTGGTACCACTCGAAGAGGCGTGGGTGTATTTAAGTGACTGTAAAAAAAAATCAATTTTATATTGCTCAAATGACGGGAATGAGCGTACGAAATGCTTCGTCAGTGTAAAGAA
Organism: Dolomedes plantarius; assembly: GCA_907164885.2. Taxonomy (NCBI): domain Eukaryota; kingdom Metazoa; phylum Arthropoda; class Arachnida; order Araneae; family Dolomedidae; genus Dolomedes; species Dolomedes plantarius. The sequence continues at coordinate 102,566,893 of OU015501.1, forward strand.
AAATTCCCAAAGGGATTCATGATAGTTGCAGGATTTTGTTACAACGTCAAATTAAAAATAAAAATAGTCTCAAGTAATCCCAAAATTAATAAACTGTACTATCAGTAAAATCTTTTAGAACCAATTTTTGGAGAAGAAATTCCAGCCTTATATGGAAAGGACATTGATAAAATTGTGCTTCATATGTACAAAGCCTCTAGTCACACATCTAAATCAACTACGGCTTATTTATCAAAGAACGAATCAGAAACAAGAATAAAGTGTATCCAATTTAATGAAACACCTGTAAAATCCCCTGACGCTTCTCCAATGCACTTTTGCGTTTTCTGTTTATTAAAACCTTTTACACGCCGCACTATGATCGAAAGGTAACACAAACTATTTATTGATAAAAATCACATTAAAACTCAAACATAAGAACTATGAGTAATTTTTTTTTTCAAAATAATTTTTGTATATGATTTACAACATGTTCCCAAAAGGGAACATTGGCGGGAAACACTTAGTTTTTCCACATGTTTTTGTAAAATAGGATTAATGACCTTTAAATTCAAATTTCGATTTCTGTGCCCAATTTCTTAGTAGTTATACGTAAATTTCTAAAAGTTATAACACAGGTATAACTTTTTTGCTTTACCTGTGTTATTTCTTTAGAAATAACACAGGTAAAGCAAAAAAGTTAAAATAATCGGGTAAAATAAAGCAGAAAAATAATCGGGTTGTGTCCGTCGAGCCATGGTGGTGCTCAAGAGCTACGCCAACTAAATTTGCCAAGAGGTGCGACGAAGCTTTCAGAAGAAAAAGTTTTCCCACTACATTAAAAAAAATAATTATACTGTTGATGAGCAGGAATTACTATATTTTAAAAATTTTACAATTATTTATTAGCATGTTAATCAAACAATTAAAACATCATTAGAATAAAGGAAGTAACAAATAATCTCTGTATTAAAATTCACAGCACAATAATCATATGAATGAAAGCCTAAAAAATGCAAGGAGAAAGAAAAAACTTACCAAAATTCTTTAAAACAAGAAAAAGAAAACAAAAAATAATTATTGTTCTTAGCTTTTATACTCTACGTTTCTTCTACTGTCCAGGGTAGGTGGGAAAGTATATCTCATGCAGTCTTTTCTCACACTCAAAACATTTTTTTTCTAGTATTCTTTTGGCATACAACACAACGTCCTTGTGTTGATGGCACAATATAATGTGCATCTGATTGTCTCAAAGATTCATAGCAATGTGCGTGTGGTCCAGTAACAGAGTGGAGTTTCGGTTTCATGCGAAGCAAACAAAGTTACTTCACTTCGGAAATTGAGATGCGATAGTTCTGCTGTTGTACCTTTGGGCAAATATAAATGCAAAATCTATCCAGCAATGACAGCCATGTTTAGCGCATTGCTAAATAGATTCCAATAACATTTTTTTGTTTCTAAATATAGGTCGATATGATCCAAGAAGTCTGTCTAGTAAATCGACACCTCCCATTCCCTCATTATATATTTTTATCAGATGTGGCCGAGAAACATAAATTCTCTTTTTTTTTGTCGAGCACAAAATCGCTTGGTTTTTCCGATAGGCTCATGTGCCGAATAATTGGAGGCTATAGTTACTACAGCATTGTCTTTCCAGCGACAAATGTAAACTTGACCATCACTTCGGTACTAAAAATTTCCTCTTTGCCATTTTGTGGCTTCTTTTGGTGATTTGAGAAGGCATCTTCCTGTCCGAAATTCCCGAATCGTGCCAGTTGCTTTGAAACTCTTTTCAAACAACTCGGTAAACAGCTTATGTGATGAGAAAAAGTTGTTAAAGACAATTTCATGCTTCTCTGAATTTTCAATACTGGATAGAAGCTCCCACACAACTCTAGATCCAGGACAAAAGTTTTCTAAGCATTTTTCTTTATGGATTCTAATAGCTTATGAATAGCTGGAACACAACATCCATATTTTAAAATCAAACCGTATTGGTTTACCTCGTATAAACATTTTAGCCGAATAAGGACCGTAACAGGGCACCACGTATTCACCTATACTAAGTTTAGAATGAAAGTGACGTATCCTCTCTCAAATGAAGAAAATAACAGAGGAAAGGAAAATAATGGGAACTCATAATCACGTGTTTTCCAACATATTATGAGCCCCTCCAATAGAGTCATAAACAACGTCTAATTATCAACAAACACGCGCTTTTCAGCGGCAGCTATGAGTAATCCACTTCAAACTCATTGGAGAACGTGTGAGAGAGAGAGGGGGAGGGGGGGGAGAACAGGGGAATTGAAAGTAGATCCAAGTCATAAACATCTTTCGTCGACACATACTAAAACCTCTCGTATTCAAAAAAATTTTATCAATACTTCTATGCACTGTAATCAAAAGAACTTTATTATGTTGAAAAACTAACCTTTACACGCCAATGTTCCCTTTTGGGAACATGCAAATTTTTTATCTAATAGTAACAACAAAATTTAATCTTTTTCGTTATAACTGATGTTCTACCAACAAAATGATCATTTTTAATTACTCCCAATTAATTTTAAAATCATTTCTTGAATTTTGAATTTTATATGAAATTTTGAATTTTGTTCTTCCAAAAGTTAGAAAAAAGGCCAAAATTACGATTTTTTCGCCTAGACACTATTTATTTTATTAACGTAACCCCAAGGCCAAAAAATTAATCCATACACTTTTTCTAAGTGATAATTTTTGTAGAGCAATACGAATAAAATTGTATTTTTCACAGAATTTTGAAGTTGATGTTCCCTTTTGGGAACATTGGCGTGTAAAAGGTTAAAACCAACCTTAGGAAAACAGCGTCCAAGAACACTGAACGGGCGTTGGAAAACGGTCCAAGAGGAATGAAGTAAAAGTGACACGACAGTACTAAGAAAAAGTTTACTTTCATGGAAAATTCGAGCTACAACTATTGCCAAAAACCATGGCTATCAGTTAGAAGCAAATCGCGGCAAAAAATACGGCATATATGCATAAAACTTAACAATCAAAATCGTTTCCATAAAGTACGAACGACCTTCTGTATAGGTGAGGATATACAAAGATTGTTTATGAAAATTATAATCCAAAAATGATCAGTTTCAACCAAAGTACCATACTAATACAGGAATTCTTAAATATATTATAAACACTGTTGGAATCTGGCAACCTCAGTCTGAAAAGCTGCGCACGCACTCAAAGCCACATCATCGTTCACTAAATCAACTGCGTCATTTCGCATTTGATCGCGACTTGTGCTCGTTGTTTATTGAACATAAAGAATGCATTTTCCTTTCTTAAATTTTGAAAAGGTGATTCAGCTGTGCATGGTATGTACTAGAGTCCTCTCTTAGTTTTGTTTTCCTCTATAGTTTTGAATAACATTCCAAATTTTAACGATTTCTTTTCTTAATGTGTGACGAAAGGAATGTTAGACATATTATGGTCGGACATAACACCTGCTGCAGAGAGTAAACTGTTTTACAACTTTTTTCTATGAAATTTAATGTTGAAAATATTTCATTTTTAGGATATAAAACTGAGTTGCTTGATCATTTGATATTTCCTCGTGTAGTAGTAAATACTCTCTGTTTCGGCTTGTCTCACCCATCAATATAACCACACCCAGAAAATGGCAGCGTATTTAATAATGTATTGAGTTAAAAACATAAAATATTACGAATAGGAATATTATAAGAAAATATATTACAGCAATTATTCAGGAAATCGTTGTTTTCAATAAAAGATGTCCTATAAAAAATTAAATTTGATTCCAATTTGGCTAAATTTAGCGAATGTTTTTCAGGCATTATAATATTTCCTTAGTATTAGAATGATTTAATATATAATTACAATAATCAATAGATAAGTTATGAATATATAAATATAGTTCTACCAACACATTATTCGATACACATTATTCAATTACATTTACTATACTTATAGTGAAAAATCTAGATTGATAAGACTATAGTATATTGCCTTTAGATTTCTCACACATTGTGCCATATGAAATTTATATTAAGTCCATTAAATCTCTTTCAGTTTCAAATCCTTAAAATAACGCCAGCAACAAGATTGAGTGCTCCAGAACAGGTAAATTTAAATGAAATTATTTTATAATTTCAGATTTTCTATTTATATTCTTTAAAATCTGTATTAAGTATACATGTGTGTTTGTATAAATATAGTGTGTGTGTGCGCATGTAGGTATATATATGTGTGTGTAAATGTATGTAAATGTATATGTGTGTGTGTGTGTGTTTGCATGTGTATATATATATATGTGTGTGTGTTTGCATGTATATATATATATGTGTGTGTGTATGCATATATATGTGTGTGGGTGTATGCATGTATATATATGTGTGGGTGTATGCATGTATATATATGTGTGGGTGTATGCATGTATATATATGTGTGGATGTATGCATGTATATATATGTGTGGATGTATGCATGTGTATATATATATATGTGTGGGTGTATGCATGTATATATATGTGTGGGTGTATGCATGTATATATATATATATGTGGGTGTATGCATGTATATATATGTATGGGTGCATGCATGTATGTGTGTATGCATGTATA